>VDFB02047230.1:26160442-26220442 GCA_007258455.2 Sequoia sempervirens | reverse complement strand
CATACAAAAAAAAAAATTGCACATATATATGTATCTAAACTAAGATTCCACAACATACATATATATCTACATTTATACTTGATACATGTAACTAAATTTTGACTTACATATATATGTTCTCACATGTATTGACAAGTATAGGTGTGGATATCTATGCATGTTGTGTAGTTGAAGCTACAGAGTAATAGTGAAGAATTCCTTATTGAAAATAACATAAACTGCTTAATTTCCTTGGTAAGTTTTAAATGCTAGATATTATTGCAACCATCACCAGTATATGGAACCCACACATGAAACAATGTCACTATGTCAAGCTATGCCAAGTGATGTTTATCTCCTGTGCATAGGCAACATACATATATATCTACATTTAAACTTATCTATATATGTTCTCACATGTATCGACAAGTTTAGGCATGGTTATCTATGTATGTTGTTTGCATAAACCCTTGTCATAGTGGTGGCTCATAGTGTTGATATCAGCTTAAGCTACAAAACAAGAGTCAACAATGCCTTATTGAAAATACATAAATTGTTCAATTGCTTTGGTAAGTTTAGAATGCTAAATATTATTTCGAGCATTGGCGCTATATGGAAACCATACATGAAACAATGTTGTCGTGGTAGGCTGTGCCAAGTGATGTTTATTTCCTCTACTCTCGTGGTGATTTATGTATTAACAAGTCCACCTATGGAATATATGTGTGTTGTCTACATATAACTTTAGATGTATATATATCTGTATATATTTTTCTTTCTAAGCATATATGTAGACTATTTTATTCCTTTGTAACCATCAACACTACATGGAAATCATAAATGAAATAATTTTGTTGAACCTATTGAACAACAATCAACAATGCGTGGGTATCAACTCCTTCCTATGCTTATTATTTTGGAAGGATAGATGTTAAATTAATATTTTTTTGATCCTCTCACCAAACCCTCGAGCAAGAAAATACATTATCCACCACTATGTTCAATGGTTAGATTAATGTTTCATATTATAGTTAATATACATCCTATCATTCTAAGAATTCCATGCAACCATTCCCAATAGTGCCTTATCAAAAACAACATAAACTATTTAATCACCTTCCAGCCATCACCACTATATGGAGATCATAAATGAAACAATATAGCTAAATCCAAAGAACAACAATCAACAATTATTTATGGAAAATATCATAAACTATATAACCTAATCTATTTTATTTCCTTGCAGCCATCACCACTACACGGAAAGGTGCATCTAACTTCAGATACATTTATATCAGTATAGATTTTTATTTGCAACTGTATATATATGTATTGCATGCATTGGATGCATATGTAGGAATTTGTTGCTTATTAAGCTGATAGGCTTATTACGAGAACACTTAGGCCACACATTTTGTCAACATTCCCAGTTTTCCAAACTCTCATCATGTGGCTCCCAGTCGGTTGGAAAAAAGGTGTCGAGCTTGAAATTACATAAATGAAAAAATAAATACATTTGGCATGCCGATAGATAAGGCCAACAAAATTGAACGTTGGCTGGCAGGGCTTGGTGCTTCAACATTAATTAATGTATTCTTTCCATATATTGGAAATGGTTTGGTGATGGTTGTAATAACACCTACCATTTATAACTTGAGAAAATATGGTCAAACAATAAAATAGTTTGTGTAATTTGTGATAAGCAATTGTTGGGTGTCGTTCTTTGGCTTTACCTGCTATAAGAGCTTTGAGCCACAATGACTTTCATACTATTTTCCCTATGTGTAGATATGTATGTATGTGATATTAGATGTAGGAAACATTCATATATACTCCTTCGTATATTTATTCTTTTGGGATTACCAATTTAATCTACTTTTCTGATTAGGGGCCACTTATGTATATTGTCTACATCTAATTCCACATACATACATTTCTACACATAATTTTTGTGTGTATATATATGCAAGCAACAAATTTCTACATATGCATCCAAACAAATATATATGTATTTGAAGTTAGATGCACCTCTTTGGTTATTACTTCTTTCAACCTCAAAAAGCAACTCTAAGAATTGTAGGTTGTATATTAAGTGTAATATGAAACATTGATCTAATCAATGAACATGGTGGTAGATAATGTATGTTCTTGCTTAGGGGGTTTGGTGTGGGCCTATGAGTCTGCATGACCCAATATGGTAAGGTGGAGAGTAGGCCTTCTTTTATTATGTTTCATTTTATATTTCCTATGTGAAGATGTGTATGTTTATGAGATTAGATGTAGAAAACATTCATATGCATGATATGTTGTATATTAATTCTGATATTAAACATTGATCTCAACATTGATTATCATGCTAGACAATTTATCTTCTTGCTTGGGGTTTTGTTGAGAGTCGTCAAGGATCCATGATGCAATATGGTAGGGTGGAGAGAAATCCTTCTTTTAATGTGTTTCATTTTATTTTCCCTATGTGCAAATACGTTTCTATGAAAAATTAGATGCAACCAACATTCATATATAGTCCAAATGTACACTCCTTTCCCACAAAAAATAATTAATACTTGGCATGGCTTGGCCCTCTATCCATTCATCCAAAAATTGATAGACATTGATCTCAGCATTGATTATATTGCTAGATAATTTATCTTCTTTCTCAGAGGTTTGTTGAGAGCCCTCGAGGCTCCATGACGTAATATGATAGGGTGGAGAGCAAGCCTTCTTTTACTATGTTTCATTTTATTTTCCCTATGTGAAAATATGTTTCTATGTGAAATTAGATGCATCCAACATTCATATATGACCCAAATGTACATTCCTTTCCCACAAAAAATAATTGCTACTTCGCACGGCTTGCCCTTGTTTCCATTCATCCAAAAATTGGTGAAACATTTGATACAAGAAAGGGTATAGATGTTTCAATTGATAGTTGCAGTTTTCCTATTCAAGAGCAGCATTGTACATTTATTCAAATTGTTGTTGTTAACTGAAACATGTTGTACCTATTCTTTTGTGAAGTAACTATCTCAGGCCTACGATTTCCAAGTTGTTTTTGTGAAAAAAAAAGAAAAAGACATCCAAATCATATGTGAAATTAGATGCAGCCAACATTCGTATATAGTACTGCCTATTATGCATACAAGGGATGCAACACATATATATACTTACAAAACAAAATATATACTAATATATATGTATCTAAAGTTACATGCACTTTTTGAGGCAAGATGCTCTATTTTATAGTCTTCAACAAAAAGATGTTTATATGTGCACTGTTGCTCTTTAAGTTGGTGTTTGCAAGATGCTCTATTTTATAGCCTTCAACCAGAAATAGTTTATATGTGGACATGTATATATCTAAAATTGGTTACAAACAACATCCATATAGATACATCTTTCAAAGTTCTGCTTTCCTTGCTTCCTTTCTGTCATGCCCATATGCACATGTGTTTAGAACTTGTCCTCTTAGTTCTTCTTGTCCATCATGCTACTAAACAATTGTGACTTTTTGACTTGGCTTAATCTCTTTAGCTGCACTGTTTCTTTTTAAGTTGGTGTTTGCAAGCTTATTGTCTTCATCATATTATGGTTCTAGGCTCTTTAAATGTGTTCAAGTTCTAGTCCTACATCAAGTGTGGAAAAAAAGATAGAAAAACGCCAAAGGATCCAACTCTATTATGCATAGCATAGAGACTACATCTATGAAAATTTTTAGCCCAAATACTTGCAAGAAACACCCACACTAGCTTGTCTTTCCTTGACCAATTTTTAGAATGATAGCCTATATATTAAGTGTAATATGAAACATTGATCTCACCATTGATCGCAGTGGTGGATAATGTATATTTTTGCTCGGGGGTTTGGTGAGAGCCTATGAGGATTCATGACCCAATATGGTAGGGTGGAGAGCAGGCCTTCGTTCGTTGTGTTTCATTTTATTTTCCCCATGTACAAATATGTACATATATATATATAAGTTTGCATCTATCTATATATGTATATTGTCTACATCTAATCCGACATACATAAAATTCTACACATACTTTTTACATGCATTTCTACACATACTTTTTTGTGTTTATATACCCAAGCAATAGATATCTACATGTGCAACCAAAGCATGCAATGCAAATATATGTAGTTGCAAATCAAAATCTATATCGATATATATGTACCTAGAGTTAGACGCACCTTTTTACTTTTAATTTCTTTCAGCATCAAAAAGAAATTCAGTTGCTTTTGCAGACAAAAATCTGCATAACTGTAATCATGGGATATGCAATTCATTGGTTAAATATATGTGAAACATGCATTGCATTTAATATTGCGAGGATGAAGAAACAAAGGAGCTATTTTGGCCTGCAGAGAATGCAGAGAAATGCTACAAAATTTGTGGCATTTTTCATGACTTAAAAATTCATGGAATTTGCCAAGAAATTATAAGTCATGTTGTTTTCCATGGATTTTGTATCATTTCTGACTGCATGCACTGGAGGGAAACAATGTTTTGATGTGTGTGCCTCATATTTTCACATGATGATTATGTGCATTACATGTTGCGTATGTGTCTACTTCAGCACGGGTGCCCCAAAAAATATTTTCATCACTCCCAACTATATAATGTTCCCATATCAATAAAAAGACTTGATGAACCAATTGTAAATATTAAATATGGTAGGGTGGAGAGCAAGCCTTCTTTTGTTATGTTTCATTTTATATTTCCTATGTGCACATGTGTATGTTTGTGATATTAGATGCAGACAACATTCATATGTATGATAGGCTATATATTGAGTGTAATATTAAACATTCATCTCAGCATTTATTATAGTGTTAGATGAATTATCTTCTTGCTCAAGAGTTTTTGGAGAGCCCTCAAGGATCCATGATGCAATATGGTAGGGTGGAGAGCAAGCCTTCTTTTAGTCTGTTTGATTTTATTTTCTTTTCCCTTTTTCCCAATGTCCTTCACATCAAAAAAACTTTTGTTCTTCATCCCGCTCTTCCTTGACCCTTTAAAACTTCAGAAAACATATTCGTTTCCCACAACAAAAATTTCCATTTATGATTTTCTCTTTTATAACCATTGTAGATTGGGGTTTATGTGATTATGGAGGTCAACCACACACCATTGCCATGTTCTTGTTAGAAGACAAAAAATTTGTTGGTTGCATCACATTATTTATCCCTATAAGCACATGGAAATGGTGTATGTTGCTCCATTCAAAAAAAAAAAAATCAATGTTATGGTTGGCTTGGTTTTCATGTTGTACATGTCTAGATTTTTTTGCTTTCTTGTTATTGCTCCTTATATCTACCCATGTTTGCTGAATAGATTCCTACATATGCATTTAAGTCATGTAATTCCTTTATATGTACTTGCAAAACAAAATCTATACTGATATATATAGGTATCTAAAGTTAGATGCACCTTTTTAGTTATTAATTCTTTCAGCCTCAAAAAGAAATTGTTAGAATGATAGAACAAAATCTATATTGATATATAGGTATCTGAAGTTAGATGCACCTTTTTAGTTATTATTTCTTTGATCCTCAAAAAGGAGTTGTTACAATGATAGGTTGTACATTAATTGCAATAAGAAACATTGGTTTCACCATTGATCAAAGTTGTGGAGAATGTATATGTTAGAAACCAAGATCAGATTTGCAAACCATAATATCCTTCCATAGAAGAGAAAATTAGAAAAAGCAGAGAGTTGCAAAAAGATGTGCAACATAATATTATTCGAGAATTCAATAATTACATGATAATGATTTGCTTTATAAAAGCAAGATATGCATAACCCTAATCTTATCTTGAGCAACAAGATAGCTCAAAAGATAAAGATGGGAATTAATTAACCTAGGAAATAAATAATACCTAAGTAAAGTTATGCAAGTGTAATTAAATATTAATTACACTAACACCCCCCCATAAGTGCAACTTAGGGAGAAGCAGATTATTATGCAAATATGAGTCCCGACAACAAGGCCTGATCAGGTACTCATTTACAAATGCAATGATGAGGTAGAGAAGGAAACCCAGTGGGACAAAACTCCCCTACAATGAGATGACTGCTGCAAAGAAGCACTGGAAGAACACTGTGGAGTAACACTGGAATTGCAATCTGACAAGCAAGGAAAGATACCTCTGTCTACAACTGAAACCAAAACTAAAATCATGATAATGTGACAACATACCCGATGCCACAGAACACTAGAAAACTCACAAACTGGAACAATCCTGGAATCTATGAAGCAACAGTAGATGAGATGATGACAGAATCTGGAAACCGTGTATCTCGATGCCAATGCCAAACTGTGACTGAAACTCTTCCATGGGAAGGAGTACCAAAAAATAGACTCTGGAACATTAACCATAAAAACATGGCCCTCAAACTGAGAAGAATCTGAACCAATGAGGATCAAGAAACATAAACTCTCAACTGAAGTGTGAACCGAAAAATCCAATATGTGTTAAGGAATAGCAAGAATATGTCCAAAAGAAACAAGGAGACCAGATAACCCATGCGAGTTTCCAACAAAACCAAGATTAGATTTGCAAACCAGAATATCCTTCCACAAAAGAGAAAATCAGAAAAAGCAGAGAGTTGCAAAAAGATGTGCAACATAATATTATTCGATAATTCAATAATTACATGATAATGATTTTCTTTATAAAAGCAAGATATACATAAGCCTAATCTTATCTTGAGCAACAAGATAGCTCAAAAGATAAAGATGAGAATTAATTAACCTAGGAAAAAAATAATACCTAGTAAAGTTATGCAAGTGTAATTAAATATTAATTACACTAACAGTATATTCTTTCTTGGGGGTTTGGTGAGAGCCCATGAGGCTCCATGACCCAATAAGGTAGGGTGGAGAGCAAGCCTTCTTTTGTTGTGTTTCATTTTATATTTCCTATGTGCACATGTGTATGTTTGTGAGATTAGATGCAAACAACATTCATATGTATGATAAGTTGTATATTAAGTGTAATATTAAACATTGATCTCAGCATTGATTATAGTGCTAGACAATTTATCTTCTTGCTCGGGGGTTTGTTGAGAGCCCTCAAGGCTCCATGACGCAATATGGTAGGGTGGAGAGCAAGCCTTCTTTTAGTGTGTTTGATTTTATTTTCCCTATGTATAGATATCTATCTATGTGAAATTAAATGCAGTCATCGCTTATATATAGTCCTTCCTATTATGCATGCAAGAGATGCAATGCATATATATATATATATATATATACTTATGAAACAAAATCTATACTGAAATATATGTTTCTCAAGTTAGATGCATTTTTTTGCAGCTTTTGTTGGCTAGACATCTATTTTATTTTCCCTTTTTCCCAATGTTTGTCACACCAAAACAACCTTTTTTCTTGATCCTATTGCTTTGTTGCTTATAGAAGTGGTTATACATTGAGACAACACGCTCTGTTTTTCAATATTTTACCAAAACAATTTATATGTAGACATGCATGTATGTGAAAATAGTTACAAACAACATTCGTATACATCTGCATTTAAAATTTTTGATACACACACACACACACACACATATATATATGTTGATGTGTTTTTTATGCACTTCTCAATGCAGGTAATGAATAGGCACATCACCACTCTTGAAAGAAAATCTTCCACAATCAAATTGTAGAACACTATCGCAAGGTCTCTAATGTTAGGTCTTGGCAGTGCTTGGGATACCTCAATTGATTCATGTGATTTGCTGGAATCACAAAGTGGACTTACAGATGAGTTACAAAGCGTGGGAAGTTGGGTCTACAAATGGAGTTCCAAGGTGTATAAATTGATGTGCAATTGTTGTAGGTTCAAAACAGTTGTCTAGAACTCTATTTTATCATTAGATTTGGCTTTACAATGTGCAATGAACCTTGCCTAAGGTCACTAATAAAAGAAAATTCAAAAGGGTAGGGAGGAGAAGAAGTTCCTAGACTTGAAACTACAAATGAACATTGATCATGGAGGCTGCTATACTAGAAAAACTTCATAAACTGAGTTTTTCTTGGCCAAGAGGAACCTACAGTTACACAAAACTAGTGTAATATTCTAAGGACTACATATTTTCAAATTGCACACACACATCATGAGCATGCAATTGAACTAAGTTGCAGCAATGAAGTAAGGAAGCTCAGACTAGCTTTATAAAGTGATTCATCATCAACAAACCACAAAAAGTATGAGCTAGAAATTCATCAAATACTATAACAACAAACACCATTATCACTTCCACTCAAGAAACTAATAACTAAAACTAACATGGAAGTAGAACCATACATGCATAATGAACAAGTTCAAAAGAAACACCCATAAATAATACAATGTTGCTTTCTATTGCTGCAGAATTCCTTTACACTAGTTCTCCAACCATTTACAAATGAGGGGGAGACCCCTATTTATAGTTTTCCAAAGATCAAATGATGGGATAGGATTAGTTTGCATTGTGTGGCTCAGATTTGATTACATTAGGGTTTCACCTACCCCCCATTATAAAGGGATTTAAAATATAGCCTTTGTCTCATTCCTATTTTTTCTTGTAGTGCCCAGGTGTTGTAGCAATTTTGTCCTTTTGTTGATTTCCCTTTTTACTGTAGCAGAAATTCCTTGAAGGCTACCTTCCATTTGATGTATTCTCACCATTGTTGTAGCCAATTGAGTGCACTCTTTTTGCGGATTGGTGCTTCTAAGAAGTAGATATGCTGCTTATGATCTAGATGGATAGCTCTTGAAAGATCATTATCATCTAGTGAAAAGTGGGACAACTTCCTCCCGCTTTCTTCAAGGTCACCCCCCTTGCACTTTTGTCATTGACTTCCTTGACATATGCCTCCTTCCTATGCTAGCTCTGTCGATGGGTGCTAGGAGAAGGGTATGGAATGAATGGAGCAATGTATTTTTGCAACCCTATCTTTATTCAACCCTCCTCAATGGGCCCCCTAGACAGACCTGGGATAGGTTCCATGAATCCTACTCAAGGATCCTCACATTTCTTTTAGATCACTCTTATCCTTTTGTTTGAGGAAGTTATGGAAATGCGGGACCAGGGGTACAGACTTCCCTAGGCTAGCAGCCATTTTGAAGGTAGCCATGGATGGATAGTGGATAGGGCATGGTGGCTCGCATGATTCTTTCTGCATCAGGATTCAGCCATAAAGTGGGGTATACTAAGGAGACCAATCTATTTTAGCACATGGGTCAAAATCACTTTGAAGTTTTGGAATCATTAAGGTCCTTATTTAGGCGTGTTGAATTCAAGGGTAACTTGGTTGTTTGAGACTCCGCTGTTGAAACGACACTGGCAAAGTGGCATCCCACCACATGGGATCCGTGGACTCAGAGGAAGGTATCACTTTATCATTGAAGTTCAGGCCATTCAGAAGAGTTTAGGAAGTCACAAGACATTGGCTGTTTGAAATGGTGAAGGTCAGATGAAAGTATAGTAGGGGAGCTCCACATGATTGGGTCCATGAGGGGCTTATGCATCAAGTGTTTGTTCATTGGCAGTCAGTCAGATGGAAATAGTGGGGTAGGGCCTTGCATAGTAGGCTGACATAAGTCCTTTGGAAGTTTTGTCATAGCAACAATAAGGTGGCTACCCACAAGCAGCTACCCACATAGGGCAACCCGCAAATTCTTTCTACTTAGGCATTTTCATTTCTTTGAACTTGGACGGTAGTTATAGGCGTGGGTTCTAGAGGGAAAAAACACAAACGTTCAAAGCCATCTGGAATGGCAGACTCGCCATGGCATCTCATAGATAGAGGTCCATGAGGAAAGGCCCACATTGGATAAGTTGCATGGTTATGAGCTTGGACGACATACATGACGATAGGGTCCACTGGGTGGAAGGATGGGCCGCGAAGGCCGTTTGGAACGGTGAAGCCAAGGCGAAAATCCGTGGATGGAAGTCCGCTAGGAGTCAACACTTACACATTTTGGCATAGCTGAGTTTGATGGATGATCAGTGGGGTGGGACCTACCTAACGAGAGGACACAATCTGATATCCATTTGGAACGGCAGGGTTCAAAGGGCACTCCACAGGTAGAGGCTTGCACTAGCAGACCCGAGAAGGTTGAAGGATCTCTGTTTGGGGGCACACAAATTTGGCTAAGTTCAGGACGACCGATTAGGGAGGTATTTCCATGAGGTTAGATCTGATGAGGGCACTGAAAAATGTTAAAGTTTAAACGGTTTGAGGGAAAGGAAACAGTGGCAGGCACAACAGAGTCTGCTAAGTGGATGGTAGTTAGGGGATTGGCCATTTAGCAGGTCGGCGATGAAAATGGTGAACAAAGGTCCCATGAGGTGGTAAGACATCATGAGCATGGCATTTGGAATGATGAAGAGTCAAGGGAACCCCACATAGGGCAGCCCGCACGGGTGGACCCGCATTGCCCAGAGGATGTCAGTTTTAAATTTTGAAGGCAGACTGCCAACAAAACCCTGCCAAGGCCAAAGACTTGCAAATTTGGGAAGTGGTGAAACTTTGTCAACTTGGGATGATTCTTCTAAGACCCTTGACCACTTAGGACTCAAAAATAGGGGTACACAAAATGATGACTCGGTGAAGCGAAAAAGAGGGGGGTCCTTGCCTAAGGTGGGGTGTGTGTGCAAAACATGCACAACAAATGGCGACTCACTGGGGAAATGCTCCAAAGCATTTCAATGACAAACTAGAATCACAAATCCAAAAATTTTGGTTTTGATCCTCACGCTAGGGACAACAAACCAGATGCTCGACCAATGGATCAAAATCACTAGTCAACTCAACCTTGAGTATGCTAAAAATCTGAGTGTGTGCATATGCGTTAATTCCTATCCTTCAGTTGCTGTAGGAACCCAAGCTCCATCAAGTTAAGTGAAGTAGTTTATTCTAACTCCAAAAGCATCTAGGACATTGCCTCACTACCAGTCAGGTGTCCATAGCCCCAATGAGGTTGTCACTATGATTCTCCCAAACATTGCTCTACTGTCGGTCAAACATCTATAGCCTCGGTAGAGTTGCTCGGATCCTCCTAAAAGGTTGAATTTCTTCTTTCTTTTTGATTTTCAATGTTTTTCTTTTCTTTATTTTGTTTCTTTTCTTTTGATTTTCTCTTTTTGATTCTTTTATTTCAACCCACAAGTAGTGAAGCTCGCACTCAGGGCTGAGAATCACATTGGTGTTGAAGTAGAATTTTATATTTTTCACTTAACTGGACTTCACAAAGGACCCAAAGTGACCTCTGGACTCTTAAGATGTGTAAGAGCTATAATATTTCAGAATACATTAGGAATGAGATCAACCAACAACTTATCCCCTTCGAATCAAACACCCAAATCACTTGACACTAACAAAAGATCCTCATTGTCCACTCCGAGAACTTGATTAGATTTTGATGAAGAAATACATAGAACAAGCCCAGGCAATAAAGTATGGCTTTTATGCACAAAGATGCACCCACCTAAAAGTAGAGGGTTCCTGAGCAAAGCAGCAACAAAGCAGAAGGAAAACGGAAAACAAACAGAAAGCAAACACCCTCACTAACCAAAGCAGGAAAGCAAAAGCAAGTGAAAGGGAAAACTAATCTAAAGAAAACCAAACCTACAACAAACCAACTACTCTAACGAAAGAAGGAAAGCGGGACATATACATGAAACCTACACTATGCAAAATGAGCTATGTACAAAGATATTTACAGAGCACTATGTTCAGGAAAGACAAGCGAACATTCACACTCATTGGATTTCATAAGGCATGCACAAGCAGGAGAGTGATCATCATAGTTCTAAGCCATGCATATTTATCCTTATATTTAAAAAAAGAAATTCAACATTACAACATTCGAATTCAATCTCATAATCTAGAAAGATCAATAGTTGAGGTGATTCATTAAATGCATGGTTAATCTATAAACACGTCTATTTTCCCTTGTTCCCATAATCAAAATGATAAGTGCAATTATAAGTATTCATAGGAGAAAGGAACGATAGAACCTAGATGTCATCATGTGAAGGTGGCAATGTCTGACATGGGAGAGTGAGCACTACATTGTCGATCATTGTATCAGTAGCCTCAGGCATTCGCGACGGAGGGTACAACATTTCTAATCTTAGGCATGGATAGGACTAGGAGGACAAGGCAACAAACACCTCTTCCAAGTCTTGTGTGGGGTCCACAACCTCTGCTGGCTGTTCTTCGAGGAAGTACACCTCATCTTGATGATCATCTGAAAACCTAGCATCCCCTTGGTTGTTGTTCTTAGATGACAACATGTTGTCCCATTTCCTTTCCCAGGTGTCATCCTTAATTTTATGATGTCCAATGTCAGAAGAGAATGACATTGATGAATTTTTCCTAATGTAGCTCATCGAACATATAAGAGGATGAACAATGATCGATGTGGTAGGACTCCCAGTTGTATCTTGTAGTTGACCGAGCATATTATGTTTGTTGGCAGCCATCAAAACACCCCTGCCTCTATCTTCTTCTCTTTGCAGTCCATGTATTTCATAATGACATTCACTTGTCTCCTCTTTTTCACTATCGCTATAGATGGAAAAGGAATCTCTCCCCCACTCTGGAGGCCTTAATGCATCACTGTCTAGGGTTTTAGGTAATATGTTTTCATCGCTGCCAACCTCTAAGATGTAGCCTTCTTCGGTGTTGGCATACCTTTGGAGTATGGCTCCCAATGGAAAAATTTGTCAATGGAGGGCACCTCGTCAAGGGGACCAAGATTTACTATGTGATTTCCCTCCAAGGACTCCCCATAAAGCCTATCATCCATGGTGTATAAATGTTCTTCAAGAGGGAAGAGCTCTTGATGTCTAATGGAGAACACCCCTATGCCCTTTGCTTCATTGTTCAGAAGCTCTAAATGTTGTCCTCCTTCTCTTGTTGATTTCCTAATACCTTCTTGAGGACTTCCTTCAACTGATTCATCACTCAGTTTAGGCTCTTGGTCTTCTACTTCAATCCAGGCAGCAACTAGGGAAGACTAGGCACTTGGTTGCTCCACTTGTTCTCTAACTTATTTGATAGCCTCTTGGCATAGTTCACAAGTGAACTCCGAGTGTGATGAATCATGGATTCTGCACCAATTCGGTAGTAGCAACACCTCCAAATCAACTTGGTGTATGAGTTCTAACCATTCCTTTTCTAATCTTGAGACGAGTTGGTTATATCTTTCCACTATTGGGTCCTCATCATCAATTGGGAGGGAAGTTGGAGAGTGGACAGCCACGACATATGACTATTCCCACTCCTCCAAATCTTCATTTTCAGATGCTTGATCACCATCATTTATGAAAGAAAGGTTTGCTAATCTGAATTCACTTAGGCTTTCACCATCACCTTCTACTGCTCCAAGGCTTTCAACCTCTTCTTTATGATTTTCAACATTTTCATTGGTTGTCTTAGCATATGTTACTGCAAACTTTATTGATTCATCGTCAACTGCCAATGGCCCCTCTTCTAGAGTGGAGGACTACTTTTTATTGATGGAGGGAATTCCTTTTGAACTAGTTACAACCAATTTTTCATCAAGGCACTTTACTATCTCAAGACTTTCAACCTCTTCCTCTTGGTTCTCAGTTTCTATGTTTGTTGTCCCAACACCAACTTGTGTCAAATTTCTTGGGTTATCTTTACTTTGATTTCCTCCAAATGTTGAAAACTCTCCTACCTCATGGGATGACTCGCCTTCAATGAGAGTTGGCTGCTCCAACTTGTTCAAACTACCCTTGACTTGGGTGATGATGTTTGCACACGATGGACAAGTTAATTTTGAGTGAGGTGCGTTGTGAAATATGCACCAACTAGACATCAATATATCCTTCAATCTTGGTCCATCTTCATTGCCCAAACATTCTTGGACCATCTCCTTGAATGCCTTGGTTTCCATGTTAACCATTTCCTCTTCTCGGTCTGCAAGAGCCAAGGGTTGATAGATTTTCCAAAAGGGCATTTCTCCTTGCAAGACTCTTTCAATTTTTCTCAAGAAGGTTAGACATGCCAATTCATTATTCCTACAAATGCAATGGATCCTGAATTCATCTACCAATGCAAATTTTTGCAATGGTTTCCTCAATATTCTATTCAAATCTACATGTAGCTGAGTGATGTTGATTTGCAAATGTTGTTCCATCTTAGCTCAACTCTTGTTTTCCTTCAAAACTTTTTGATTTTAAGTTTTAGCATTAAAAGAGATCTCCTTATCTCAGATTTCTTCTTAAAGTGCTCTTTGCAACTTCCAACTTTCAACTTTGTAGCCTCAACATGCCAACCCTCCTTCTAGCGCCAATTTTGTTGATGTGTTTTTTATGCACTTCTCAACACAGGTAATGCATAGGTGCATCACTTCTCTTGAAAAACAATCTTCCACAATCAAATTGTAGAACACTATCCCAAGGTCTCTAATGTCAGGTCTTGATAGTGCTTGGAATACCTTAGTTGATTCATGTGATTTGCTAGAATCACAAGGTGGACTTACTAATGAGTTACAAAGCGTGGGAAGTTGGGTTTGTAAATGGAGTTCCAAGGTGTAGAAATTGATGTGCAATTGTTGTAGGTTCAAAACAGTAGTCTAGAACTTTTTTTTATCATTAGATTTGGCTTTACAATGTGCAATGAACCTTGCCTAAGGTCACTATTAAAAGAAAAATCAAAAGGGCGCGGAGGAGAAGAAGTTCCTAGACCTGAAACTACGAATGAACAGTGATCATAGAGGTTGCTACAGTAGACAAACTTCCTAAACTGAGTTTTGCTTGGCCAAGAGGAACCTACAGTTACACAAAACCAATGCAATCTTCTAAGGATTGCAGATTTTCAAATTGCACACACACATCATGAGCATGCAATTGAAATAAGTTGCAGCAATGAAGTAAGGAAGATCAAACTAGCTTTACAAAGTGATTCATCATCAACAAACCACAAAAAGGATGAGCTAGAAATTAATCAAATATTGTAATAACAAACACCATTATTACTTTCACTCAAAAAACTAAAAACTAAAACTAACATGGAAGTAGCACCATGCATGCATAATGAACAAGTTCAAAAGAAACACCCATAAATAATGTAATGTTGCTTTCTAATGCTGCAGAATTCCTTTACACCAGTTCTCCAACCATTTACAAATGAGGGGGAGACCCCTATTTATAGTTTTCCAAAGCCCAAATGAAGGGCTAGGATTAATTTTCATTGTGTGGCTCAAATTTGATTACATTAGGGTTTCACCTACCCCCCATTATAAATGGATTTAAAATAAATCCTTTTTCTCATTCCTATTTTTTCTTGTAGTGCCTAGGTGTTGTAGAAATTTTGTCCTCTTGCTAATTTCCCCTTTTTCTATAGCAGAAACTACTTGAAGGCTACCTTCTATTTGATGTATTCCCAGCATTCTTGTAGCCAATTGAGTGCACTCTTTTTGTGGATTGGTGCTTCTAAGAAGTAGATATGCTACTTATGATCTAGATGGACAACTCCTGAAAGATCATTATCATCTAGTGAAAAGTGGGACAACTTCCTCCCACTTTCTTCAAGGTCACCCCTTCCTTGCACTTTCGTCATTGACTTCCTTGACATAGGCCTCCTTCCAATGCTATCTCTATCAACAGGTGCTAGGAGGAGAAGGGTATGGAATGAATGGAACAATGTGTTTGTTTAACCCTATCTTGATTCAACCCTCCTCAATGGGCCTCCCAGATGGACCTGCGGTAGGTTCGATGAATCCTGTAGTCAAGAGAGAAGTAAGCACATTCAAGTAGAAACATTAATGAGATCTTGCAAAAATGATGTTAAATCAAGTAGTTCACCATTCAAGGATCCTCACATTTCTTTTAGATCGTTCTTAGCCTTTTGTTTGAGGAAGTTATGGCAATGTGGGCCCAGGGGTGCAGACTTCCCTGGGTTGGCAGCCATTCTGAAGGTAACCATGGATGGATAGCGGACAGGGCACGATGGCCCACATGATTCTTTCCACATTAGGATTCAGCCATAAAGTTGGGTCTACTAAGGAGACCAATCTATTTTAGCACGTGGGTGAAAATCACTTTGAAGTTTTGGAAGCATTAAGGTCCTCATTTAGGTGTGCGAAAGTCGAGAGTAACTTGGATATTTGAGACTTCACCATTAAAATGATGTTGGCAGAGCAGTGTCCCACAAGCAGCATCCTGACATGTGGGATCTGCAGACTCGGAGGAAGGTATTGCTTTATCATTGAAGTTCAGGTTGTTTAGAAGAGTGTAGGATAGATGGTGTGGGAAGTCACAGGACATTGGCCATTTGAAATGGTGATGGATGGACGGAAGTCCGGCAAGGGAGCTCTGCATGATTGATTCTGTGAGGGGCTTAGGCATCAAGCATTTGTTTGTTGGTAGTCAGTCAGATGGAAATAACATGGTAGGGCCTTACATAGCAGGTCAACAGAAGTCCTTTGGCAATTTTTTCATGACAACAATAAGGCGGCTTCCCGCGGGCTGTTACCCACATAGGGCAGCACACAAAATCTTTCTACTTAGGCATTTTCATTTCTTTGAACTTGGATGATGGTTACAGGTGCGAGTTCTATAGGGAAAAGACATGAACATTCGAAACCATCTGGAATGGTAGACTCACCACGACAGCTTGCAGATAGAGGTCCATGAGGAAAGGCCTACATTGGACAAGTTGCATGGTTTTGAGCTTGGATGGTAGACGTGATAGTGGGGTCTGTCGAGTGGAAGGATAGGTTGCAAAGGCCATTTGGAATAGTGAAGCCAGGGTAGAAATCTGCGGATGGAAGTCCACAAGGAGAATTCCACTAGGAGCTCACACTTACACGTTTTGGTGCAACTGATTTTAATGGGCCATCACTGGAGCAAGACCTGCCTAATGGGAGGATGTGATCATATATTTGTTTGGAACAACAAGGTTCAAAGGGCACTGCACAGAAGGAGGCCTGCACTAGCAGACCCGGGAAGGCCAAAGGATCTCTATTTTGAGGGCACACGAATTTGGCTAAGTTCAAGACAACTGATTAGGGAGGTCTTTCTATGAGGGTGGACTTGTTGAGGGTGTCGACAGATGTTAAAGTTTAAATGGCAGAGTTTTCTAGGTGGATGGTAGTCAGGGATTGGTTGTTTAGCAAGTCGGTGGTGAAAAGAGCGAAAAAGGTTGTAGGTCCCAGTGGGCGATAAGATGTCATGAGTAGGCCATTTGGAATGGTGAAGAGTCAAGGGAACCCCACATAGGGTGGCCTATAGGGGTAGACCCGCATTTCCTGGAGGATGTCAATTTTAAAGTTTGAAGGAAAACTGCCAACAAAACCACGCCAAGGCCAAAGACTTGGAAATTTGGGAAGTGGTGAAACTTGGTCAACTTGGTATGATTCTTCTAAGACTCCTTGACCACTTAGGACTAAAAAATAGGGGGCATACAAAATGAGGTGATGATGAAATGGACTCAATGAAGCAAAAAAGAGGGGGTTCCCTGCCTAAGGCGGGGCATGTGTGCAAAACATGCACAACAATATACATCTTTGCAACTTCTACTCTCCTTGCTTCCTGTCCATTACACCCATATGCACTTGTGTTTAGAACTTCTTCTCCTGGTTCTTGTCATCCATCATGCTACTAAACAATTGTGATATTTTCCATTGGCTCAATCTCTTTAGCTATACCATTGTTCTTTGAGTTGGTGTTTATAAGCACTTTATTGTTTTCCCAATATTATGGTTGTAGGATCCTCAACCTTATTCAAGTTCTAGTCCTACATCAAGTGTAGACCCAAAAAAGGAAGCAAAACACCAAAGAAACCAACTCTTTTATGTGCAACATAGAGTCCAAATCTTTGCAAGTCATCATGCTAAATACTTGGAACAAAGAGCTACCATAGTTCATCCTTTCTTGGCCCCACCTAATCAAGAGGTCGGACCACAATTTCTACCGAGCTTGTTAGAAACACATGACCCTTCGCAGCTTGCACATAACCTTCCCAATGAAGGTACCTCAATAGTGGGTGGCTGTTAATCTCAATACAACCTTGTCGGGCATGGCTTGGCGCCCATGCCATCCGCCCATCACCATTTTAAAAGTATATTTGAAGGTCCTTTTTGCACTACAATGTAGTCCTTCCACCGGTGCATTGATGCTTTGTCTGATTTGAAAGTTTGCAGTGTTTGCAAGGAAATCTATGTTGGCATGAAAGTGTGAGCATCCACCGCAGACATCATTTTCCAGCATTGTGCTTCTAAAAATGTTGTTCACCGATTTAGTTCAATGAACAAGATGGACCCAGGACCACAACCTCCTATCCTTGCAAAGCTGCCTCAGGTTGAAGAAATGCTTATAACTAGAGTTGCTCCAGTTTTACAAGTGACCCATGCTAGAGGAGGCCAATACAAATATAGTGGCCATACTATAATCTTCCCTCAAGACATCACAACCATTGCAACTTTGTTTCCACGTTGCCTACACGATATTGAAGTGGTCATTGTTCAAAGAACTGACATTTAGGGAACGAACTATGATTGCTATGTTGACAAACATAATGTCATGGCTACATTGATATACAAAATTGAAAATGATTCATACTATAGTGATGTTGCAATTGATTGTGATGCTTTAAATTTGTTGCCTGCTACAAGTACTGGCATCTCCAATCTTTTGCACACAATGAAAGAACTAGTAGAGAACATAGCTAAACTAGTAGAAACTTCTTAAATTGCTACTGATGAGGAAGTTGAGCTTGAGGACTCATCATCATTTATTTCATTGTTGTCCAACCCTTGGGAATTGCAGAAAATTAGAAAATATTTGCAGATTAAAGACATTAGTCAAGATACTTTTCCTTGGCCTAAGATAAATTCTAACCCTATCAATGAATACAATACAAAAGGGTTATTAAGCAAGGCTTTTCCTATTGGCCTTGTTGTTGCACCAAAATATCGACTTGTCAATGCCTAATAAAAGCTTTAATTAAGATCCACATGAGGTAGTTAAACCATGTCACAAACCCAAGCGTCGTGTTGCAAGGAAGACCAAGGGACACACCATCTTGCAACAATACCCCCTAGCACAAGTGAGGGGTTTGAACCTATGACCAGCTCTGATACCAATTGTTGGCCTTGTCATTGCACCAAAAGATCGACCTATCAATGCATGATACAAGCTTCAGTTAAGATCCATAGGAGGTGATTAGACCATGTCACAAACCCAAGCTTCATGCTACAAGGAAGACCAAGGGACACACCATCTTGCAACATTTTCAACATTCTTCCCCACTGGAACAATGATGCCCCTATAGTTGAGAAGCATACAGATTCACTTACATGAATATGCATTGCACTTGATTAGATATTGTGATAATAGATTTGGGAGGCATGCCAAATTTAGATATTACCTTTATAATTTAATAATGAGGCATTGAAACCAATAATCGACTTCCATCTTCACAAAAGAAAACTTGGAAGAGAGGATCCCAAAGTCTATTGTTGCACTATGACAACTACTTTAGAATGCACTAGACACCCAAATAAGTACTTCATTCAAAGAATGTTTTACCAGGTCTGAAATGTGTTAATATGGATTTCTGTGAAAGTTGTGTATGGAAAACAAAAGAGAGTTTTCTCAAAAATGGGAAGGAAAAGAAAGATGAGAAATTGGAGCTTGTGCATACGGATGTATGGGGACCAACTCAAGTATCTTCTCTCGCTAGCTTTCGGTACTATCACTTTTATTGATGATGCAACAAGGAATGTATGGATTTATTTTCTTAGGTAGAAATATGATGTATTTGAAACTTTTAAGAAATGGAGAAGCTTGGTTGAGAATGAGACAGGTAAAAAGTTAAAATGTCTCAGATTTGATAATGGTGGTGAGTATTCCAACAAAGAGTTTGAAGATTATTGTTCCTCTAATGGTATTCGTAGGCAGAAAATGGTTCCAAGGACTCCACAAGAAAATGGAGTGGCTAATCACATGAACAAAACAATAATGAAGCATGCACAAACTATTAGATTGCATGTTGGGTTTCCTTTAAACATGTGGGTAGAGGTTGTAAACATCGTTGTTTATTTAATAAATAGAGGTCCCTCTAATCCTTTGGGTTGTGGTATTCTAGAGGAAGCATGGATAGGTAAGAAGGTGAGTTATTCTTTTCTCAAGACCTTCAGTTGTAAAGCATTTGCACATGTAGATTCTAAAAATAGAACCTATATACACCTACAAATGGTCACATTATAATAAGTCTGGTAATTAACTAAATACAAGTTATTTAGTTAAATCTTTAATTCAATCTACATATAAATAAATTTAATTATTTATTTATATTGTTCATTTTCTAATTCTTCTATCTTAATTAAATAAGTTTAATTATTTATTTAATTTAATCACTTTTCTAATTCTTCTTAATTAAATTAAATAAGCTTTACAATTTATTTAATTTAATTATCACATTGCTTTATTTTGAATAAAGTAAATATTCTTCTTTTTTCCAAAATCATGAAATCATCTTTAAATCTTCTAAAAAAACACATTGCTTTATTTTAAATAAAGTAAATATTCTTTTTTTTTTCCAAAATCATAAAATCATCCTTAAATCTTCTAAATATTCTTCTTTTCCAAAATCATGAAATCATCTTTAAAATCTTCTAAAAAGCCATCTCACACATAATTAAATATTTTTAAATGTTTAATTAGAAACTTATTATCCACATTTCACACATAATTAAATATTTTTCAATATTTAATTAGAAACTTCCAAAACCACATGTCACATGAAATTAAATAATTTTATTATTTAATTAATGAATTATCTTCAACTACAAAACCAACTCATAACTAAACTTGACAAATGGAAAGTTGCCTTCATTTTTGAGTGAAAGGTTTTGTGGGAAGGAAACATATTCCTTCTTTTTCTCTACCTTCCATCTTTCTCTCCAACTTCTCCATCTCTTACCGTTCATCTTACCAGACTGAATCTCAACCGTTGATCTTTTCCAATTAAGCTTTTGTCTTCAAAAACTCTATAAATCTAACCTTTCACAGGCCATTAGGATTGAATTCTTCAGACATCTTTTTGCTGTCAAAATCATTCTTCTATCTTCCATGCATCTCCATCTATCATCTTCATCAGGTTGTTATGCTGCAGAATTGAGCAACCAACATTCCTTCAACAATCAACCTTCAAAATCTCGCATTCTCATGCAGGTGGAGAAGAGCCATGGAGGTCAATCAAGTTAAGTTTGAGAATTGGTTTGCATGTTCTTTCTTTATTTTTATTTTCATTCTAGTTTGTGCTTCATGGTGCTTGATAGGATTTAATTAGTTTATTGTTTTCAACACATATAAACCTTTGGATTTTTCCCTATCTACAGAACCAAGCTTGATGCAAAATCAAAGAAATGTATATTTGTTGGATATGGCATTTATGAATTTGGCTATAGGCTTTGGGATTTTGAAAATCAAAAAATTGTGAGAAGCAGGGATGTCATATTCAATGAGAAAGTGTTGTACACAGATGAATTGCGGTAGCATGAGAAGAAAGAAAATGATTATGTTGTGTTGGATGATACACCAAACAATGATGTTTTAGTGGTTCCTCATGCTATGCAACAACATCAACAACAAATATCACAAACTCCAGTGAATGTTAGACGATATTCAATGATAAGTAGACCTCCAAAATGATTTTCTCCCTCTTTGTTTTCTATTTTATTAACAGATGTTGGTGAACCTGAAGGGAATGATGAAGCTATACAGGTGGATACCAAGATTTAGTGGGAGCATGGAATGGAAGAAGAAATGGACTCCTTATTGAAAAACCAGACTTGGGAATTATGTAAGTTTCCTACAGGTAAAAAAGATTTACCAAAAAAATGGGTTTATAGGTTGAAAGAGGAGGATGGAGGTAAGAAAATATTTAAAGCTAGATTAGTTGTAAAGGGATTTGCACAAAAAAAGGGTATTGATTTTGATGTAGTATTTTCTCCAGCTATTAAAATGACTTCTATTCGTATTGTTTTAAGTATTGTGGTTGTTGAAGATTTGCATTTAGAACAGCTTGATGTTACAACAGCCTTTCTCCATGGTGATTTGGAAGAGGAAATATATATGGAACATCCACAAGGATTTGAGGTCAAAGGTAAGGAGAAACTTGTGTGCAGATAGAAGAAAATTCTATATGGCTTGAAGCAAGCACCTCAGGAATGGTATATTAAATTTGATAGTTTTATGGTTGAGCAAGGCTACAGTCGATGTAATTCATACCATTTTATTTATTTTAAGGGGTTAGATGATGATAGCTACATTATTTTATGTGTATATGTTGATGATATGCTTGTAGCAAGGTCTAACATGGATCACATAAGGGAGTTAAAACAAAAGTTAGAAAATTAATTTGCTATGAAGGATTTGGGGGCAGCAAAGAAAATCCTTGGTATGAAGATTACAAGAGATAGGAAAAGCAGAAAATTGTTTTTATCTCAGGCTGATTATGTTGAGAAGGTGTTGCAAATATTTCATATGGAAAATGCAAAAGCTATCAGCACACCTTTTCTTAGTCATGTTAAGTTGACTAAGGCTATGTGTCCAAAGACACAAGAGGAGGAAGAAAAAATGTCCAAAGTACCATATGCTTCAACTATAGGTAGTTTAATGTATGTCATGGTATGCACAAGACTAGATATTGCACATGTTGTAGGAGTTGTTAGCAAGTATATGAGTCATTCCAGTGTTGAGCATGGGAATGCGGTAAAATGGATTCTTAGGTATTTGAGAGGTACATCCAATAAATGTTTATGTTTTGGGGGCTCTAATACTAATTTAAAAGGCTATCTTGACTCAGATTTGGCAGGGGATATTGATACCAGGTGGAGTACCACTGGTTATGTATTTACAGTTGGTGGAACAACAGTGAGTTGTATTTCTCGGTTGCAAAAGGTGGTTTCTTTATCCACCATAGAGGTAGAGTATGTTGCTAGAATAGAGGCCGAAAAGGAGATGATATGGTTGCAAATTTTCATGGAAGAGTTGGGAAAACAACAGGCTAGAAATTACTTGTTTACAGACAGCTAGAGTGCTATGCATCTTGCAAAGAATTCTATCTTGCACTCTAAAACAAAACACATACAGTTGAGATATCATTTCATTTGGTCAGTGTTGGAGGATGGACAGGTCAAGCTAGACAAGATACATATAGATGTTAATCCAGTGGATATGTTTATGAAGATGGTGACAAGGGAGAAGTTGAGTTCCTCTTCAGCTTTGGTTGCCCTTCAAGGTTCAATTTAGGTATAACAGAGCAGCAGGGTCCAAGGTACTTATTTCTAGTGGGAGCTATAAGTGCAACAATGTCATCCAGGATTAGTCTCCAAGTGGGATATTTTGTTGGTGAGGAGCCTGATCAATCTCCAAGTGGGAGATTGTTGGTATGTGGTGACTGATCATGTTATACTGTACACCCTAGTATGTATCCTCACTGGGTTTGAGGTCGGGTTGGGCCCTAGGTGGGGGTTTGGGGCGGCAGCCCTTGAGGAAATTTTTTTGCTATTTTTTTCGCATCGTCAGCGAAAAAGGAAAAATCACCCAAAAAACAAATAACCGACTTTGTAAAAACCCTAATTCTGGAAGCTTCCAAAAAGCTTGTTATAAGGGGTTGGGTTGGGGGTTACAATATGTAGAAAAAGGTGATTATTTGCAAGATTGTAATAAGTTTTTCACTAGATAATAAAATCATTAGATGGTTATGGTTTTGTGGATGTAGCTTGGATTGGGTGAACCACATTAAATTCTTTGTGTTGTCTTGTTTCTACTATAATTTTCTGTGTGTTTCATTTCTCTATTTTATTGATCAAATCTGCATTTAACTATTAAATATCTATTTCTAACCCTAACAAATATTAGTGGCCAAGACATTATCATCAGGAAAGGAGTTGTGATTAGGTAAAGCAAGAGGAGAAGGAACATCAACTAAGTGATCGGTTAAGGCTTGTCCTTTGATTGCTTTTTGTGAAACAAACTTAAGGTAAAACTTAGTTAACAACATCACCCACTTAGCTAATCATCTAGAGAGGTCAATTTTATTAAAAAGATGTTTAAGAGGATCAAATTTTTTCATGACTTGTATTTCAACATTTAGGAAATAATGTTGCACTTTACTACTAGAGAATACAAGAACGAGGCATCTTTCTTCAATTGGTGAGTAGTGAGTTTCAAAATCAATTAATGTTCAATTGATGTAATAAATAGGATGTTCTTTTCCATTATCATCTTGTTGAGCCAAAATGTTGCAAGAGCATGGGCTAATACGGCTATGTATAAGATACATAGTTTGTTTGGCACAATGGGTTGTAGAACAAGTGGAGTTGCCAAGTATTCCTTTAAACTCTCAAAATCTTGTTTACAATCCTCATCCCAATCAAAAGGTATACCCTTTTTAAGAAGATGCATGAGAGGTAATGTGCGAGCAGCTAAAGATGCAACAAAATGACAGATAGCTTGAATTCGACCTTGTAACGTTCACAATTGAGAAATGTTCCTAGGAGGTGGCATATTAATAATTGCATCATTTTTCTTTGTTTCCGTCTCAATGCCTCTGTGAGATATGGAAAACTCGAAAAGTTTACCACTATCTACGCCAAAGACATAATTTTTTGGATTTAATTGCATATTATATTTACGTATTCATTCAAAGATTTTCCAAAGAACATTTACATTATCTTGTCATGTGAATGACTTAGCTAGGATGTCATCAACATAATCTTCCAAAATTTTGTGGATGTAATCGTGAAAGATCAATTTCATTGCTCGTTGATAAGTTGTGCCAGCGTTCTTTAAACCATAGGGCATCACCACTGAACAAAATGTTCCCCAAATAGTTGTAATGGTAGTTTTGTATTGGTCTTGAGGGTTAATAAGGATTTGATTGTAGCTAGAAAATCCATCCATGAATGACAACAAAGCATGTCCAACAATTGAATCCACGATCATGTCTATATTAGGAAGTGGAAAGTTATCTTTTAAGGAAGCTTTATTCAAATCACAAAAATCCATACATATCCTAATACGATTATCATGTTTAGCAACTATGACAATGTTTGAGATCCAAGGAGAATAATCAATAGGTTGAATGAAGCATGCATCAAGGTGTTTTTCAAGGTCTGCTTTAACATGCAAGGCTATGTTAGGGTGCATTTTTCTTATCTTTTGATGAACGGGATTAGCTTTTTCATCAAAAATGATGTTGTGTGTCACAATTTTTGGGTCAATTCCTAGCATATCAAAATATTTCCAAGCAAAAATTTCAGGAAAATCATGGAGTAAAGTTGTAGTGTCCTCTTGTTCTTCATCATCAATGCACTTCCCAATTTTAATAACTTTGTCTTTATCATCAATGTTCATTGGAACATCAATTGTATCTCCTAAAGGGAGTGCATTGGATTTAGGAACTTCAGACTCGTAGTTTTATTCAGTGATATCACTTTCGTCTTGCTTTGTAATAATCATGGCAAAAGGAATTATTTTCATGGAAGTAGTAGAGGATGGGTTATCATAAACTCCTAACATTTGTTTCAAGGTTTCATCACTATCAAAATACTTCCATGATGGTGGTATGTTCATATCAAGCAATTCAAGATGTTTGATTGTGAGTTGGTGTTTTGGTTGACATGTAATAACATTGATGTTTAAAGATAGTCATTGAGTAGCTTTTTTCATTTTAGAAAAAGAATATCCCAATCTGGTTTTTGTCTCCTGCATATGAGGTTCGATAGGAACACAAATTCCTTTTTCATGTTTTCCACATCCTTTGCTAGTATATCCTAATTGTTTCACAAGTTCATAGCCTTTCCCATAAAGTCTCTCCATTTCTGCCAAAGTAGGCGGGGATTGATAATCTATCTCATCAAAATTGGTTTTATATGTTGTGTTTTCTTCCAAAGTAGAAGAGATAGATGTTTGAGAAGATTGTTTAAAATTTTGAGTAGACATGATGGTTGGTTGTTCATGTTTCTCATCTTTCTTTTGTGTGATTATGTATTCACCCATAAATGAAGGTGTGAATTCTCAAGATCCCCAATCATCACCAAATAATTTAGATGGTGATTCTTCATTGTTGTGTTCAATTTCAAGAGGATCTATGTTGGATGTTGGAATTAATGTTTTTAGAGGACTTGGAGCTCCTTTTTCATGGTGCAAGTAACTTTCAGGTTCAGGATCTATTTCAACTTGATAAATGTGATTGTTATAGACATATTTCATGATACAATGAAGGGTCAAAGGAACTTCATTCATCTCATGAATCCATGGTCTACCTAAAAGAAGATTATATGAAAGATCATAAGGCATGGCATGAATAGGAGTTTGCAAAGTAGCCATCCCAACCGTAATCGGTAAAGTGATTATACTGAGTGGTTGCTTTGTTGTATTGTAAAATACTTGAATGGATATGGAATCAAGTATTATTTGTGATTTATCAACACACAATCGATCAAGGAGATTCACACTACACACATTGATGGAAAAACCATTATCGATAAGGGTTCATTTGATACCTATGCAATTGAATTGGTAAATTATCATGAAGGATTCATTTTTCTTCCACAACTCTAAAGGAGGGAGCTGGTGTTGATGGAAAGTAATATCAGGATTGACTTGGTTCATTCCATGAATTAGAGCTACCAAATCATTTGGAGTTGTACCAGGAGGAATGATAATCTGTTGTAAGGATGTTTGAAGAGTAGTATGGTAATTTGGTGAGTTATGAAGTAAATACCAAATGGAAATCTTTGCAAGGGTATTCTTTAATTTTTCAACAAGATCATACTCCTTTGTGTGTGGGAGGTAACAAGGAGCACTAGGCAGATTGGGTATAGGTAAAGAGAGTGGGGTTGCGAATTGTTTTGGGTATTATATGTGTGAGCAACAATGATATTACTTGATTGCTGCAACACATTGGTTTTAGGTGGGTAAAGAGTGTACTTAGGTTTATTGGAAGGATGGAGTTTATGCGAGGTTGGGTAAAGAATGAGTTGAGGTTGAATCACATTAACATCCTTAGTTTTAGACTTCTCACAACAAACCTTAGCGGATGATTTGAGTGAGATGAAATCCTGAAGGGATTTGTCTAACAAGTCCAAGTAATCACAAGTAAAAAATTTGAGGGGTAAGTTAGTGTTAATCGGTTGCTCAACTTCAAAGGTGTTAACGTTCGTTATAGCAGGTTGGGCACAACAAACCTTAGTGGATGACTTATGTGAGATGAAGTCCTGAAGGGCTTCATCTAACAAGTCAAATTCATCACAACCAAAAGGTTTGAGGGATGTGTTATTTTTATGTGGTTTAGGTGTCTCATTGCAAGCATTAGAGGATGAAGTGAGTGAGAGGAAGTCCTAAAGAACTTCATCTAACTTATCTACATCATCACTACTAAGAGGCTTGGATGAGATGTTTCTAAATTGAATCATTTGTTTGAAAGGTTGGTTTGATGTTTCAATTTTTGTATTTTCATGTATCAATGAATTTGATCTAAAAGAAATAGGAATGAATACTAAAAAGGAAATTTGTAAAAACCTAAGACTATCCATAAATTCCATGAAAGAAAAATGATGCTTATGGTAATGAAACAAAAGATGACTAAACTATGACAGAAAAGAAACTACAAGAAACAAAAATGTGCAAAGTAAGAAACTAAATTCTGGAAATTCTGATGTAAAAATTGCAGTGGGATTGATTCACCCAAGGTGGTGAATGAGTCCCAGAGGAAGTATTTTTAGGATTTTTTTGATTTTTTAGAGTTTTTTGAAGGTTATCAGGTCTATACAATGCAAATATAGATTGAAAATGCAGAATTTTGGAATGATTCAAAGCAAGATTCAATAATGAACTCTAAATGATGCTTTCCAATTTTTTTGGAAGCTCTAAGATGCAAAACAATGCAAACTTACAAGTAAATTAAGTCCTAAGATGCAAATAGAAATGTAAATCAAAATGATATGCTATTCAAAATGTAGATTTTTGGTTTGTTTTTTATTTATGATATTCAATGCAAAAATGAGGTCTAAATGAGTCTCACTAATGCAATAAGAGAAACCCTAGGATGCAAAAAAAAGACAATATTCTAATTGAATGTTGATGCAAATGAAATCTAGGATGCAATATGCAATGAAAATTAATCGTAGATATTTGGCATCCTAGTTCTTAGCACTTCTAGGGTTTTTCACCTAAAAGGAGAAAGAAGGGTCAAAAGATCTAGCTAGGTTCACTCAAATTATGTAATGTATGATGCTATTTAGACTAAATGGAATGATCTAAGTATGATTACATGAACTATTTGACTGATTATGAATGAAAACCCTAAGAATTATGAAATGTTTGAAAACACAATGATGTTTGCAAAGAACTTGAAATGATGAACAAAAATGTGAACTAAACTAAACAGAAGGCTAAATATCTGACAAAGTGCACCTAGGAAGATGAAGAGGACCGAAAAAAAATCTAGAAATATGAAAAAACCTAATTCTGGTATGACTGGGACTCATTCACCACCCTAGGTGAATCAGTCCCAGGTCAGTGTTTTTCTACACAAGAACTGTTTTCTACTAATTGGGTGTCTAGATCTGCATTTGACTGAAAATGGCATCTCAGAAGGGACTCATTTTCCATGCATGGTATATCAATCCACTTTAAAAAAATTGTGATTTCAAATCTCTGTTTTGCACCTTGACACCTATACAGTACTTTATGACGGAAACCCAATTCGGGATCTTGGAAAATTCCTACAAAACAACTTAAAATTGTTTGTCTAATGGGTTTTTTTCCTTGGTCAAACCCCAAGTTGTATAATCAAACCTTGAATGAATAAAAATCTGCATAAAACCCTAGCCTTAGATGTGTTAAAGACTAGGAAAATTCGAAGTATATCAAAAACCCTATTCTATTATACAAGAATAAGAAATACAAATGTGATTTGAATGATGCAAGATCTCAAACCTAGAAATCTCACAACATATCCAAAATGGAGATAAAATGGCATGCAAGTGGAATGTAAATAATATATAAACCTTAATCTGAAGATAGATAAGCAATGGAAGATGGAATCATTTTGAAAACAAGTCTTTAGGTGTGATTTGATGGCTAGTTGCATCTCCTCAACCTAGATTTCTCCATGAAATTCACCATAGGCATCCATCATTAACTCTTTGTAATGTTGAACTTTGATCCAAAAAGTGAGCTTCAAGACCTGCAAAAACCCCAGTTTA
Source organism: Sequoia sempervirens (assembly GCA_007258455.2). NCBI lineage: Eukaryota > Viridiplantae > Streptophyta > Pinopsida > Cupressales > Cupressaceae > Sequoia > Sequoia sempervirens. Next base: position 26,191,209 of record VDFB02047230.1, on the reverse strand, counting down.
TTGCCCTAAAACTTCGACTTTGCTAATGAAACTTATTGTAGAAGACTTGACTTTAGAATTTTATTTTGTAAAAATGATTAAAAATGGGTATTTATAAGAAACAAAACCTAATTTCCCATTATTTAGACCTAAGAGGTCAACATTCACCAAAAAATTAAGTTGAATTAATTGAATTTTTGCTCAAGAGGGTCCAATTTCCTATGGTGCACTAAGCATTTTGTAAATTAGTCCCATAAATTATTCCTAATGGGACTCATACGCCACCTTGGGTGTATGAGTCCCGTGTGTCCCAAAATTAAAATTAATTCAAATTTTTGTTGAGATTTTATCATCCTAGATCTGATGTCACCTTGTATTGTTGTAATTTTGATAATTATTGCATAATTAAGTATAAATACAAGTTTCTCTCACTCATTTTCACCTAACAAGCAATCAAGTGACCTAGCAAGTTGAATGAGCATCCTTATAGAAAAGTTGAGTTCACAAGAGCATTCAAGTGTTTACAAGAGATTTCAAGAGACTTCAAGAGTATATTATCAAGCATTTTAGAGCATTATTCAAGCATCAAGCATCATGTCAAAGTCATCATGCATCATGTTTTTTTTTAGCTAACAATTGTGATGTAGGGTTTTATGATTCAAGCCAACATTTCATTCAAGATCTATCACATTCGAGCAAGATTCAAGGTCTACATCCATTGGATCCATCTCATACATGTTTGCAACCTCTTATTGCTAGGGTTTGGTGAGTTTCAACATCATATTTTGTTCATTAATCATTCTCCATTCCTATTTCATTTCATTTCAAGGTTTGATTATGAAAATAGGGTTTGACCAAGGAAAACCCCTATCCACTAACAAAACAACATTTTTCCATCTCTTTAGTGTGATTTGTAGGCTTATATTGAAGACACATTGAAGAGCAAGTTTGGAGAAATTTGTGAAAGTTCCTAAAGTTGTCAAAGTTGTCACCTTGTATTGGAGATACTTGGAGGACTTCTACAGGTTGCAAATGAGGGTTTCATATCCATAAATCAATTGGGAAGCACAAAGAAGATCTTGAAGACTAGATTTATACTTTGAAGTTTCAAAAAAACCTAACTGGACCGATACACTAGTCCTAGTGTATGAGTCCTAGTTTAGGTCAAAATATAGGTTTTTACAAATTCAGATACCCATTTGCTAGATTCTTATTTCTGCACAGAAAGGACTAATTCTCCCAGGTTGGTGTCTATGTCCTAGTCAGGATTAAAGTCACTATTTTCAATATTTCAGAGCTTCATTCGGTCATCTTCAGATTTCTAGGTGCACACATTTCGTCTTACAACTTGTTTTATTTTATATGCATTTCTAGGTCATTTAGTGAAAGATTGCATCATATTAGGGTTAAGCATTACATCTTGTAGTGCATTTTTCTTTCCAAGTCCTAACTTAGTGGAACACCTCATTAGTTTACAATCAAACCCTATGACAACCCTATTGCAAGATCTCTTTCTCCTTTGCATTGAGATCTCTAGGGTTATCCTTGAATGAAACAATTGGAAAGTGGGTTTGCTCTATGTCCTAAACCATATGAAAGAACCCATACCCCATTTTCCATCATTTCATTTTAGTGAACCTACATTTAGAACATCATAATTCTAATTTGGATCACATCATCATCCTATGTCTTTTCTGCATTAACATTGCATTAGGGTTTGCATTAGTTAATTGGCATTCTAGGGTTTCTAAATTTTACATTAGTGAAAGCGCATATGGCTTGCATTTTTGCACCTCATATCATTGAAAATCATACAAAATTTGTATTTACAATTAGGTTACATGTCATACAACATAAAAAGTAATTAAAAGTTTTTAAATTTTTTGAAAAAAAACCCTCACTGGGACTCATATGCCCCTCTGGGCGAATCAATCCTAGTGCAGATTCTCCACTACATTTTTTCAGTATTTAAAGTTGTGATTATGTGCTACTGTTTGCTATTAATACCTTTCTATTCCACTTTACAAAATTTTTGTTTCATTCAATTCATTGCATCTAGTTTAAATTAGTTCATCTTGTGCATTGCTTAAAATTCAAAATTGCATTTACAACATTCCATTTCACATTGTTGCATAGTTTAGAATTTGAAATTTGCATTACATTTCATCATGGATATGTGCTTTGGTAAGCTTTGGATGTCCTTGAAGTCCTTAGTGTATGTGTCAAGTTGTGATCTGTAAATGACCCTAATGAAATTGAACTTACTCATGCTCACTCAACTCCTAATGCATGTTCTCATGATGTTGACATCATTGGAGAAGATGATGACAACATGAATAAGTTCCTAAACGGTTGCCTTAACAACCTTGAAGCTAATGCATCTTTTTATCCATCAATGGAACAACCAAGACCCCCTATAATACCACCACTTGAGACATTTGGTTACTTACATCATGGAGTTGAGACAAAATTTGAACCTAAGTTCCCTAGAACAGGTGAACTTAGCTCCTCTAAGAAAGAAAACACTCAACCATTTTATGTTAACAAAGTGACAGATACTCCCATCAACCTAGAAGTGGCATATGGAAAAGGATTTACAATCTTGAGTAAACAAGGATGTGATACAACAAGTGAACATGAAATTCATCAACTCTTAGAGAAAATACCAATTGAAAGTACTAAAGGGTTAAGATATCAAGATCCTCCCCTTGATATGAATGTGCTCCTTCCTAAAGAACAACCGATGATTCGTAATGATGCTAAGGATAATGGGATCATCTTAGGTCCTCCTCCTCAACAATCAACTCGAGAAGCTAGTGAATCTAGTAAAAAAAAGACCTTACAAGCTCAAACCATTACCATTCTTACATACACAAACAAAAATTGAACGACAGATGGAACACCTTATAAACATAGGTTGGCTTAACTACCACCCCCTACTATAAGAAAACTTCCTAAAGATAACACAAAGTATTTTTCATACCATTTAACTCTTAGACATCTTACTGATGAATTTCGTACTTTAATAAGGATCCTTCAACAATTTGACATCATAGAAATAGTCCCCTAAGGTGGGACCCTTTCACCCCTTGTCATGTAGTGGTTGTATAATCTTAAATTTACACCATTACATGATCTTTCCCATCACCTACCTTGGCTCATTCTTGTCTTACACTAAGTGGGGGGAAAGAATTAGATAGCCTTGTCCTGGTAGTGCATTTTTCATTATCCCTTTACCTAGGTTGAGTTGCATGTGCCTTACTAGTTTCTTTGCATTATTTCTTTTTCTTTTGTATGATTGAATTTGCGTAATGTGATACCTTTTGATGTTCTATTTGATGTCTCTCTCTTTTTGTGACATTCCTCTATTTGTATCTTCATTCTTCTATATGTTGTAATGCTTTTCCTTTATATTATGTTTTCATTTGTCTTTTGTTTTTCTTTTGGGGATGATGCAAGGTGTCGAGACATTCATGTCTCTTCCATGTTGACCACAAATTTTCTCTTTCATCTTTCTTTGTCTTTGTGTTTTCGTTTTGGGGATGATGCAAGGAATCGAGGCATTCATGTCTCTTCCATGTTGACCCGAAAGGTTTTTCTTTGTTTCACTCTCTTTGTGTCATTCTTCTAGTTCTATGTGTATTTGGGGAATGATGACAGTTGCAAGCTCTATAATAACATCGTAGAAAGAACATACTGATCCCAAATCCATAGATCCCTTATGTGTGTTTGGTGTTTTCATTTTTGGGCACAACCCCTCTCTTTTCTTTTCTTTTCTTTATTTGGAAACATATGACTTGGAATAGGGCTTTCCAAGTTAGCTCTCATGTCTTCTTTATTGTTTTTATTTATCATTTTCTACTTTAAATTAATTTCTCACAACATGGTGTTTACCAATTTCTTTAAAGTGGGGGCATACATTGGCATTATTCTTTTTCATTTTTTTCTTTTTCATGTTTCATGGTGTAGTCTTCTTATTTCATGCAATGCGTTTTTTCTTTGTGGTTGAAATTGGGTGTGATGTCTCTCAAGAGTGTGTTCTCTCTTAGCATATTATATTCCTCTTAGTGGCTTTGTACGACACACTACATCCCCTAAGTTGTGAATCTTCTATTCTTTGATTGGTCATCTCTTGGAGACATTAGGCACAATGTTCCCTAAGTTAAGAACTCGTATGAACTAAACAAGACTCCTTTGAATGTTCCTTATTGTTGCATTTTCATTTTCAGTTATATGGCCACCTTGCATAATGAACTTTGCATGCTTGTGGAGCCATCTTGTTTGTTCATGAGTTCCAAGCATACGAAGCTTTTCTTGCCTTATGAAGCTCAAAGATTATTTTTGCATGGTGCCTTATCAAAGTTATCAGGAGGTATAACTTTAGTTTGGTTTGATGGGAAGCCAATTCAAGGCATGAATTTCCCTTAGCCACTCATGTTTGTGTGTGAGTACATACTACCCATGTGTGTATGTGTCTCACCTTCTTGGATTATTCACCCAGAAGACAGCTTGAAGTTTTGTTGCCTCATAGTGAGCATACATTTTTTAGACAAACAACCTACATCTGATCCACATCGTGATGGACAAATGGTCAAAGTTTGATCCACCGCTATTTTTCCTTTATTCTTCTTTTCTATTTTTTCTTTGGTAGTGTATGCTTGTGTCTTGCTATTGCTCTTTATATCATTATCATGCCTATTCTTTTGTGCATATGTTGGTTTGTCATAGGACCTTGGTCCTAGGGGCTTACGTAACCCTCTTGATCATGACCATCCTATATTACTAGCATTTGTACATTTGGGCCCCCCTTGATGTGCTTTGGTCTACTTTAGTGTGAGTTGGAAGAAATTTCCTCCTTTCACTAAAGTAGGGGCTAGATGTAATGACAGAAAAAGTACTCCCTAATATGGCCTTGATTTAGTGTTGCAACGTGTCCAACATATTCACTTGTGAACTAAATGAGCTCATTGATGCCTTATTTGGAGTGTTGTAAAGTGTTGTAACACACTTTCACACTTTTCTAGGGTTTTATTAAATAATTGGGCTTCTTTATGCTTTAATTGGCCTTATTTTACATCCACAAGCTTCATTTAATGCATCTTTTCAAGGTTAATCCTGACACAAGTCAACATCTAATCATAATTCAAGTGTTTTTAGGCTGTGTGGCCTAGATTTGGTGGTTTGGGACTCATAAGCCACCTTGGGCATATGGGTCTCACCTAGAGTTTTGGATCCCAATCCTCATTTCACACCTTTCTAAGCATTTTTTAAATTAGTCCCACAAATTATGCCTAATGAGACTCATACACCACCTTGGGCATATAAGTCCCATGTGGCCAAAAATTAAAATTAATTCAAATTTTTGGTAGGAATTTATCCTCATAGATCTCATGTCGACTTGTAGTGTTGTAATTTTGGGAATTATTGCATAATTCAGTATAAATACAAGTTTCTTTCAGTCATTTTCACCTAACAAGCAATCAAGTGACCTACCAAGTTGAATAAGCATCCTTATAGAAAATTTGAGTTCACAAGAGAATTCAAGTGTTTACAAGATCTTTCAAGAGTCTTCAAGAGAAGATTATCAAGCATTTTAGAGAATTATTTAAGCATCATGCAACATGTTTGTTTTTGAGGTAACAATTGTGATGTAGGGTTATATGATTCAAGCTAGCATTTCATTCAAGATCTATCACATTCAAGCAAGAGTCAAGGTCTACATCCATTGGAGCCATCTCATACATGTTTGCAACCTCTTATTTCTAGGGTTTGGTGAGTTGCAACATCATATTTTGTTCATTCATCATTCTCCATTCCTATTTCATTTCATTTCAAGGTTTGATTACCAAAATGGGGTTTGACCAAGGCAAACTCCTATCCACTAACAAAACAACATTTTTCCCTCTCTTTAGTGTGTGATTTGTAGGTTTAGATTAAAGACACATTGAAGAGAAAGTTTGGAGAAAGTTTTCAAAGTGCCTAAAGTTTTCAAAGTTGTCACCTTGCATTGGAGATACTTGGAGTACTTCTATAGGTTGCAAATCATTGTTTCAAATCCATAAATCAATTGGGAATCACAGAGCAAATCTCAATGACTAGATTTAGACTTTAGAGTTTTAGAAAACCCTAACTAGACTGATATGCCTGTCCTGGTGTATGAGTCCCTGTTTAGGTCAAAATTCAAGTTTTTACAGATTCAAATACCCATTTTCTAGATTCTTGTTTCTACACAAAAATCTAGATCTGGGACTAATTCACCTAGCTTGGTGTATGAGTCCCCCAGTTAGCATTAAAGTAGCATTGTTTTAAAGTCAGCATTTCAAAGCTTCATTCAATCATCTTCATATTTCTAGGTGCACACATTTCACCTTACAACTTTCTATTTTGCTTTATATGCATTTCTAGGTCATTTAGTGAAAGATTGCATCATATTAGGGATAAGAATTACATCTTTCATTGTATTTGTCTTTCCAAGTCCTAACTTGGTGGTGAACCCCTCATTAGTTTACAATCATCCCCTAGGACAACCCTATTGCAATATCTATTTCTCCTTTGCATTGAGATTTCTAGGGTTATCCTTGAATGAAATAATTGGAAAGTGGGATTGCTCTATGTACAAAACCATATGAAAGCACTTACAACCCATTTTTTGTCATTTCAAGATCCAATTATGGTTTTTTTTGCAGGTCTTGGGACAAGTTCCCAAGTCTATTTTTTCTCAATTTGTAGTTCTTCTTTCATAGCTTTCATCCAATGCTCATCTTTGCATGCCTTAATCACTATTTTAGGTTCAACTTCAGAAAGTAAACAAAAAATTACCTCTTCTTTAGTAGCTTTTCTTCTTGTCAATACACATTTGTTTTTATCTCCAATGATTCGTTCTTTAGAATGATTTCAATGCACATACTTAGGGGTTCTAGGAGTCTTTTCTAGAGCTTCTTCCTCTTCTTAAAATTTTACTTCCTTTTCCTTAGTCTTCTCTTTTTCTTTGCAATCAGGTTCTTCTGATTCATATCCATCTATCACCACTAAGTTCTAAAAATTTTCATCAACCTTGATACTTTCACTCTCAACAATATTTCTCAATATTTTATTGTAGCATCGATAGGGTTTGATTTTAGTAGAATATCCAAGGAATATTCCTTCATTAGACCTTGCATCAAACTTTCCAAAATTTTCTTCATCTCTTCTAATATAACATTTTCTTGCAAAAACTTTGAAGTATTTAACATTAGGTATTCTTCCATACCACAACTCATAGGGAGTATTATGTTGTTTTCTTTGGCTTGAACTCTATTAAGTATGTAAACAACAATATGAATTGCTTCTCTCTAGTAGACTTCAAATAGGTTTTCTTCTTTCATCATAGTCCTTGCAGCTTCTTGAATAGTTCTATTTTTTTCCTTTTGAAACAACATAAAAAGGGGGATCTATCTTTTACGAGATGGAGCACAATTAGGGGGTCCTATTTTACTCTTGTTTCATTCAAGGAAACACTAGAGATCTCAATATGATGATGGAATGAGGGAAAGAGATCTGCAATAGGGTTTTGCTAGGGTATGATAAAAAATTAAAAAGGGGTTCACCACCAAGCTAGGGTTTGGAAAGACAAGTAACATGCAAAACCTAATGATTAAACTTAATAATGTGCAAAGCTTGAATAAATTACTTATAAATGAATATAAAACATAATGAGAGAACAAGAAATCATAAAGGTGCACTTGGAAAATTGTAGAAGCTCAAAACTAACTCTAAAATGCTAAATTTTTTGAATTTAAGGGACACTCGGATTCATACGCCAAGCTGGGCATACCAATCCCAAATTAGGGTTTATGGGTTGAAACATGAATCTAGTGGTGACAAGTCTAGATCTTTAGAAATCTAGAAAAATGACTATACTAGGACTTATACGCCAGAAGTATCAGTATTTCTTATCTTTTTCAGAGGATCAAAGTATGAATCTACTCTCCTATCTCTTCTCTTCCTTCCAACCATAATTTTTGGATTTGAACTGCTAAATTCTGCTCTATAGATGTCTTCTAGTGATCTTGTAAACAAGGTGACAACTTTGACAAGTTTGCAACCTTGACAACTTCTAAGCTTTCTCTTCAATGTGTCTTCAACCTAGATCTACAAATCATACACTAAAGAGAGGGGAAAATGTTGTTTTGTTAGTGGAAAGGGGTTTTCCTTGGTCAAACCCCATTTTGGTAATCAAACCTTGTAATGAAATGAAATAAAAAGGAGGAATAATGAATGAAAAAATATGTGATGTTGCTACCAAACCCTAGGAACAAAAGGCTGAAATCTTGTATGTAATGGCCATAGTGGATGTAGATCTTGACTCTTGCTTGAATCATGAAACCCTACATCACAAATGTTAGCTCAAAAACAAACATGATGCATGATGACTTTGACATGATGCTTGATACTTGAATAATGATCAGAAATACTCGATAATAAACTATTGAATGCTCTTGTAAACTCTTGTGTAGGTTCTCTTATGATAACTTGATGTTTTGTAAGCTTGTTAGGTGAAAATGAGTGAAATAACCTTGTATTTATACTTGTTTATGCCAAATTTCTTGAAATTACAACACTACATGCCGATATCAGATCTAGGAGAATAAAATCCCACCAAGAATTTGAATTTAATTTAGGTATAAGCTAAGTGGGAATCATATGCCAGTTGTGGCTTATGAGTCCCATTAGGCTAAGCTTGGGACACATTTTTCAAGAAAGGCTTATATTCATGTGAAATCCAAATCGGGGCCCCAAAACTTAGGTGGGACCCATACGCCCAAGGTGACGTATGAGTCCTAGATCACTAAATCTAGGACATACAATCCAAAAATACATGAATTATGATTGGATGTTGGTAAATTTTAGGATTAATCTCAGAGAGATACATTAATTAAGGCATGTGGATGCAAAAAATGCCAATTAAAGCATAAAGAAGCCCAATTCATTAATAAAAACCCTAGATTAGTGTGAAAGAATAAAGTTACACTTTACAACACCCTAAACTAGGTCCATTTAGGCTCATTTAGTTTACAAAGGCCCAAGACCTAATTTGAATGCGTTAAACACATTACAACACTAAATCAAGGTAACATTAAGCTTAGTTTAATAGGGAGGGCCCAAACACGTGTGAAAATGTAGAGGGATAAAAAATTTGTCACTACACCTTTCAACCACTCTATTTTGTTGAGGATTCCTAGGGGTAGACGAGTGCCTCTTTATGCCATGATTCTCACAAAATATGTTAAATTCATTGCAGGTGAACTCTCCACCATTTGATCTTCACATACATTCCATTCTCAACCATAACCTTAAATGATTTGAATCTATCTAGGGTTTTAGATTTTTCTCTAAGAAAAGTAACCCATGTCATTCTTGAATAATCATCAATAAAAATCATGAAATACCTATCACCTTGAAGACTCCTTGTTTTTTTAGGACCACAAAGGTTTGTATGCACTAATTCTAGTAATCCGGTAGAAGATTATTCTTTTCCTTTGAAACTTCTTGTCTTCTTTCCAATTTGGCACTCCTTGTAGACATCATTGATATGCTTTGCAATATTTAGCAGATCTCTCACTTTTTGAACTGAACTAATTCTTACCAAGTTATTAAAATTAATATAACACATCCTCCTGTACCATAACCAAATTTCATTAATCTGATTCATAAAAGAGTGACCATCATCACCCTTAAGCTAATAAACATTTCTATTTTTCCTTATTCCAACAACAATCATAGTTTTGGCCCTTTTCTAATTTCACATCCATCATCCTGAAACATAATATTATATCCTTTGCTACACATTTTTCCAACACTCAAGAGGTTATATGTTAAACCATTAACATAGTAAACATCTTCAGTATTATCCTTTCCATCAAAACTAATTGAACCTATTCCACATATCTTAGCACCTAAATCATCTCCAAATCTAACATATCCTCCATCATACTTTTTAAGTTTAACAAACTTACTCTTATCTCTAGTCATATGATTAGAGAAACCACTATCAATGATCCAATAGTTCTTATCCTGTCTAGCATGAAAAGAAGATACCAAAGTACCTTTAGTTTTATCCTTTCTCTTTGGAGGGCATTTCTTCACACATATTTTAGAGTTAGTAGAAATAGATTCATCTTTTAAAGCCATGAACAAGCATTCATGATCATCATTTCCATAATCAGATTCATCATAAAAAATAATTGCATCTTATCTAACATAATAGCTTTCTTAATCATCTTACCTTTGTTCTCCTAGTTTGTTCATTCACAACTCTATTTGGACATATTGAAGCATGGTGGCCTATGATGAGCCTAATTTTTGGTAGAATCTATAGTTTATTTGTTGGTAGATGTCATGGACTTTAATGTAAAATGTTGGTACTTTCATAATGTTTCCCTCAAACCATTGACATTAGACTTAATCCTATCTCTGCAAGCTTTAATGACATTTGGCATATTATGTGGATTATCTATATTGATTTTGCATGTATTTAATGAATGTTCCTTAAGGTGGTTATAGATGTGCAGTTATTATGCATACTAAATTTACCATGCAGATTTAATATGCTAAGTTGAGGAAGACATCACCAGCTTGGCATGCACCATAATGTCCAGCAAAGGAATTGCTCCAAGTCAAAGGAGGCTAACGACAAAAGATTCTTCATGCATCTAAATGTAACCACCTTGTAGTGGGCTTTAATGATCGAACATGCACATGAATTACTACTGAGCTGAATCTGCATGTGGGCTTGCATGTTTGACCAAATTCCATGCACGCATAACCACCATCACTACATTTTCTCTGTTTTCCCTAAATGGCATCCTCCTAGTCATGGATTTGACTATCTTGTTTAGCTGTTAGTATAAATAATGGTTTGATGCTCCTTCTTCAATAGGTTGCATAATTTTATATTGTACTTGCACTCTCTAGTTTTTAGTAATACAAATACATTACTCTTTTGTACTCATGATTCACAGTGAATAAAATAAAGTTCTAAGTTCGAGCATCTGATTTTTCATTAGTTTTAGAGGATACTTATTCGAGGGTCCCACTTGGTGAGTAATCCATCTTCTTAGTTTAGCATTAGTTTAGTATTACTTGCTATTTAGTACTTAGTTAGAAGTCTAGCATCGACTATTCCTGCAACCACTAGAATTCCATTCTATGATTGTTACTACAGCCAAAGTAGAAAGAGTAGTATCCTATTTGTTGCTCAGATTTGTATTCCTGTTATGCATTTCAGCTTAGCATAGTCATTGATTGATGTTCAACATTTGTTTCATTCCTTTTCAAGCAATTTACTTTCAGTATTGTGTGTCCCTTAGCTATAGAATGAAATGGCTACTTTGAGTTCCTAGTGCACATAGTGTGCTGAAACATTTCAAGTTCACATCCCTAGGTTGACAAGTTAAATGCACCTTCATGATGATTGAAATGGGTATTCAGGTTAGATGTCCAATCTCTGAATCATGGTTGTAAAGGCTTAGTTATTAATATCATTGTAGGAGGCCAACATTTTTGGCGCCATTGCGAGGATGGTGTCAAACTAGGGAGTCTTTGGGAGTCATTGGTAGTTTTTCTTGTTGTAGTGTTTTTGGAAGTTGTCTTAGTATATCCTCATTTAGGAAGTAATGACCCCCTTATTCTTTACCAATTCTTTGTGTGAGCTGACTGATAGTGAGTGATACCGCATGCATAGAGGATGGAGAAGGGATGATTATGGAAGATTCCTTCCTAACAATCCTAATCCATTCAAGCTAGTTGACTATCAGAATCTACTAGAAGAAGAAGAAGAAGATCCACACCCCTTTTTTGATGCATATCTTGATCTGACTAGTTCTAAAGTCTCCTCTGAAGATCAAAATCAGCTTGAGAACCCCTTTGCTTTGGAACCACATCAAGCAAGCATGGGTGATGCAAATAGGAATAGACCTAACCATCCAACTTTTCCTTTCCCCATTGCCCATCAGAATAAATTTTACAACATCAAGAACATTCCCGCCTCAGCACTCCCAAAGTTTTATGGACTTATCACAGAAGATCTAGATACCTTTTTATTTGAGTTTGACATACTCTGCAGGAGTTATGATTATACTACTGATGCCCATAGGCTTAAGCTATTTCCTACCACTTTGAAAGAGGTTGCATTAAGATGGTTCATAATGTTGGAAATAGGATGCCATTTAATTGCAAATCCTAAACATTAATTATTTCATGTATCTCCTAGATTCTTGGAATGTGTTCAACAACACTAAGATTAGGATGAGATTAATTTTTGATGAAATAATCATGATTATTGACATTTGTAATTAATTCTAAATGTAAGAAGTAGGTGAGGGCATCCATAGTGAGTTCCTAAATAATAGGGACACATGGGACACTCACATGGTAAGGTGAAACTCACCTTGTGTCCAGTTAACTATACGAAGTAACAGTTAACACTTTTGAATGCATGTAAAGATCCTAGGAGTTAGGATCTGATATTTGCATGCTTGAAGTTTAGTTAAGTTTAGTTTAGTTCAAATGAGTTAAGTTCAATTAGTTCAGTTCAGTTCAGTTCAGAATCAATTTAGTTCAGTTTAGTTTAGTTCAATTTAGTTCAGTTTAGAATCAGTTTAGTTTAGTTTAGTTCTTCATTGAGTTCTTAGTTATCTTCTTGCATGCAAGTGCATGTTGCATGCATGTTGGTTATTTTGAGTTGCATGTAGTTAGCTTCAGTTAACTTGAAATGCATGGCTAATAACATTGAGTTGTATGATAGATAATAGGGACTACCTCCAGTTAACAAGGGATGACCATTCTTTGGGAATGGTGTTGAGTAAATGTTTCAGTTAACTATAAAGCACTTGAAGCCAACTTGGGCGCCCAAGATGCTTTATTGGATTTACCTCTCATGCATGATAAGATATTTTTGAAGGCTTAGTTAAGTAGCTTTACTTAAGGGTGCCAACTTTGAGGAAGATCTTTGGAATTATCACCAAAGTGAAGGAGAAGTTGTAGCTTCAGTTTGGGAAACCCAAATGCATGAAGCACATGTTGTAAGCTTTAGTCTTCACTGAATAAATCAACTTGAAGGAATATGGCGTACCTTTTCAAGGGCTTGAGCTTGTGCATTGTAATTATCACCATTTGGAGATTACAAGGTTGCATATTGTCTCTATATCTCATTCAAGTTTAATAGAGTTTTCATAACTATTATTGTAGGTGTGAAGAAGATTGGTAAAGACAGAAGAAGCATTCTCAAGCAAGAATTGGAGCTATTGTAATTTAGAGATTGAATAATAGAATAATTCTTGGTGGAGTTTTTTCCTGAAAGGGTTTCTCCATGGTATATCTTGTGTGATCCTTCTAATATTATGTCTAGTTCTTCTATCAACTTCTCTCTTCATTCTAGAACAGTAAAATGAGTTAATCAAGATAATCATCTACAAAGAATTTATGTAACAAAGAAAAGACTTACTTATAACAGCAATATTGAAGTTTTACAGAGTATTAATCTAAGAAAACACCTCAATTTTCAACACATAAGCCTAGGTAGAGATACTATGAAAACTTGGGAAGACATGAAGACAAAATTCCTTGAGAAATACAAGGAATATTGCAGAGGCAATTACATGAGAGGAGGTGACATTTTTAGGATGCAACAAAAGGAAGATGAGAGCCTAGAAGATTACATTGCAAGGTTTCTATTTTCCTACAAAAATCTCCACACCATGCACTTAATGAAGACTTGCAGAAGTTGCTTTTCCTAAGAGGAATCAATGATAGCTACACTGATGTCATGGACCTCATGGGAGGAGGAGATATCTCCCAAATTCCTTGGGAAGATATCAAGAAAATATGCCAGAACTACTCTTGGGCGGCTTCAAGAAAAGAGAGAGCTTACCAATCTTCCATAGGTAAGTCAACTACCAGTGGAGCCTCAAGAATGGAGATTACTCATTTGCTAGAATACTTCAAGCAAGAAATTATCAATAATCTAACTACTCAACTAGATACACTTCAGACCAAGAAGAAGCAAGAGGAGGCAGAGATAATGTTGACAGAGTATTGCCCCCACTACAAAAAAAAAGGACTACAAATGTAAGATGGTAGCTAATCTTGAAAGCAAGTAGGTTCCACCTAAGTTCAAGCCAATCCAGCTTGAAGAAGACCAAGTCTACTATGTTGCAAAAAGGAAGACTTGGGCTCCAAGACAAGGTATGCCACCAGATCCACTATCCTATGTTGGGCCATATTTTAATTCATATTCATCTAGTAACCAATGGAATCCCCCATATCCACCCAGTTATGGATGATATTGACCACAGCCTTGGAGTAACCCTCCAAATGCTTGGCCTAGTCATCATAATTCTCCACCCCAGTGGTAGCAACCTCGGGGGAATTGACAACAATTTCAAGGGCATTGGCAGCCACCTCCAAGAAATTGGCAGCAAACAAATCAATGGAGAGGAGGGCAACAATGACCTACTCAGACAACAAGTTACATGTAGCCACCTTCTCAGCCCCAGTAGCCTGCTATAATTCCTCCACCTGCTAATGCAAGCTCAAATGCACCTAAACCTACTCAACTACTAGCGCATCCCACACCCAATCCAAATAACAAACCACAACAACAACTTGCATATTTTGTTGATTCAAATCGATTCCCTGATATGCTATGGGTGTAAGTGATATCCACTTGTATTCAGGTACTACTCTACCAGCCCCTTCCAATACCATTATCACTGAGCTTCCTGTGGAAGAGGAAGAGGAGCCTTTGAATGATCCCATTTAGCCTAGTGTATCAAAAAATCCTAAACCAATCCAGGTCTAGCAGACTGAAAAAGAACCACCATTTCCTTAGAGATTGGAAGTTGCCAAGAAGAAGGAAGAAAAGGAGGATACCACTTTTGATATCTTGGATCAGCTAAAGCACATATGTGTCTAGATACCTCTATTTAAGGCCATAAAGGATGTTCCAATCTATGACAAGACATTCATGGAGACATGTCTTAAGAAGCCAGGTAGGAAAAAGGACCCAACTACAATTCATGTGGTGGGACAAATAGCTAACATCATGTTGGGAAAAGTGACTATTCCCAAGTATAATGACCCAGGAAGTCCTGTGGTAGCAGTTTTTATAAACATGATCCAAGTAAAGAATTCTTTGATTGATTTAGGGGCAACAATAAATGTAATGACCAAAGACATCCTGCAACAACTAAATATCACAAGCATGAGATCTACTCCTACTATCCTGGAACTTGTTGATAGCTCTATTGTTAAGCCTGATGGTGTAGTGGAGGATCTTGTGGTAGTTCTAGACTCCTGGGAGTACCCAATAGAATTTATGATTCTTTCTCCTAAAGCTACACTAGGCGGGTATCCCATTATTCTTGGAAGGCCATGATTAGCAACTACAAATGCATACATTGGATGTTGGTCAGGTGGCATGACCATTTCAGATGGGGGGAGAACTAAAAAAAATTCTTTATCCACCTGCGCATCCATCTCATGATGAAGATAATCCCATATGGCCACACATTGGTGAAGAGGCCGAGTAAGTTAACTCTGTGGAACAACTTATGATGCTAGGTAGAAGCTCTTTCATGCAGCTCCAAGATGAGGATGAAGTATTGGATAACATCATTCAAAACCATTGTGAAGTGGAGGAAGTATCATCTTCTCATTCTGCTACTCCAGTCAAGACACTTTTGCTTGCTCTTCCTACAACAACTATTCCCGCAGACGTTCTTCCTACAAATGCTCTTCCTGTAGCCATTGTTCTTGCAGACATACTTCCTGCAGCCACTGTTCCTGCAGACAGACTTTCTGCAATCACTCTTCATGCAGCCAATATTCCTACAGACAGACTTCTTGCTGCAATAGGTATGTCCCATACATTGCAACCATATGAACTAAAGTTACCATGTGTTAATGAAGCAACCATGATAGAGTTAACTACACAAGTACATGTGTTAGAAGGAAAATATCTGAATGTTAGTAGTAAATTGAATAAAGAACAACAATTGTTATTGGTGAACCTGCTAATGACCCATCAGCATGCATTTGCATGGGATTATCATGATATGAAGGGATTGGATCCTAAACTTTGTACACATAGAATTTACATAAGAGATGATTGCACCCCAATAAGACAGCCACATAGAAGAATTAACCCTACACTAAGAGAGATTGTGAAAGGAGAACTACAAAAAATACTAGATGTAGGATTTATCTACCCCATTTTAGATAGTCAGTGGGTGTCTCTATTAGTTATTGTTCCCAAGAAAGGAGGGAAATGGAAAGTTTGTGTTGATTATAGGGAACTTAATGCTGCCACCAAGAAGGACCACTTTCCTTTACCCTTCATTGATCAAGTTTTGGACACACTTGCAAGAAAGCAACACTTTTCCTTTCTAGATGGATTCAACGGCTACAACTAGATCCAAATTTCACCAGAGGACTAGGAGAATACTACATTTACCTATCCATGGGGGACCTATGCCTATTCGGTGCTCCCATTTGACTTATGCAATGCACCTGCAACTTTTTAGAGGGAAGTCATTAGCATATTCTCAGACATTTCTCATGATTGCATGGAAATTCATATGGATGACTTTGCCACTTATGGTGTTGATTTTAATCAAGTGTTGGAAAATCTTAGAAGGGTCCTACAGAGATGTGAAGACCAAAACTTGTCCTTAAATAGTGAAAAGTGCTTCATGATGATGTAGGAAGGTGTAGTTCTTGGTCACTACATCTCCCATAAGGGAATTCAAGTAGATCCTACAAAGATTGAGGTAATCACAAATCTTCCCATACCTACAAAACAAAAAGATGTTAGAAGTTTCTTGGGTCATGTAGGATATTATAGGCATTTCATCAAGGATTTCAACAAGGTAGCAACACCATTTTACACTCTTCTCACTAAAGATTCTGAATTTTAGTGGACTGAAGCCTGTAACAAGGCATTTTCTGACTTGAAGGCAACCTTAAATCATGCTCCTGTAGTCAAAGGGCCTAATTTGGAGCTTCCTTTCCACATCCATACTGATGCATCAAATTATGCCATAGGAGCAGTCCTAGGACATAAAGAAGGAGTTGTTGAAAACACCATTTACTTTTTCAGTAAAAAATTACAAGGAGCTGAATTCAACTATACAGTGACAGAAAATGAAATGTTGATAGTAATCTATGCACTGAAAAAATTCAGACATTACATAGCAGGCTACCAAATCTTTGTGCACACTGATCATCCATCCATTAGATATCTCATGAATAAGCCTTTGATCACAAGTAGATTGGAAAGATGGTTATTGTTGATACATGAGTTTGATGTAACCATTGTGGATAATTTAGGGAAGGCCAATGTTGTTGCAGATTTAATTTCAAGGCTAACTACATCAGAAGACAATCAACCCATAGATGACTCTTTCCCTGATGAGCATCTATTCTCCCTCAAAGTAAAAACACCCTGGTATGTTGACATAGCCAATTACTTGGCCATAGGTAAAGTTCCTTCTCACTTCTCTCCAAAAGAGAAAAGGGCACTCATTGAAAAAAAAATTCCTTTCTCTTGGATTTCTGGATGTTTGTTTTATATTGGACCTGACCATGTCATGAGGAGGTGTGTGAGAGAAGATGAGACATATGAAATTTTTCATGCATGCAACAACAAACCATGTGGAGGACACTTTGCAGCCAAGAGGACAACAATGAAGGTTTTGAACATAGGATATTACTGGCCAACACTCCACAAGGATGCAAGAAGGTATACTAAAAAATGTGATAGATGTCAAAGAATGGGCATACCAACTAGATCTAATGAGATTTCACTATGCCCTCAAGTAGTAATCACTCCCTTTGACAAATGGAGATTGGATTTTGTGGGGCCCATTGACCCTCCATCAAATGGTAAGTCTTATATATTGGTATTCACTGATTATGTGACAAAGTGGGTAGAAGTTAAGGCCATGAAGCATGCAAGAGATAACAAGGTTGTAGAATTTCTTTATGAGGAGGTTTCCACAAGATATGGAGTCCCAAGAGAAATAGTGACTGATCAAGGGGTACAATTCACATCAACCCTTGTTGCAGCACTAGTTAATGAGTACAACATAAGGCACAAGAAGTCTACTTCTTATCACCCACAGGCTAATGGCCAAGTTGAGGTGACCAATAGAGAAATTGAAGCCATTTTGACTAAAACAGTAGCTATTCATAGAAAGGATTGGGAAAAAAATTACCAGAAGCTATTTTGGGCCTATAGGACAACCTGGAAAACAACTACATACTTCACCCCATTTGAGTTGTTGTATGTAAAGACAACTATGATGCTAGTTGAATTTGAATATAAGACTTTGCAGACTATAATAGATTAGGGGATGGATATTTCTTAGGCACAAAGAGAAAGAATCATGTAGCTAAATGCTTTGGATGAGATAAGAAGAGCAGCCCTGCAAAATATAGAAGTAGTGCAAAATTAGAGAATCAAGTGGTATGGAAAATTTATCAAGGACAAGAAATTCCAACTAGGAGATTGGGCCCTACTTTATGACTCAAGATACCAGGACAATGCAGGAAAATTGTAGACAAGCTAGCTAGGACCATATGAAGTTGTTGAGGTCTTTCCTAATGGAGTTGTTTAGCTTACTACCATTGACCCTATTAGGTTCAAATTAATTGTCAATGGTCATCGCCTCAGATTATATCACAATCCAGCTTCCAAAGAAGAGTTCTTGCAGTAATTCACCTAGCATTTAGCACCTGAGCTTCCTGCAGCTAAAGGAAATGGACCTAGTGTCCCTCCTTCTGGCTAATTAAGGTACATACTCTCTCATAATAAATACTTTCACTTACGTGGAAGTTCATTTCTTCACCCATCCGCTCATCCACCCATCCATCACCACCTTTCTCTCGCTTCCATCACTTCATTCCACCTCACCTCATTCCACTTCATTCTCATTAATTGCTAAATTTATTCCCTGCAAGGAGAGCGGTAATTTCTCCACGATCTTTGAAAAAAATATTCCACACATTTAGGTATGTGTGCATTAATTTCTATCTTTAATCATCTTTTAAGTGTGCTCATTTAATCATTGTACGTTAGTATAGATGTTTACATACAATGCCATCATTCCCTATCAAATTACCACTCCCATCTCACATGTGTGGACACATTTCCAAATTTAGGTTGGGGGAGGGGAAAGAAAAGGATGTAAATATATTTTCCATGTGTCAATTTATGCTAGGCTATGTCAAAAAACTTAAAATGAGCTAATTTGAAATCTGAGTGAGAGGATGGCTTGCATGTGTGAAGTGACATTAACTATAGCTGTCATTTCTTCCCATCATAATTCCTCTTTATCACTCCTTTTCTTGCCATTATTGACCTTGTCCTAATCTTGAGTTACAAGCAAAAAGGTGAAACAAAGAAAAGAAAATTTAGTTGATATTGGCACTAGAAATTTAGCAAGTACTGTAGGAAAGTGAGCTTTATTTTTTGACAAGAAAGAAGTTGCAGAGCATTTGTTTGACTGCAGACAATGGGAGGTGGGTTAATTCAAAATGAACCCATAGTGCATGACGTTTTATTGTAGGATGCACAATGCCTAGCCGAATTTAGAAACTACGAATGGTCAGATTACTTCCTGAAGTTGGATGGATTTGATGAAAGCATTTCCATTGAATTCACCTAGAAATTTTCTAAAGAGAAAGCCACAGTAAAAGGGTTGGAAGTTGTGCAACTAAGGAAAGAATTGAAGAGGTCACAAGGTTACCGGTTGATGGCGAAAATTACCCTGCCTCCAGAGATGCCATATCATCCAAGGCCGAATTTACAGAGGCAAACGACCCCCCATTGAACATTGATAAACAGGGTCCAAAGAGAATGTCTCTACCCAAGCCATGGAAGCAGATAGCCATTTATGTTATCAAATACATCACCTGTGAGGGTCTCCAGTCAAATTTACATTCTGTACACTTCAAGATTTTGAATCACATGAGGCACGGAAGGAGGATGAATGTTCCTAACGTGCTATACAATCTTCTCTCAATCATGGCGGTCGAGACAAAAAAAGGTAGGGATAATTTTGTTTCCCACCATTGTCTGATTAAATTTCTAGTTGAAAAGTCTATGCATGATGTATCTGGAATGACCTAGGAAGAATTTATAAATGTTGATCAAATTAGACTTGAGCACTTGCAACCTAGGGATTTACCTCAACCCCATAGGTCTAGTAGGAGATTGAGCATGGCTAAAGCCCCTCTTGGTGCTTTAACCTTTGGTGTTGGCTCTTGTGTGAATCCTCCTATAGTAGAATAAAAAATAGAAATTAGTTCTTCTAGAACAAAGAACTCAGAAAAAGAGAGTTCTTCCTCTGATTATGATGATGACATTCTACTTAAAACCCTAATGAAAACTAGGGCATAGAAAAGAGAAGTAGAAATGAGAAAAGGAAAAGCCAAAACATAGCCTGTAGAAAGAAAGGTGTCAAGTTTTAAAAAGAGGAAGGCCAACACTGTTCATCCTGCAACCAAAGGAAAGCATGAGAGACCTCCCAGGAAGTCAAGACCAACTAGGACTATGATGGGTATGCCTCCACAAGAAAGACCTAAGCCTGGTGATACATCTCATGAGGACCCTAAAGCTCCTATGGGGAAGGAGAATGTCCAAGAAGAAGACATATTTAGGAAAGTAGTGAATATAACACTGGTTGATCTTGCTAACATTGCAGAAGAGTTTGAGGAAAACCAAGATTTCCTACAACATGAGAAAGAGGTCCTACAACAGGATGTCCTGTAGCAACAACCAAAACTAGAGTAGGAGTTCCTGCAACCATAGCAAGAACAATAATGAGAGTTCCTACAACAAGAAGTGGAAGAAGAAATAGTAGCCCTGCATCCAGAGATAACTAGAAAGCCTAAGTCCATGTAGATAGTGCCATATGAGGAGCCACCATTGACAAAAAGATTGGTAGGAATTCATAATCCTCCCGATTTTATAGTACATGCAACAATTTTGAATTTATGGAAAGAAATACAAGAAGGGAGGAAGAATGGAAAAAGGAAAAACAAAAATTGAAGAAGGAAATTCAAAAGAAGGATGAGGAGATTGAAGATAAAGATGCAAAAATTGCCACCCTGAAGCAGAGGGCGGATGATATGACAACTTTGGCACCACATATTTTGGAATGTAGGACCCCTCCAAGGGTCTATGCTCTTCTCTTGAAAGAGAAATATCTCTCTTTTAATATTTCAAGGATTTCCTCAGGTTTGAATCCTTCTATTAACACCCCCATTGAATTTTTCAATGCTTATAGGATTGCCTCCCCTGAAATGAAGAATTTTCTATGTGAATTTTATTTACATAATTATGATGTAACTCAAGACCATGATTGGAATCTATTGTTATATGTTGGGGATGTCCAATTGAGGGCATTTGTGTCTTGGGTAAAAAATGAGATTAGTTGGGAACAACAACATGGAGCTTATAAGCAATTGGAGTCTGATATCCCTCTACCCATTAGAGCTAAATCAAACAACCCAAGGGATATTTACAGAGAATGGCACAAAATGCTTCTCAAACGTAGTTATGGCAACATGATTATGCCTTGGATTGAGGTAGTTTATAGTGAGTATGAGGTAAAGATAGAAACAAAGGATGAAACTATGATATGTATATCACAACGATGGAATAGTCTAACCGATGAGCTGAAATAGGCTAAGCCTCATTCCATCCACAATTACACTCAACACTAAAGAGGATTTATATGTATATTTAGATTGGGAGAATATAGGGGTGATCTTGGCTTCCCCTAACTTTCCATCCACCCATGCTCATGTGGCCTGTGCCAAACTTCAGATTCTACTAGTATGACATTGCTTCAAAAAAGCAGAGATGAAACAAATTTGACAGATTGGGAGGATTCTATTGGTATCCTAATTTACGCACTGTAGCCACTGATGCTGGAAAAGTATTAGTTGCAAATTTCAAAGCTTTGACCAAGCAAAAGAACAACCCTTCCCCTGCTGGAGGACCAACAAAACGTTAGGTTGGAAGGAGTGATGAGCCTATTTTTTGGTCCAATTTTGGGTAGAATCTATATTTTATTTGTTGGTAGATGTCATGGACTTTAATGTTAAGTGTTGGTATTTTCATAATGCTTCCCTCAAACCATTGACATTAGAATTAATCCTATCTCTGCAAGCTTTAATGACATTTGGAATATTACATGGATTATCTATATTGATTTTACATGTGGTTAATGACTGTTCATTAAGGTGGTTATAGATGTGCAGTTATTATGTGTACTAACTTTACCTTGCAGATTTAATATGCGAAGTTGAGGAAGACACCGCCAGTTGGGCATGCACCATAACGTCCAACAGAGGAATCACTCCAAGTCAAAGGAGGTCGATGATAGAAGATTCTTCATGCAACTAAACATAACCGCCTTGTAGTTGGATTTAATTATCGAGCATGCACGAGCATTACTGCTGAGCTGAATCTACATTTGGACCTGTATGTCTGACCAGATTCCATGCACGTGTAACCACCATCGCTCCATTTTCTCTATTTTCCTTAAATGGCATCCTCCTAGTCATGGAGTTGACTACCTCATTTAGCTGTTAGTATAAATAATGATCTAATGCTCCTTCTTCAAGAGGTTGCATGATTTGATATTGTACTTGCACTCTCCAGTTTTCAGTAATACAGATACATTACTCTTTTGTACTCATGATTCACAGTGAATAAAATAAAGTTCTAAGTTCGAGCATTTGAGTTTTCATTAGTTTTAGAGGATACTTATCCAAGGGGGCCCACTTGATGAGTAATCCATCTTCTTAGTTTAGCATTAGTTTAGTATTACTTGTTTAGTACTTAGTTAGAAGCTTGGCATCGACTGTTCCTGCAGCCACTAGAATTCCATTCTGTGTCTATTCTTGCAACCAAAGTAGACAGAGTAGTGTCATGTTTGTTGCTCAAATTTTTATTCTTGTTATGCATTTCAACTTAGCATAGTCATTGATTGATGTTCAACATTTGTTTCATTTCTTTTCAAGCAATTTACTTTCAATATTGTGTGTTCCTTAGCTATAGAATGAAATGGCTACTTTGAGTTCGTAGTGCACATACTGTGTTGACCCATTTCAAGTTCACGTCTCTGGGTTGACAAGTTAAATGCACCTTCATGATGATTGAAATGGCTATTCAAGTTAGATGTCCAATCTTTGAATCATGGTTGTAAAGGCTTAGTTATTAAGATCATTATAGGAGGCCAACAACCTATATTTCCACAACTGAAAAATTTGAAAGGTAATTTACCTTTGTACTTACTAGTGCCTCTTCTCATCCTTCTCACAAAGTTAGCCTCCACATCATCAATATATTTCTGATTAGGTTCTTCAACCTTCTCTGTTTTTGCAGCCTTAAAAGAAGTCTAAACTTTTGCATCATTGTTAGTTCCAAACTCTCTCATTTCAAATGTAGTTAAAGAGCCATACAATTGATCTCTAGAATTCAGATCTATATTTTGGCATTCCTTAATAGCAACAAATTTATAACTATAAGATTTAGTAAGAGTTCTAAGAATTATCTTTACCACTTTTGGTTCTTTGAATTTTCCTCCAAGACCTTTGATGGAGCTCACAACTTCATCTACCCTCTACATATAGCTTGTAATGTTTTCATCTTAATACATCCACAAGTTCTGAAATATGTTTTTCAAATTATGCATCTTACCTTGTTTGGCCATATCATCTTCTTCATAAATGCTTTCCAACTTATCCCAAATTTCTTTAGTAGTTTTCAGATCCATAGCTTCCACTAATTCAAAAAATTTAAGACTACTCAAAAGAGCATACTTTGTTTTACTATTGCTTTCATGGGCCTTAAGTTTAGCTTGAGTGCTTAGACCATTTGTAGGCATATTGTATCTAGTCTGAAATGATTTCCAAACATCATATCCCAAGCATTCCAGAAAGCCTTCCATCCTTGTCTTCCAAAATGCATAGTCAGTTCCATCAAATATAGGGATCTCCTTCTCATGCACCATCCCAAATCTACCTCAAGTGATTAAGATTTTCTCCAAGGAACCTTTATCTAATACCAATTTTTGAAATACATAGATCCACATTCATTCATTTAAACTCTTAAATCTGTTATGATGAATCAATTGTAACCTAAAACTTCAAAACCCTCATTAACATTTAGATCCACATTCATTCATTTAAACTCTTAAATCTGTTATGATGAATTAGCCTGAGAAAAAAATAATAAAAACTTAAACAACTCAACACCAAACACAAGAGAACACCATATTTATGTACAAAACCTAATAAGGGAAAACCACGATGAGGATTAGCTCACAATATAAGTAATATCAACACTGAATTCAGTAGGGCTCACTACTGAAAGGGCTCACTGCCCAAAGAAGAGAGGCTCACTTCCAAAATAGAGAAGAAGATAGAGAAGGAATGTTACATAGAGAAAATTATCTCAATGGAACAAGAAATCCTCCATAATAACTTCTACACCTTCATAGTCTAATTGAAGAATTGTATCCACATTCTGCTCACAACATCTAGTAAACTAACACTTGAAAGCTCACACTACATACCTCAATTTTGCACTCTACAACTCTGAACTTCACATCATTCACATCAAACACATCTATCTTTCATCTATCTTGT
This sequence comes from Sequoia sempervirens, assembly GCA_007258455.2. Taxonomy (NCBI): domain Eukaryota; kingdom Viridiplantae; phylum Streptophyta; class Pinopsida; order Cupressales; family Cupressaceae; genus Sequoia; species Sequoia sempervirens. The sequence goes on along the minus strand of VDFB02047230.1, from coordinate 26,166,528 downwards.
CCCCCTTCAACAACTTAACTCATACTTATAGCTTCCTCGACCTTGAAACCCTCTCCAAGGTTGGCTACACACCTCAGACATGCAAATTCAAATTAGGTTAGTACCAAAATAGTTTCATGGTAGATAGAAGTGAATACAAACCACATAAAAAGTTAATTGGGACCCAAATCAACAACACCACTCAACCACACACTACCAAAAACAATATTTATCCTTCGCATGTAGTTCAAACACCAGGTTGGTTGTTACCCATGCAAACACCATTAAAGTTTGAAGTACATGCTTCATCAAACCCAAGGACAACTTGTGAACCACACTCCATGCTTTAACATGATCTATAATATCCATCAAACACCCTAAAATACAACAAAATCCTTCACAACAACTTTCAATTGAAGAATGTATAGATGTGTACACTCGAACAACTCTACCATACACTGTTACTTGAAAAAATATCTTTCGAAGCATTGATCCTCAAATCCTCTTGACTAAAGTAAAATACTAACACTATCAACACACCTTTAGAATTGCAAGACTTGAAGCATAATTGCAAAGAAACACAAAGTATAAACATTTCTCCTAGACACCTCAAAAATGCATAATCACACACTGGTGAACACAACTTCTACTACACTATGATCCAACATACCATCTCTTGAATAGAGAACCTCTAAACACCTTTCACAAACATATCTGAATCACACAAGAAGATCTTCAACCTAGAAGAAATTTGGAGCAAAACTAGAACACAGCTTTGTCACCTAGAATACCACTACAACACATTGTTTCCTCTTTTTATGAAATATTCTCAAAAGAACCTGGAAACCAAGCACTAGAGACACATGCTCATTATTTTCAATACTTCCATACCACAACTAATGAAAGAATAATACTCTTGCAACAATCTTATTCACCAATAGACATCAATGACAACATAGAATTGCTGACATCAATAACAACACAAACTTCTCATACTTGGAACAGTTCGACCCTCGGACCCCCCATTGGGGGGATGATCCCTTTGAACCCCTCATAGGGGGTTACCTCCTAAAACTCGCTCATGCTTACCTATAAATAGTAAACATTATGTAATTTAAAGGTTGAGAGACATTTTCCAAACAAATTAAGATCTTTTGCTTCTTCAATAGAAGAGATCTTTGAATCAAATTGGTGAGGGAGATTTCTTAGAAACTTCTTTACAACTACTGAGTCCTCTAATTCTATTGACTAATTCATCCACTTAGAGAAAATAGCTAGCAATGTTCTCCTCTTCCTTCATCCTTAAATTATCAAATAGTGTTATGTAAGATTGCAACCTTACTTGCTTCACACTATCATTTCCTTCATAGAAATTCTTGAGTTTATCCCATATCTCCTTAGTTTTCTTACATTGCATGACCTTAATAAAATTTGAATTTTTTAAACCACTCAAGATAAAATTCTTTGCTTTAGCATTATTTTCATGGGTCTTCTTTGCATTATTATATGTAATAGGATGAGTAGGTTCAATATAATCATCCTTTGTGGCCCTCCAAACATCATACCCTAGTGAGGTGAGATAGGCTTCCATCCTCACACTCTAGAAATCATAGTTGCTTACATCAAATAGTGGTGATTTATAGGATGAATCTGTTTTATCCATGCATTCTAATCCAAGATCTACCTTCAACTGTTAGGCTACACCAAGGAACTTAGCTCTGATACCAACTATTAGAACATAATGGTATACTGAGGGGGGTGAATTAGTATATCCAAAAGATTATCTAATTTAACTTTATCAACCAAAAATTATTACTATCTTAAATATATACATCATCAAATGCAGATAAAAACACAAGCACATAACCATAACACTAGATTTATTTGGAGAAAACTAAAGGGGAAAAACCACGGTGAGAAGATTTCTTAGAGCTACTGTCCAAATCTAGCCGAGTCACAAAATAAAAATAAGTTTTACAACAACTTTTAGGCTACAACCCAAAGGAAGCTACAACTCCTTGAATCATAGTTTTATGGATACAACCAAAGGAAGTTTACAACTCCCTATAAACAACTCTTACAGAATGAGGCTACAACCTCTATACAAAATACTTGATAAAATTTGTTGATCAACAACCACCACAATACTCTTCACACTAAAATTCTCAACATCTCTTCTGAACAATTTTTGCTACCTTTAGCTCATTGCTTTTCGATACTCTACTCAACAACCTCCACTACCTTCAACTCACTACCTTCGACACACTTTCTCACTCACACATATACTATTTCCTTCATATCATTTCCTTTAACACACCTCATATAATTTTTCACATATTCACAGTTACTCACCCTCTTTGCAAAAAATCATGATCTTCCATTTATATCCTCCACAAGCTTCAAAAAGTTTTTGCTTGTTGGCCAAGATGAAATGTGTAAATGTGAAAGATGTAACGACCATAATAAGTCAGCTCTAAAAAAACATGAAAAGACGAAATCAAATATGGTCCAAACCAGGAGATAAGAAATACCTATTTTTCCTTAGCACATATTCCTATGCTAGTGCAAACCTCAAAAAATTGGTGCAAACACCTCAACAAGCCAAGTCAACCTGGTAAACATTTAACCTTCCATGCATTAGCTCTAAACTAAGGGCAGTACCAGAGAGATAAAAAATATCATGTGTATCACTCTACATGCATTATATGATATTTAAAATCATTCTCATACACCATTTTCACAATTGCATGCTACCTTATATTAGTACAAGCAAATAGACATAGAGCCAAACATCTCTTGCAAACCCAAAAAATAGAGTCATGAGATAGAACATTGAAATCCAAAATTGTGGTATACCTCAACATTTGAAACTTGAAAGGAGAAACATAGAGACAATATAAACTTATACTCCAATCCATAAGATCACATATTAAAATACAAAGAAATGCAGAGCATTCCTCTGATCCTTCCTAACTATAACAACATAGTCTTCACTATGCTAGCATTGGAAACTTTTGTGATAACTTCTATGTTCTAAAATATAAAATATGCATGCTTCACACTTATATTTTCTTAAAATTCAAACCATAATGCCATATCTTCAAATTTGAAGGAATGCAGAGCATTATCCCGAGCTTCTTTAGTACAACTTCCTGAGCCATTGAAAACAAGAAAAAAATTCATACTTTCTTTCATATCATACAATTTTTTACATCATTCACAACATTATAGATAATAATTACAACACTCTTCACAACTTCTTATTCATATCAACATTCACTTATTCATGAGAAACACGAGATATGATATAATTATGTACAACCTACTCATCATGTCCTTCACTTCACAATGCTTTTGATCACCACACTAATTGCATCACATGCAACATTCCACAATGCCACTTTGTTAACATCAATGACAACACCTACAATACCTACCATGAATAAAACACAAATTTTGCATGTTTTATGGTTGCATTGCTCTCAAATTATGCTTTTTGTAAGAATGCATTCATTATTGGAATGGTCAAATGGAGTCGATTTGACCATAATTAAGATATGGTATTATAGAGGGACCCCATATCCACTTGTAGGTCTAGATGAAACAATATTAGGTGCCACAAACATCAAGAACTAATCTATCATATTTTGGTAGTTTTTTTGGTATGAATAAGGTTTCCTGCCTAGCTAGTTCACCTAGTAAGTCCTATTCACATGTTATGTTTACTTAGGTCCTAGGAATCTTTCTAGAAGTCTTAGGTGTCATGGATCTTATCATGTCATTTAATACTTTTTCTTAGGTCATTTAATATTTGATGAGTTTGTTGGCTCATAACATAGGATTAAGACACTTGTCACATGATCTTGTCTAATCCTATGTCTCACCTTGGATATATAACCAAGGGTCTCTCATACAATGTACATGAATTGTATTTGTATTTTTTATATGAATACAATTTATTCTTATCATATTGATCTCTCTTTGTACTTTCTATTTGGCCTCTATATCTTGGTTGGCTATTCCCATAGCTAGGTCTTATATGGCATAGCATTTTGGGTCAAATCTGACCCTTCCATCACATCTAGAAGACCCAAAAACCCCAAGATCAACTATCAATTTGTCAAAATCAGACAACTTTGCTTGGGGCCATAAGAGAAAAATCTCTCCATTTCTGTTGTTCGTACAACCTTACGGTTGTTGTGCAAGTTGATAGTACAATTTTCTCAAAAATATAAACTATTTTCTTTAGTTGAAAAATTCTAATTTTTAAAAAAAAAAATTATAATCACAATATATTTTCTACAACCATATTGTGTAGGGTACTTGTGTACCATACAACCATACAAGTACTTGTGTACCAGTACTTGTGTAGCATATCTAGGAGGTAGCTGCAATTTTAGAGCATTTTGGGTCAAATCTAACCCTTCCATCATGTCTAGAAGACCCAAAAACCCCAAGATCAACTATCAATGTCAAAATCGAACAACTTTGCTTGGGGCCATAAGAGAAAAATCTCTCCATTTCAATTGTTCATACAACCTTACGGTTGTGCAAGTTGATAGTACAATTTTCTCAAAAATAAAAACTATTTTCTTCAGTTGAAAAATTCTAAATTTTTTTAAAAAAATTATAGTCACAATATATTTTCTACAACCATATTGTGTAGGGTACTTGTGTACCATACAACCATACTAGGTGGGTTGCCATTGAAGGCGTTGTTGCACCATAGGAGGTTGCAATCCTTCTTAGGGTTCACAAACCTTTATTAAGGTCGTGACCCATAAAGAGGGCTCAACCCTCTTTTTGAAGGGTGTGGGGTGTGGCCATGTGGCTCCCCACCTTCAAAACATGTTCAAAAAATTTCAAAAATTAAAATATTTTTTTTTATGAAAACAACAAGAGATACCAATTTTCGTAGATCACCAAATTTGGTGAAATATTTGGTGATCTTGCTGATTTTGGATCTTTTCAATATTTGGTTGGATAACCTTCAGATTTGGCAGAATTCTAATTTAGTTGGCAAAATTCTATCTCTAGAAAACTACTAAACTTGGCAAAATTTATACTAAATTTGGTGGAGAGTGTTTTTTCTACAAATTTGATCCCTCTCCAATGGAGTTATGATTTTCACTTGAAATTTGAATGCTAATAACTTGGGCTTAGGACCTCCTTTTTGTGAGCAATTTTATTTTTATTTGGGGAAAAATTTTGTGCTCTTCATAGTGGTGTAGATAGTTTTTGATTTTGGTGTCTATTTTAAAGAAATTTTATATTTTCAAAGGTGTTGTTGAGTCATTCTCATTTTAGGAACTTTAGGGGCTTTGTCATCACTCCTATGGTAATAAATTTAGGTACTTTTTTTTTGGAAAGTTGATGTAGGAGCATCCAGTGGTGTAAGGGCAATCTTGCATCACCCAAAAATAGTTAAATTTCAAGTTTCTCAGTTTTTAGATATTTTTACATTTTTGGATACCCTTTTCATCATAATGAAATTTCCAATTTATAGTTTTTATTTTCTATTCCTGGGTTGAAAGATATTGCAGTTTTAGTTTCCCATATTTGCACCTGAAAATCTTCTGAGTTAGATTTGAGGCAATTAGATTTCCCGGAATGGCCCCAAAACTTGCTAAAATCAACATAGAAAATTTTGAGCATGTTATTGACTTCGAGACCTTTCCAACGATTCAAATAGTTCGCGAATTGGAGTCCCGGATCAAAAGTTATGGCCCCGAGAAGTTGGTGCACTTTCTAGAAGATACAATTGCAAATGTACTTTTGAAATTTGAACTTCAAGTTGTAATTTTCGGCGCCAAACTGTCTAAACTCAAATTTGAATGTTGTTTTGGCTCCAAACTAATGAGGAGCTCTATTTATGGGCGGGTTTTATGGGCGGGTTTCTGATTTTTGGGTAACTTTTTGGGGACAAGTTCGCATATTGCGAAAGGGTTATTCTGTAGCTATCTGTAACTTGCATGTGTTGTAGAACTTGGGGATTTGAGATCCTCTACATGTAAGAAGCTCCATTTTCTAAATAATAAAATTTCTCTTATTTGTGGGGTATTTTCTAAGTCTCGAGTTGCGCCCTCATCAAGATACCACTTGATGAG
>VDFB02047230.1:26079474-26148354 GCA_007258455.2 Sequoia sempervirens | reverse complement strand
TTGACTAGGCAGAGGTGATAGGATTCCCATGATACTCCAGAATAGTGGTTGGGTATCCACCCCCCCTCTAATCAAGTCAAACCATCTATTGGGAGCCATATGTTTAGGTGCTTAAACCATTATGGATAAATCAATACAAAAAATAAATTTAAAATTTTCTATTACCAATATCTTCTTCATAAACTAATTCCTATTTGTGCAACACTTATGTAAAATGTACCTATGACTGTGTAGGGAATATTCCCTAAGAATATGTTAATTTTGTAGAATATTGTCTATGACCTACTACGGACTTGTACAAATTATGCAAAAAATATGAATCCATATGCATTTATGGACCATATGGACAAGATTCCTACAAAATCTACAACCCTCATAAAAAACAACTAATTTTTTATGCCAAAATATGAGTGTTTTAAATGAAAATAGGACTTTTGGGACCTTCTAAACTCAATGGTGGGGTCATTTTTCCCTAGAAAGAACAAAACAAAAGTTCATTCCCAAATGAATCTTAGACCTTAGAATGGATTTACAAATCTAGAGCTTTGATCATACCTTGTAAGAGCTAATAGTGAGCTTATAGACCCCAAGATCACCTATAAAAAAAAAGATATCCTTCCACAAGAGAGTAGATAAAAATGAGAGATTACTTGATATAGATGTAATAATGTATAATGATAATTATTAATGGATCAATGATAGTACATACCCATACATTACATAATGTAACATGAAGGCTTACTTATATAGGAAAGGTTGAGAGAATAGACATGACAATATTGCATGACAAGTAGTTTAATCACATGCTATGAGACAACTAAAGATAAGGTAAGATAAGATCACATGATTACTAAATACTTCTAAAAATATTCTTAGACCCCTTAGTAAACTTAACATGTGAAAATGTGTGAATAAGACCTAATAGGTGAGATAGTTAGCTAATATACCTTGTTCACACCAACAAATAATTTTACATAATGTACCAAAGTTACCCTAGATCTTCTATGTCTCAAAATGTAGCAACACAATGACCTTTCCTAACACTAATAGCTCTAATACTATGTTAAGTTCTACAAGGAAATAATTTTTAGAGTAATCATGCATCAACTAATAATTAATTAATCTTTTATAAATTTTTAATCTAATTTATTCTCATGAACTTAAGCTAAACTTGGGAGTGATTTTCTATGTTAACTAGAGAGCTATTATTAGATCATTTTGTCTCATTGCATGAGATGTTGAAACTTGTCATGATCTAATCCCTTTTATCATTTAGGGTTGTTCCTATATAGCATCAACCCTAATTTGCAAGACCAAATAGTGAGCAAAGACACCTTCCACACAAGAGAGTTGCAAAGAATGATATGCAATATTCCTCAACAAGAAAAAGCTATAGAATGAACCAAAAAAATCTTTAAGGAAAACAAGAGTCCTGAAAGGATGAGATTTCTATTAAAGGAATGATAATAAAATGAGATTTGAGTGCTATATAGGAACAACCCTAAATGATAAAAGGATTAGATCATGACAAGTGTCAACATCTCATGCAATGAGATAGAATGATCTAATAATAGTTCTCTAGTTAACAAAGAAAATCACTCCCAAGTTTAGCTTAAGTGAATGAGAATAAATTAGACTAATAATTAATTAAAGATTAATTAATTATTAGCTAATGCATGATTAATCTAACACTCCCCCTTGGGTTTCTCGGATGGCGAACGACACCGCTCGAGTGGTGGTGAGGCCTGCATGAGGGCTTCACCCTTCATGCATGTCTGGTTTCCTTTGCGTATTGAGTTTCTTTGTTGCGTTTGGGGTTTTTTGATTTTTCAGATTTCTGTTGGTTGCCATTCCCGAGTGCGTGGGGGTGGAATATTTTTCTACTAGCTTCCTCTGTTGGCTGCGATTACTCTTGTCTCTGGTCGCTACTTTTGGTTGGGGGTTTGGTATCCCTTGAGCTTGGTCTTTGCTTGGATCAGATTCAGTGGAAGGGATTAAATTTGGCTTTGGAGGAGGGATTTTTTTCTTGATCAGCATAGCGGTGGAGTTGGGGTGTGCTTCAAGCGTAGCCTTCTCAGGTTTGTGGATTGTGGGAGGAGACGAAGGGGATTTTGGTGCCAATTTTTGTGTGGGTATCTTCCTTTATTTTATTATCCCGAGGGCTTGCATGCTAGCGTAGGGTTTTGTTTCAGGTTCATGTCTCGAGGGGAATCATCGGGGGCTGACCCCAAGATGGATTTCTGTTGAGTGCTTGGTTTGAAACCCTCACTGCAGGGTTCTAATATTTTTGAGAATAACCTATTTTCTCTAGACTCGGAGAAGATGGAATTGGGCTCATCAAGTGGGTCTCAGATTCTGAAGATTAATGGGTGTCTGGAAAGGAGTAAAGAGAGGCCGAATGTTGTGATTCTAATAGAGATGTTGGCAGAGGATATTGATTATTATTCAAGGAATTCTTTGTACTGCAAGTTCTTGGGATTGAAAATCTCATTGCAATTTTTGGATGCTTGGGCTCAAAGGACATGGATGCCAGAGGGAGAGATGGAGCTCCGACTCTTAGAAAATAACTATTTCATGGTTACTTTTGACTGCATGGCTGAAACAGGGTCTTTGAAGGGGGCCCTTACTTTTACAACTAGGTGGGCTTGTTCATTAAGCCATGGCATGCAGGCTTCAACCTGGTTGAAGAGCTCCCGAGTCGAGTTCCAGTTTTGGTTCGTCTTCCAAGGCTCTCGGTGGAATGCTGGCACGAGGATGTGTTGTACTTATTAGCCTCAAGGTTGGGGAAACTAGTGGGTTCGTTGTAACAAACACAATTCAAGAAGGTAATGACTTTTGCCTAGTTTTCTGTGGAAATTGACTTAAGCAAGCCATTGCCAGACTCTTTAGAAGTGAGTGCGGGAGAATATTCGTGGGTACAACAGCTGGATTATGAGACCCTACCTTTCTGTTGTCAGTTTTGTCATGAGTATGGCCACCTCCGGCGTAGATGTCCAAAGGCCAAGCCTTTGGAGGCTCAATCTTCTCAGCTTTCAAGTAATCTGCCTAGAGTGGATAAGGGAAAGGATCACATTCAGGGTTTTGGGGGCAGGGAAGATGGTTTTACTATCGTTAGAGGCCGAAATAGAAATAAAGGACATAAAAGGACTTTGAAGGACAGGCAGGGGGAGGACACTTTCAATAGATTTGAGGTGTTGGACGACCTTAGTCAGCAGGAGGTGAACCCAGGATTATTAGATCTGGATCATGGGACTTTGGATATTGAACAACATGGCCCTTCAGTTAAGGCAACACATGCTCTTCAATAGGATGGGGGCACGGGAATTCCATGCTTAGAGGAGGTTGGGAATGATCCTGCGTAGGCAAGGCTCAGTTCAGAGGTGATTATGGCTCTGCAAGTTGATGGTATTTGAACCTGGTAATAGATCGGCAGATGGGGGTTCAGGATGAGTTGGGTGGTAGTGCTGAGGCAGTGAAAGACAGTGGGGATAAGGCTCACCTCTTGCGGAAAGCAGGTTTGGAGGTGGGTAAGAATAATAATTTGTCCTCTCAGTTGGTTATTTTGTAGAAAGATCTCAAGAAGGGGGGGCTGGAGAAAGTTTCTAAGCTGGGAAGGAAGAAGGATGTGGAAAAGATTAAGTTGATAGGGGAGACTTTGGTGGAGTCGAGGTCAGTCAAGACTCTAGATTCACATTTTTTGACCCCCCTGAAATGATAGTTCTCTCTTGGAATGTACGGGGTTTGAATAGTGGCCCTAGACAAAAAGTTGTTTAGGATTTGATTAGGCATCATTCGCTTGATGTTCTTTTTTTGTAGGAGACTAAGCTCTCTATGGAGGGTATGATGGACTTAGTGCCTAAGTTATGGAGGAATGGTGAATGCCAATGCATTGGTGCTCAGGGGTCCTCTGGTGGGGTGGCTTGCTTATGGAACTCGCAGAAGATTTTCCCCCAATGGTGGGTGTCTTTTAAGTCCTCCCTATCCATGGTGGCTTCTTGTTTTATGTCAGGGAAAATTGCTCTCTTCTCTAATGTGTATGCACCTGTGGAGTTGCAGGGAAAGCAACTCTTGTGGTCCAACATTCTTTTAGTCCGTAGCTTGTTTCCTTACCATCCTTGGATTATTGGAGGATATTTTAATGCTATCACGGAGCTTGCGGAGAAGTGAGGTGGTACTGCAAGGCTGGAGGCTTCTACACTGTTTCTCCAGGACAATATCTCTACTTTGAATCTTGTGGATATCAAGCCGGGCAATGGTCTATTTACTTGGAATAATAGGAGAACTGGAGATGCTTCTATTTCAGAAAGACTTGATAGATTTTTGGTGTCTAGTTTTTGGTTGGGGGACAAGTGGATGACTAGTTCTAAAATATTGGATGGTCGAGGTTCTGACCATTGGCCAATTAAGCTGGTGGCTGAAGTGCCTCAATGATGTGCTAGACAGAATTTTAAGTTCCAACTCATGTGGTTCAGGGATGAATCTCTTCATGATATGCTTCCTGGCTGGTGGGATCTTGGGAAGCCAGCTTATGGCATTGCTATGTACTCTTTCTCAAAGAGGCTCCAGTATGTTAAATACAAGTTGAAAAGATGGAATAGGCAACATTTTGGTAATTTGTTTCATGAAAAATAGAAAGCTCAGGATAATCTGGACCTAATCACCAGGAAGATTCGTGATCAAGGCCTCATGGAAGAGTTGAGTTTGTTAGAGGTTGCTGCAACAAAAGAGGTTGAGGAATGGGAGTTAAGGGAGGAAATTTTCTGGAAACAGAAATCCCGTATTGAATGGCTTCAGGCTAGTGATAGGAATACTTCATTCTTTCACAACTCAGTTAAAGATCGGAGGCAAGGTATTGTATCCCGTAGCTGGTGTCTAATGAAATGAATGAATCGTTGCTTTCTCCTATTACCTTGTCGGAGCTTGAGAATGTTGTGTTCCATATGAAGAAAGGTAAAGCCCCTGAGCCTGATGGATTCCCAGTTGAATTCTTTCAGGAGTTCGGGAGGTGGTTAAGTTGGACCTCTTAGAGGTTGTTCAAGAATCCCTCATGAATAAACAAATGTTGAAGTCTCTGAATGCAATTTTTTTAGCTCTCATTCCAAAGAAGGAGGGGGCTAATTCTTTGGATCTTGTTAGGCCTATTGTGCTATGTAATGTTGTTTATAAGATTATTACTAAGTTGATTGCTGAAAGGCTGAAACCTTGTCTTGGTGGGTTAATCTCTGAGGAGCAGGGGGATTTTGTTGCTAGAAAATAGATCATGGATGGTGTTGTTATTGCTGCAGAGACCATCCATTCTATGGAATCCTCAAAATAAAAATCTATTTTTATCAAGTTGGACATGGCTAAAGTGTATGATCAAGTTAAATGGAACTTCATGTTTAGGATCCTTGGAGATTTTGGCTTTGCTGGTGGTTGGATTGAATGGGTCAGGAGTTGTGTTACTTCTTCATCCTTTTTGGTGCTTATCAATGGTGCACCCACACAGTTGTTTGGTGCTTCTAGAGGCCTCAAACAAGGAGATCCTCTATCTCCTTACTTATTCATCCTTCTTGCGGAAGGCTTGGGAAGGCTCATTCATTCTCAGGTTGCTAGCGGCTTGATTCAGGATTGGATTTGGGAAATGATATTCCCCCTCAATCTCATCTTCAGTTTATAGATCTGATACTGCCTTGATGGGTAGGGCGAAGGTTGAGGAGGCTCTCAATTGGTGTAGTGTGTTGGACAGCTACTTGGCAGCCTCAGGGCAACACATTAATGAGGGGAAGTCCTTCATCTACTTCTTCCACACTCCTAAGGCTATCTAAAGGATAATAGCAGGTATTCTTCGTTTCCAGATCAGTTTGCTTCCTTTTTCCTATCTTGGAATCCCTCTTACCATTCGTTCTCTCCCTAAAAGGTTTTGGCAAGAGACTCTTGACATGTTTCGAAGATTGGTCAGTCACTCGACTTGCAGGTGGCTTTCTTCAGCAGGTAGAGTGACTCTTCTAAATTCGGTGGTCCAGGCTCTCCCTCTTTATAGGTGTTTTGTTCTTTCTACTCCATCAAGTTTTATTAAAGATTTTGAGAGATTGTCTCGTCAGTTTTTGTGGTCTGGAAACCTTCTTCATAGAAAATGGAGCTTGGTGAAGTGGGATGTTGTTTGTAGGCCAAAGCAGGAGGGGGGACTTGGTCTACGATGGATGAATTTGAATGGGTAGGCCTTGGCTGCTAAGCTGTATTGGCGTTGGTGTTCACAACAACATATGTGGTGGGCTAAAATTTTTACCTCCAAATATTTGGGGGCGGTGGAAAGTAGGGAGGTTGTAAGATTCAGTATGGAGGGGAAAGGTTCTATGATCTGGAGTACCCTCAAATGGGGTGCCAAGATTGTTAAGCAGGGTCTTTTTTGGATTTTTAATGAGGGTCAGGATGCTCTCTTCTAGCATGATTCCTGGGATGGACACCCCCCATTGTGTCTTCTCATCCCGACCTCCAATATTTGTGCCAGATCTTCGAGGAGGCGGGTTGGTGTCATGTGGCAGACTTCAAATCTCAACAATCATTGGGTCATATTTCTATGTCTAGGTGGAAGGACCCTTTGGAATGGCCTCCTGGTGGTGTGATGGAGGATCATCAAGAGCTTGCTAAGATTCTATCAGATTGTGCCTGCAATTCTCTCCATGGGAGTGATGTGCTTATGTGGGGTCCTGATTTGAAAGGAAAATTTTTGGTTGCCTCTGGTTATCAGGTTCTAGACAAACAAGTCTTTGGGAACTCTACGGTTTCTTGGTGGAAGCATGTTTGGAATAAATTTTCTTGGCCTAAGTGTAATTTTTTCTCTTGGCTCATGTCCAAGGTAAGTGTCTAACTTGGGACAATCTTTGGAAACGTGGGTTCCAGGGCCCCTCCATGTGTATTCTGTGTGGTCAGCATGAAGAATGCTTCTCGTATCTCTTTTTTCGGTGTTCCTTTGTTAAGACTATCTGGCATCACTGGTGGAATCTCTGGAGCATACCATGTTTCCATGTCTCTTCTTTGGAGGATTTTTGGAGGAGACAGGGTTCATCTCCTGCCACAACCTCTTTTCTTAAAATTGCTTGGAGCATTGGCCCTAGTTTGATTGTTTGGAAAATTTGGTTGGAGCGTAACAGATGAATTTTCTTGGATAAAAAATTGATCATATGGCAACTTTGGAGGTGAATCCTTGGGGCTCTGTAGGAGACTTTGACTACAAAGTGTGACTTGTCTGTGTCGATTGATCTTGGGGACTTGGGTGTAGTTAAGGCCCTAGGTCTTGTTGCAGGGGATAGGAGTATTTTGAGCAAAGTGCATCATAGGCGTGGGTGTGAGAGGGTTGCTCGTGATGGCTTTTGGTGTCTGCCTGCTCTGGGGGAGCTAAAAATCAATACTGATGGGTCATCTAGGGGTAATCCTAGGCATGTTGGTGTTGGGGGTATTGGTAGAGATAGCCTTGGAGTGGTGGTCTTTTTCTTTTCTATGTATCGTGGTTTGCAAACTAATAATCTTATGGAGGTGAGTGCTATTCTTATGGCAATTGAGCATGCGGTTGGACTTGGGTGGCGACTGATTGTTTGTGAGTTGGATTCATAGGTGGTTATTGATATGTTGAATAAGCAAAATTTGGAGGATGTGAATTGGCAGCTAGCTGTGGTTGTCAAGCAGATTATTTCTATGTGCTCTACTTTGGAGTCCATTGTTTTCTGCCATATTCCGTGGGAGTGGAATAGGGTGGCTAATGGGTTGGCTAGATGGGCAACGAAGAGGACTGATTCTTGGTATGTGGATGATTTCGGCAATCTTCCTAATGACATGGCCCCTGTTCTTGAGGAGTGGGTTGCTGAGGATATGAGGTGCTTCTTGGGTGTGAATTAATTCTTGTTTTGTTGGGCCCCTTGTGGGTTTATTTCTTCAGACTTTGTATTGTTCTTCTAATTCAATAAAGTTTTTACCCTCTTTTTTAAAAAATCTAACACTCCTCCTTAAGATGAACTTAGAGAGTAGCTAAAAACCCTAAAAGGAGAATGTAGGATGAGTCTCGACAAAATAAGGCTTGGTGAGGTAACCATGTACAAAAAATCTCATCTCTCACAATTGGAGAAAAGAAGAAAATCACATTGGAAAAACTCCTCTCCAAAAGAGAGAAAGGAAAATGAAGGACTGAAAGCCTCCAAAACAAGGTGAAGAACTAAGAATCCTCCAACCAAAAATATGTCCCAAAAAGAAGAGGAACATGTAGAACATCGTTGAAGCATGAAGAAGTTGTAGAAAACCATTTAAAGATGACTGCTATAGTGTTGAAATGAAGAACCTCCTCTAAAACAAATGATGATCAGTATCAAGATAATAAGAATCTGCACGAGTTCCCCCAATGACACTACTTGAATCAAATGGAAAACAAAGGAAAACATATAGAAGTTGAAGATACAAATTCTAGGATCAAGAATACAATAACGTGCATGAGTGCCCCCAACTATACTACTCAAATCATATGGCAAACAAAGACTAATATTTGAAAGTTGAAGATGCAAATGGTACATGAATATGCATGAGTGACCCCAATAACACTACTCAACATGGAAGATACAAGTTGAAAATACATCTACCAATATTTTGAAGAATACTAATAAAGAGAGAGACAATAATTTGCATGAGTTTCCTTAATGACACTACTCGAATTAGATGAAAAACAAAGGAAAACATCATGAACTCAAAGATACAAATGACACATGAATCTGCATGAGTGACCCCAACGACACTACTCAACATGCATGATGAAAGTTGAAACTACATGTACCAATAGTCTCTCTTCAAATGAAAATGGAAGGATGCCTCCAGAAATAGGAATCAAAGAATTTCCATATGGTAAATACTCAATCTCACTTAAATGCATGGGTAACTAGCCGTTGTATCCTCCTAGTACATAGAAACAAGAAATAGATACATAGATCACTCAAAAAAAGAAACCAAGGAAGAATTAACAGCAATAGTAGAAACCCCCCCATAATGCAAAAAAGGGAGAGCCAAGACAGGTACACTGAAATTGTGTGAATCCAAGAAGTGCATGTAGGAGAAACAACCTGTAGTGTCAAAAAATATCATCAGTAACATTTTCACACTTGTTTGGGCCCTCCTTGTAAAATTGAGCCTAATGATGCCTCGACTTAGTGTTGTAATGTGTCTAACACACTCACATTAGGTCTTGGGCCCTTGTGAACTAATGAATATAAATGGTAACTTTCTAAAGTATTGCGAAGTGTTGTAACACAATTTCACACATTTCTAAGGTTTTATTAATTAACTAAACCTAATGAATCTCTTTTTAATCAAAATAAACCTTAATCCTACCTTTGTTGGAGTCTTGTAAAGTGTTGCAACACACTTTCACACTTTTCTAGGGTTTTCATTAATAATTGGGCTTCTTTATGTCTTAATTAACCTTATTTTGCATCCACAAGCCTCATTTAATGTGTCTTTTCGAGGATAATCTCGACACAAAAAAATACCCAATCATAATTCAGGTGTTTCAGGTTGAATGGCCCAAGATTTAGTGATTTGGGACTCATTCACCACCTTGGGTGAATGAGTACCACCTAGATTTTTGGGTCTCAAACCTCATTTCACACCTTTCTAAGAATTTTTAAAAATGATTCCAAAACTTATGCCTAATGGGACTCATTCACCACCTTGGGCGAATGAGTCCCTTGTGACAAAATTAAAATTAATTCAAATTTTTGGTGGGATTTTATCCTCCTAGATCTGATGTCAGCTTGTAGTGTTGTAATTTCAAGAATTATTGCATAATTAAGTATAAATACAAGTTTCTTTCACTCATTTTACACCTAGCAAGTTGAATGAGCATTCTTATAACAAAGTTGAGTTCACAAGAGAATTCAAGAGTCTTCAATAGTAGATCATCAAGCATTTTAGAGCATTCTTCAAGCATCAAGTATCATGTCAAGGTCATCATACATCATGTTTTTTTTTGAGCTAACAATTGTGATGTAGGGTTTTATGATTCAGACTAGCATTTCATTCAAGATCTATCCTATTCAAGCAAGAGTCAAGATCTACATCCATTGGATCCATTTCATACATGTTTGTAGCACTTCATTGCTAGGGTTTGGTGAGTTGTAACATCCTATTTTGTTCATTCATAATTCTCCATTCCTCTTTCATTCTATTTTAAGGTTTGATTACCAAAACATGGTTTGACCAAGGAAAGCCCCTATCCACTAAGAAAACAACATTTTTCCCTCTCTTTAGTGTATGATTAATAGGTTTGGATTGAAGACACATTGAAGAGAAAGCTTGGAGAAAGTTGTCAAAGTTGTCATTGAGTATTGGAGAACATTAGAGAGCACCTACATGTTGATTTATAGAGATTCAGATTAGGAAACCTGAAGAAGCAAATTGAGTAGATTGAAAAGAGAAAATTCAGATCCAAAAGTTTTAGAAAACCCTAATTGGACTAATTCACCACTTCTAGTGAATGAGTCCTAGTTTTGGTCAAAATTCATATTTTTGCATATTCAGATACCCATTTGGTAGATTAATGTTCCCGCATAGAAACCCAGGTTTTGGATTGATTCACCTAGCTTGGATAATGAGTCCCACTCAACATTAAAATCAAAATTTCTAGCATTTCAGAGCTCCACTCACCCATCTCCAAATTTTTAGGTGCATATATTCCATTCAATGGTTTTCTGTTTTGTTTCATTTACATTTCTAGGTCATTTAGTGAAGCTTTGCATCATACTAAGGTTTTTCATTTCATCTTACATTATAATTTACATTGCATTCATCTTTCCAAGTCTTAACTTGGTGGTGAACCCCTTAAATTAGTTTACAATCAGCCCCTAGGACAACCCTATTGCAAGATCTCCTTCTCCTTTGCATTGAGATCTCTATGGTTTGTTCTTGAATGAGAGAGAGTGAAGATTGTCATTCTAGGTCCTAAACCCTAGAAAAAAATACAATTTTCCCTCTTTCATTTTGGTGAACTTGCATTTATAACATCATGTAGACACGTAAAATATACTGATTGACATCGTGCATTCGATCCTGGCTTACTAACATCGTTTCTCCCTAAATCATCCCTCAGTCTAACCATTTAATCAAATTCCCCCTATCTGATTAAATTCATCAATATTCGTCTCTTAATTAAATAAATCATTTTATCTAATTAAGTCATCTCTCTTGTTAATTAAATCAATCCATTTGATCTAATTATCCCTATTTAATTAAATAATCAATTTATTTGATTAAATCTATAAGGTCTGTCCATTAAATAAATTAAAACCTTATTTGATTTAATCTAACACCATCCCTTTTAATTAAATAAATCAAAATCCTTATTTAATTAGCCTCTTATCATATTCCTCTCTTATTTGATTTAAATAAATCCATAAATCTAAGTCAAATAAGTCACATCATCTAATCTCATGTTAAATTAATTAACCCTTGATTAATTTAACCTCATCTCATGTCACATCCTCTAGATAATGCAAGTTGCACATGAAAATAGATTTAATTCATTTATTAAATCTCTATTTTCCTCACAAGGCATCTTTTGGAATATTCTCTCAATTTGAATTCAAAAATTCCAAGTCAACATGTACATCCAACAAGGCAATAACTTCATCTTACATGTCCTTTGCCTTGAGCCAAGTGGCATTTATTGCATTTTCCCTTCCCTCTTGCATGTCATTTCAACAAATTTGAATTTCAAATATTTGCATTTATTGGCACAAACCCCAAATCTTGCACATCCATCATCCATTCATAGCTTGACAAGTGGCATCATATCATTGGATGAATGTTAGTCCCACATTGCTCAAATTTGGACATTCATCCATCTTGAAATCCTATAAATAAATAGCTCATATCATCATTTTATCATCCACAATCCAAGTAAAGTTACCATGCTCAAATATCTTTTGAATTCCATCTATCATCATTGAATCATAGCTAGGTTTTGCAGATTTTTGGCTTGGAGTCTCCATTCTTCACCAACAAAGTGGATCAATCTCTTCAACATTTGAAGCTTTCATCATAGGAATTGGGAAAGGGCCAATTTTCACATCAAATTGGCACCAATTCCCCCATGGGATCATGAGTTTGCACATTTAAATTAGGATTCAATCTTTATTTCATCATTTTCATTGTGTTCTTCACTATTTTCATTCCTAGTTTGATGTTGTAAATGAATTTCATGGGGAATCCTTGTTTTGGCTTGCAATATCTAACTTGAGGTGTTTATTCTCCATGTTTTGCAGGTACCAAGGTTGGGGTTCGCACATTTGGCACTAGAAGGAGGGCTAGATATCATTAATTCTAACCTTTTCTTGAAATTTCTGCATTTTTTCTTCACACACAGGAAATTCCAACGTGGGCTCGTCAGCGTCGCTATTTTGGCACCGTAGGCTCGTCAGCGTTGCTGTTTTGGCACCGTAGGCTTGTTAGCATCACTATATGGCATCACGTAAAACAAAAACTGCACCGCTGGACTCATCCTGCCAAAAAATTTTAATTTTTAACTTCGCCGCTGGACTCATTGACTTGCAGGACTTTTTAAATTTTTTGAAAACAACGACACTAGACACAAACTGCAATGCTGGGAAAAATTGTGACGCAATCGAGCTCTCTGTCCCGACACAGAGTGTCGCTGACTGGTAAGCGACGCTGTGAGAGAACCGCTGGGAGAACAAACAACGACGCCTTCATGAGTTGCGACGTTGGGAGACAGTAAAAGGGAGAATTTAATTTTTTAGCACGTGCTTTTGATTTATGATTTATTTACCTTTTGTTTTCTGGTTTTTAACTTCTGTGTTTTTCCAGAATCTGACTTTTTTTCTCCTTTGTTGGTTGGAAATCGAAAACAAAGGGAGGAGGAGTATGGTGATGATATTTTGTCCAATCAAAGTGTTTTTAAAAACTTAAGTGTTTGTTTAACACTTCTTTAAGAATTTGTTATCTTCTCATTCTTAGCACACTAGTTTTCATTTGGGCTTAAAAAGAACCTTTCAATTTCTTCTTGCAAAGGTTAAAACGAACAATAGGATCAACAACTTACTAGATTTTGTTTCTTGGATTAACAAATTGAAAAAATGTCTTTCACTTGTGATTTGGTGCTCTAAAACGAACTCACATATTGCTTTGTGGATCTAAAAAGAACAAGTGTAGCTTTGTTTGTTTGTGAAGGCTTACTTAGACTAAAGCCATTGGAAAAGGACGTATGTGCTTCTCTCGCGCTTTATAGTGATTTTGAGAATCAAAAGGCCTTTTTCATGACTTTGGGTTAAGACAAAGCAATCACCTCCACACTTCGATTTGGGCTTAAAATTGAACAACATATTGTGCAAGTGTGAGTGGGGGATTTGTTATGTATATTCTCTCTCCTTGTTGCCAACAAGGATTGATCGAGTTATGAATATTGTTTTCATTCGCTTTTGTTTATCCTAGAGGGCCTGCCTTGGGGAAAAAGTACTCACCCAAGGGAACGACTCAACCGGTAACACTCTAAAGCCAAGAGTATTTCCAACCAGGATATAAATGTGGATATTGGAAGAAACACCAATATCACCCGGTTGATTCACAAGATGGATCCAAAAGGGACTCTTGCCATATGGGTCAATCTCCACAACGAAAAGTCCTTACTAAAACCCATGTGCTAGAATTTTCCAAAATCCTTTTATCTATTTGTTGGTGCAAGAACGGTCATTCTAAAGCCACCCCACACTTTTACGGTCTTCTAGTAGAAATGGAAAACATGCCATGGGAGTTTCATGGGTGTTGATGCTTGGCTGCCCCATATAAGTGAGTGTCGTGGAGGGGAGCCAGTGGGGTCAAGCATCTAACCATTCGCTAGAGATAAGCATAGCTGGACTTGTCCAAGTGGGAATCCAACAAATATTGTCTTACACATCCATAGGATTGTACTTATTCTTGGGTTACAAAATGCATTGCTTGAGTGAAAACATCATGAAAACAAACACTTGAACCTCATCCAAAATTCAAACCCTTTTGGAAGACAAATACAATTGACTCAATCCATATGTTATTGCTTTCCCTTGGGATTCACATCCTTAGAGGTTTCTAAACATTGGATTATATCTCGATTTGTCTCCTTAAGTAAACAATAGGAAAACCCTTGCCTTAAGTTCATTGAATTTCCACATAACATATCTTGTGGAGTTTGAAGAAATTAAGACATTGGACATCTTAGTTTGAAAACCTAATTGAAGAAAGTGTTTTTGGTAAAATAAAGACATTAAGCAAAGCTAAGAAAAATGAATTTTCATATGTGTTGAAGACTCACTATCCCAAAAGAAAAACAAATCATTGGTTGGAAATCCGAAAATGAATGTTCAAATGAAATCATTTCTGGTTACAAAGGTCATTAGGAAGCATTTGCATGCTCTTCAATACCTAGGTCTAAGAAAACAAAGTGTACCTTTTTAGGTTCATCTTAGGATCAAAACATATCAAAATCTCTTTTTCATCCATCCTCCAAAACATCAAAACAAATCCATCTCATCATCACCTTTTGGAAAATCTTGAAATCATCCTTAAATACTAGGCTTTGTGGCAAAATCAAAATCATCAAAATCATTGAGACTAAATCCTTTAATTTTTTTATCAAAACACCTTTGGCTAGGCATGTGTAGATGCATCCTTTTGCATATACTTAGTCAAAGTTATCAAAATCATCTTGTCTAGCTTAGTGTATGTAGATGAATCCTTCTTCATATGCTTAGTAAAACAATCACCTTGTTTGAATAGGTGTGGGTAGATGCATCCTTCTCCTCACACATATTCAAAATCATCATCCTTTGAACAAAGCTATCCCTTAGATCATCATCCAACATCTTAGGGTCTTTTTGTTCAAAATCAAAATCAAAATCAAAATCCGCAAGTCCTAAAAGCCTAGTATCTCATTTCAAGACTTATCAAAAGCCAAAAACATCCATATCATCCATCCCTAATCATCATCATATCATCACCTTTGATCCTAAAGGCATCCTAAAAACTTTATACTTTGGGGCATAAAATAGAGATCGATCCAAAGAATCAAGAGATTCATCTCCCATATTCTCGAAGATGTAAGCAAAAAGAATAAGAAAAGATAACTAAATTTATCTCATACTATCAATCACTTTATTCCCAAATCGATGTCAAGGTTCCCGATCAAAATATGTTCATAGAAAGTTTGCAGAGCAAGATAAAAGACAAGATTACCATGATGAAATTTACAGGTCCTTTATGCACTTGTGTATCACCCTTCGTGATTATCAAAATTTGGTTAGTAGTCGAGATACAAAATCCACCTCTAGCCATACTGAGAAGTCTGAGCCCACAAACCAAAACAATTCTCAACCTTTTAGAAAATAGAACAAAGGTTTCCTCCAATTTAATCCCCCTCAACAAAGAACTCAGAATGTTGATAACTAAGTAGCTTTTGTTAAGACCGTGATACCCTTTAGCTATGGGGACTCGAAAATACAATTCACTCCCCTACTCGACACCCTTCATAATACAATGCCTCAAATTTTAGAACAAAAAATGATTACCTTGCCTTGCATCAAAACACCCAATCCTAATAAGCCTTTACCCCTAAACTTTAGATAAAATGCTTATTGCCATTATCACTGGAAAAATGGACACGATACAAAACATTGTAAGCATCTTAAACATCTTGTGCAAGACCTCATTAATTCTGGTCATCTTTCCGTTGGAGGTGTTAGTGATCAAGGAAATAAGTTTGTTGCTGCTCCTAACCAGAACTTGCAGATCTTTACAAACCCCATGCCAAAACATAATATTTCATTTGTCAAAGCTAGTGAAACTACAAAGACTAATGTAATGAATGTTGACATGGATGATGAGAATATCAATACAATCCAACAAATTCCAATGGACACTAATCAACAAGAACAAAATCCTATCGATGGTTTGGTTGCACTAGTCAAAACTCAACATCGTAAGGCCTGACCTAAAAAACCTCATGATATTTCTTTCTCCTCACAAGTTATACTTGAACATGCACCTGATGGTCCTCTTTACATAGTTGTCCATATCTATGATAAGCCCACTAATGGGATATTAATAGATCTCGTTTGTGGAGAGAATGTGATCATCGAGGAATTCTTACTCCTACATGAGCTCTATCAAGATATATATGATGAATTGAAAGCATGGATCAAGATGCACAATGGTTTTTCTTGCCTTATGATGGGATTGATCACACTACCATTGCAAATAGGACCGAAAAAATTAGATATCTCATTCTCCATCATCCCACAATTGGATCAATTTCGTGTGAAGCTAGGTTATCCATGGCTTTGCTCCATGAACGCAGTCCCTTCAGTTGTACATAAATGCATAAAGTTTCCCTTTGACAATGAAATATTCACCATACACCATAGTGGTTTTAACCCTTTGTCCTCCCATGGAAACTTTTCCTTAGATTTATTTTGGCTCAAGCCTATAGAACCTATAAAACCATGAGAAGACTTCTTTTTCCTATCCTATCAAAAGTTCAAGGCAAAGAAAATAGCAGAATTATCCCTCTAAAACATGTCTCAACCTACCACCGAACCTACCATCCTTGATGAAACCATTATTAAACCTAAATAAATCCCAAATGACCAAAACCAACCTAAGACAAAAACTTCACCTACTTCCTACAAATGACCAATAGACAATGAAAACAACCCAGTCACACCTCCTAGAATAAAAAAAGTTTACAAAGTCAAAGAGAAAGTGGTTGAACAACCTCCCATGGTTCCTTTTGTTCCTCCCCTTAGGGAAGAAAAGAAACCTATGGTCAATCAACCTGCTCCTTCACAAATGCAACTTGAAAATAGAAAGAAAAAAATAGAGGTGCTAGAGAGCGTAGGCATAGACATCATGCTCTTGCTCGTAGGTTACATGAAGAATTAAACAAAGAAAATCAAAATCCAAACTTTACTGAAGCAATGCACGATGAGCCTCCCCCTTCACCAAAACAAAATGATCCTACAATTCCACCACAACAAGTTCCAAACACTTCTTTAGACATTATCATTCAACCTCCTATTGTGATTAACTTAGATGATGACGAGGAAGTTGCTAAAATTGACAAAGAGGTGCATAATGAATTGAATACATTTTTTTCCTCTTCCTTGAGCTTAAATGAAAATTCTCCTAAGAAGAGTGTTGAACCTAGTGATGACCCTAGTTTGGAACTTGCTATTGTCCCTTTGGCTAGTAGTTTTCCTTCGATATACAATGAACATGATTGGGATGCGGATAACTAACCTTAGGTTGACTCACATGTGCCTTACTAGTATCTTGCATTATTTCCTTTACCTTTTATTTTGTGATTACATGTCTGTGATGTGATCCCCTGTGATGTTCTCTCTCTTTCTGACATTCCTCTATTTGTACCTTTATTCTTCTGTATGTCATACATATTTGTGATGTTCTCTCTCTTTTTGGCATTCCTCTATTTGTACCTTCATTCTTGTCTATGTCGTACATCTTTTCACTTTTCTCTTTTCATCTGTCTTGTGTTTTCCTTTTAGGGATGATGCAAGGTGTTGATACATTCAAGTCTCTTCCATGTTGACCCAAGATCCTTTCTTTTCCTTTATCTTTTCTTTGTCTTGTGTTTTCCTTTTTGGGATGATGCAAGGTGTCAAGACATTCATGTCTCTTCCATGTTGACCCAAAATATTTTCTTTTCCTTTATCTTTTCTTTGTCTTGTGTTTTCCTTTTGGGGGTGACACAAGGTTTCAAGGAATTCATGTCCCTTCCATGTTGACTTGCAAGTTTTTTCTTTGTTTTCACTCTCTTTGTGTCATTCTTCTAGTTCTATGAGTATTTAGGGAATGATGATACTTTCGAGCTCTATAACAATATTGTAGCAAGAAGATACTGACCCCAAATCCATAGATCCCTTATGTGTTTGGTGTTTTCATTTTGGGGGAAACCCCTTCTCTTTTTCTTTTGTATGACGTAGCTTCATTTGGAAATATATGACTTGGCATAGGGCTTGCCAGGTTTTCTTTCACGTCTTCTTTATTGTTTTAATTTTTCATTTGCTATTTTAAAGTAATTTCTCACATCATGATGTTTAGCAATTTCTTTAAAGTGAGGGTATATATTGGTATTATTATTTTGATTTTCTTTTTCTTTTCATGGTTCATGGTGCAGTCTTCTTACTTTATACGATGCATTTTTCACTTTTTGAATGACACCAGGTGTGATGTGTTTCAAGAGCATGATCTACCTTAGCATACTATATTCCTCTTAGTGGCTTGATGCAACACACTACATCCCATAAGTTGTGAATCTTCTATTCTTTGATTGGTCCTCTCTTGGAGACATTAGGCGTAATGCTCCCTAAGTTAAAGACCTCACATAAATTAAGAAAGTCTCCTTTGAACATTCCTTATTGTTGCATTTATATGGCCACCTTACATAATACACTTTGCATGCCTGTAGAGCCATCTTGTTTTTTCATGAGTTCCAAGCATACAAAGCTTTGCTTGCCTCATGAAGCTCGAAGTTAATTGTTCATGAGCTCCAAGCATACAAATTTTTGCTTGCCTCATGAAGCTCGAACACTAATTTTGTGTGGTGCCTTATTAAAGTTATCAAGAGGTATAACTTTGGTATGGTTTGATGGGAAGCCCAACCGAGGCATGAATTTCCCTTAGCCACTCACGTGTGAGTGTGAGTGCATACCGGTCATGTGTGTATGTGTCTCACCTCTTTCGGATCCTCACCCAATGGACAACTTGGAGTTTTGTTGCCTCAAAGTGATCTTGCATTTTTCAAAAAAATAACCTATATTTGATCCACATCGTGATGGACAAACGGTCGAAGCTTGATCCGACTCTTTTATTTTACCTTTTCTTTTTCATCTTTGGTAGTGTATGCTTGTTCTTTGTTGATGCTCTTCATATCATTTTCATGTGTGTTCTTTTGTGCCTATATTTATTTGCCATGGGATCTTGATACTAGGAGCTTGATCACCCCTCTTGATCTTTGTCATCCTATCTTACCGACATTGGTGCACTTGGACCCCTCTTTATGCATGATTGTATACTTTAGTGTGATTTTGAAGCAAGTTCATCCTCTCACTAAAGTGGGGGCTAAATGTAGTGTCAAAAAATGTCGTCGGTAACATTTTCACATTTTTTTGGGCCCTCCTTGTAAAATTGAGCCTAATGATGCCTCGACTTAGTGTTGTAATGTGTTTAACACACTCACATTAGGTCTTGGGCCCTTGTGAACTAATGAAAATAAATGGTACCTTGCTAAAGTTTTGTGAAGTGTTGTAGCACACTTTCACACTTTTCTAAGGTTTTATTAATTAACAAAACCTAATGAATCTCTTTTTAATCAAAATAAACCTTAATCCTACCTTATTTGGAGTTTTATAAAGTATTGCAACACACTTTCACACTTTTCTAGGGTTGTAAGTAATAATTGGGCTTCTTTATGCCTTAATTGACCTTATTTTGCATCCACAAGCCTCATTTAATGTATCTTTTCGAGGATAATCTTGACACAAAAAAATACCCCATCATAATTCAGGTGTTTCAGGTTGAATGGCCCCATATTTAGTGATCTAGGACTCATTCACCACCTTGGGTGAATGAGTCCTACCTAGATGTTTAGGTCTCAAACTTGGTTTCACACCTTTCTAAGCATTTTTAAAAATGGTCCCAAAAAATATGCCTAATGGGACTCATTCGCCACCTTGGGCGAATGAGTCCCATGTGGCCCAAAATCAAAATTAATTCAAATTTTTGGTGGGATTTTATCCTCCTAGATTTGATGTCAGCTTGTAGTGTTGTAATTTTAGGTATTCTTGCATAATTAAGTAAAAATACAAGTTTCTTTCACTCATTTTACACCTAGCAAGTTGAATGAGCATTCTTATAGAAAAGTTGAGTTCATAAGAGAATTCAAGCATTCACAAGAGAATTCAAGAGTCTTCAAGAGCATATCATCAAGCATTTTAGAGTAGTCTTCAAGCATCAAGTATCATGTCAAAGTCATCATGCATCATGTTTATTTTTGAGCTAACAATTGTGATGTAGGGTTTTATGATTGAAGCTAGCATTTCATTCAAGATCTATCCTATTCAAGCAATAGTCAAGATCTGCATCCATTTGAGCCATTTCAAACATGTTTTCAACACTTCATTGCTAGGGTTTGGCGACTTGTAACACCATATTTTGTTCATTCATCATTCTTCATTCCTCTTTCATTCTATTTCAAGGTTTGATTACCAAAATGGGGTTTGACCAAGGAAAGCCCCTATCCACTAACAAAACAACATTTTCCCCTCTCTTTAGTGTATGATTTACAGGTTTAGATTGAAGAAGCATTGAAGAACAAGCTTGGAGAAAGTTTTCAAAGTTCCTAGAAGTTGTCAAAGTTGTCATTAAGCATTGGAGAACATTGGAGAGCACCTACATGTTGATTTATAGAGATTCAGATCAAGAAACCTGAACAAGCAGATTGAGAAGACTGAGAAGAGCAGATTCAAATCCTGAAGTTTTAAAAAACTCTAACTGGTCTAATTCATCACTTCTAGCGAATGAGTCCTAGTTTTGGTCAAAATTCATATTTCTATAGATTTAGATACCCATTTGGAAAATTCCTATTCTTGCACAAAAATCTAGATTATAGACCGATTCACCTAGCTTCTTGAATGAGTCCCACTTAGCATTAAAATTAGAATTTTTAGCATTTCAGAGCTCCACTCAACCATCTCCAGATTTCCAGGGACATATATTCCATTCTATAGTTTTCTATTTTTGTTTCATTTTCATTTCTATGTCATTTAGTGAAGATTTACATCATACTAAGGTTTTGCATTTCATCTTGCATTATACTTTGCATTGCATTTGTCTTTCCAATTCTTAACTTGGTGGTGAACCCCTTATTAGTTTACAATCAACCCTAAGATAGACCTATTACAAGATCTCTTTCTCATTTGCATTGAGATCTCTAGGATTTGTTCTTGAATGAGAGAGAGTGAAGATTTTCATTCTAGATCCTAAACCCTAGAAAAACATAAAATTTTCCACCTTTCAAAACCTTCAAATAAAAGAGTGTGCAACCTAAGGCACACTCGCATGAGAAAAGAATCACAAAGATTCATTTTTTTCATGGAAGGGACACTCACTTGAAAAAGGTGTGGTGGCAAGAAAAAGGAATAAATCAACCCCCCATGGCACTTTATATCATATTGTGAGTACAAAAGGCACAAGGGGATGTGAAAAATCCTCAAAAAATATACACCAAAATGGCACTTTATCTTAGTGTGTCTACAAAAGAGAAAGTACATTCAAAAGATTTTTAGAATGCGCAAATAGGATACAATATTATAAATTCATATAGAACGGCCAAAAAAGAGTCATCCCATGCAAATGAAAAGTTTCCAGGAGCTAATATGTCCAAGTAATTCACCAAAATGTGAGAAAACAAAATATAAATTGTAGACACGTAAATTTTCTTGATTGATATCATGCACTCGATCTTGATTCACTAACAATGATTCTTCCTTAATCACATCTACACTAACCAATTAATTGAATAATCTTTATTTAATTAATTTAATTTCCTCCTTAATCGGATAATACACTTTATCAGATTATTTCATCATAATTCCTCTTTGATTAAATAAATCAACTTTATTTAATCCTAATGTTCTTCATTTAATTAAATAAATCAAATTTATTTAATTAAATCCTAATGTTTCCTTTTTGATTAAATAAATCAACTTTATTTAATTAAATCCTAATGTTCTTCCTTTAATTAAAGGCTATGTGCAGGATCATGATGGGCCAAAAAGTGGCAATATGATGGGTATGTGGCTGACGACTTTTTATTTACCCAAAATTGATAAAACGAAAAGGGTTTTTAAAGGAGAATTTCAGTTTTCCACCAATATAAATTATGTTTTACTTTGAATTTAATAGATAATTATTATTCATTTTCTATTTGAATTATGACTAAAGTATTGAATGATAGGCTGATTTATAAACATCTATAGATTTCAAAGGGTATCACATTTTTTGAATCCAAAACATAAATCACATTCTATGTTTCGCATACTATAGGATTAAAAAAAGAAAAATTGAATTTCATGAAGTTTTGACCAAGTTAAGGTGGTCAGACATACGAGTTTTTTATATTTTTTAAAAGTTGTAATAAAAAATTCATAATTAATTATTTACTTAGAAAAAAATTACAAAAAATATGCGTCATATCTAGACATGATTCCTCTACTTATATCTAAAATCTTCTAAAAAAATATTATCATTTTATTGTGGTTAGGGTGGTCAGACACACACCTACTTCTTATTTTTTCCCTGAAATTTAAGTACTACTACATTGAAATTTCAAATTTTCACCAAATAATTTTTATTTTTTTAAATAAGCCTAGTAGTTTAGAAACTACATTCAATTTTCTACCGATTCTATTCTTAAATATTTTATAAATAATATAGATAACTTATTCAAATTTTTATGTCAATTTTCCTAACTTTGATTTTTCTAATTTTTTGCCACTTAAGGGCCTGTTTTTTCCATGATGATCTTGCACATACCCTAAATAAATCAATTTTATTTAATTAAAATCCTAATGTTCTTCATTTAATTGAATAAATCAAATTTATTTAATTAAATTACTAATCTTCCAATATCCTCTCATTTGATTTAAATAAATTCAAGCATTTAAATTAAATGTCACAATCAAATTTCATCTAAGTTAATTAATCCTCAATTAATTAGCTCCTAACACTAATCCTCCATTCCTCTGGATTTTGCAAGTTGCACATGTAAATCAATTTATTTGATTTATTAATTCCTCTTATTTTCTTTCAAA
Organism: Sequoia sempervirens; assembly: GCA_007258455.2. Taxonomy (NCBI): domain Eukaryota; kingdom Viridiplantae; phylum Streptophyta; class Pinopsida; order Cupressales; family Cupressaceae; genus Sequoia; species Sequoia sempervirens. The sequence continues at coordinate 26,125,459 of VDFB02047230.1, read as the reverse complement.
TGTGGCATATTCTTGGAATATTCCACTTATTTGAATTCTCCCTCCCAAAGGACTTTTGTCCTCCAACTTGGCATTAAAGGCACTTACATCCCCTCTTGTGCAAGTCACTTCTTCAAATTCAAAATCCAACTACATGCATTAAACATGCACATTGCTCAAAATGTGCTCCACTCTTCTTCATTAGCATTTTGACAAGTGGCACAATGCCATTGGTCCATCTTTAATCCCACATTCATCCTATTCCTCATTCTTCAACTCTTCTCTATTATAAATAGAGTCCTTCTCTATTATATTTGGCATCCACAATCCATGTAAGATCATCATGCTCATTTCAATCCACAACCATCCACAACTTCATGCAAAGTTACTATCTACAGATTTGAGCAAAGTTCATCCATTTTTTTATCCAAGTTTTCATAGATTCCATCAATCTTAGCAAGGTTATCAACATTTTTCATCAAGGATCACATTGTTCATCATCAAAGCTTGTCAAGGGATTGGGAAAGGGCTTCTTTCCACATCAAATAAGCACCATGTCCCCCATGGGATGCTAGTTTGAATGTTTTGAATAAGATTTCATTAGTTTTCATTGGATATTTTACTTTGTTTTCTTGTTCATTATGTTTAAATGAATTTCATGGGGAATGTTTCTTATAGAGTTTTTTATTACAAAGGACACATCCAATGGTGAAAACCTCTCTGAGGCACCAGAGGACGAAGGATTCAATCTTCCCCTTAGTGCTATTCATCAAGAGAAGTCAACAATCTTAGCAAAAAAGTGCAATCTGGTCAACTTGGGAAAAGAAGAAACACCACATATCAACTTCTATGCAGAATCACTCTTGACATAAGAACATGAACTTCTAGTTGCATTCCTAAGAGAAAGGAAGGTAAACTTTGCATGGACCTATGCTGACATATAGCTGTCTATCTAGAAGCAAAACCAACAAAACAAAAACTGAGAAAGATGCATCCACAAATAGCTTTATTGGTCAAACTTGAGCTATAGAAGCTCCTTGATGTTGGCTTCATACGACCAATTGATTATCCAAAATTGGTTTCAAACCTGGTACCAGTCACTAAACCCATTGGGGGCATTTGGATCTACACCGACTTCAAGGATTTGAACAAGGCGTTCCCTAAAGATGACTTCCCTCTTCCCAATATCAACATGATTGTGGATCAAACAACAAGGCATGAAATTTTATCACTAATGGATGGATTGTCAGGGTACAATCAAATCATGATAGCAAAAGAGGAACACAAGATAGCTTTCACTTGTCCATGGGGCACATACTGTTGGAAAATGATGCCATTTGGGCTAAAAAATGGAGCTACCTATCAAAGAGCTATGATGCTAATCTTCCATGACATGATTCACAAAACTATGGAAGACTATGTGGATGACATATTAGCTAAATAAAAAAAGTGTCGATATCACATACCAGCTCTAAGCTCCATCTTTGATAGGCTAGAAGAATACAAGGTCAGACATAATCCAAAGAAGTGTGTCTTCGGGGTACAATTAGGCAAGTTACTAGGGTACATTGTATCTATGAGGGGAATTGAGATAGATCCCACCAAAGTCAAAGAGATTCTCGAGATGGAGGAACCAAGAATATTGAAGCAGTTGATGGGTTTGTAGGGAAGACTCCAATCCATTAACTGGTTTATAACACAATTGGCAGATAAATCTATCCCATTTTCGCATCTACTCCACAAGGGGGTATCATACAAAATATGGGATGAGAAATGTGATCAGGCATTTAACAAAAACAATAAGTACTTGCTGACACCACCAGTTCTCATGCCACCAATTCCAGGAAAATCATTGATCCTATATATATCGACAACATCAATATCCATTGGCTCTCTCTTAGTGCAACATGGTGAAAATGGGAAAGATAGAGCTATTTACTACATCAATAGAACCATGGAAGGACATGAGCTAAATTATACATCCATTGAGAAAGCTTGCATAGCAGTCATGTTTGTTGCACAAAAATTCAGACACTATATGTTAGCACATCAGATAAAAATTATTTCCAAGATAGATCCTCTCAAGTACCTATTTTCTAAAGCAACACTCGCAGGGTGAACATCTAAATGGGTTATGATCTTGATAGAACACAACAATAAGTATGTAGAGTGGAAGGCCATTAAAGGACAAGTAATTTCAGATTAGTTGGCTGAGGCACCAATCTATTCAGAAAACTCACTGATATCAGAGTTCCCTAATGATTCCATCTTTAACATAAGCATAGTAGATCACTGGAAAATGTATTTTGATGGATCCTACATGCAACATGGGTCAGGAGCAGGAATCTTCTTCATTACACCACAACTTGGAGATTGCATACCTAAATCATATAAGATGTATTTTCCTTGCACAAACAACATTGCAGAATATGAAGCCCTTGTCATAGGACTCAAAATTGCAATATAGTGGCAGATCATGGCACTCAAAGTCTATGAAGACTCACAACTTATCATCAACCGGGTCAATGATGAATACCAAATGAAAGACAACAAGTTGACTTCATACAAGAAACTGGTGGAAAGCCTCAAAGAGTTCTTCATTGACATCACATTTGAGAAAATACCAAGAGAAAATAACAAATTAGTGGATGCTATGGAAATAATTGGATCGCTACTGGATATCCCATGCAATGTCCCAAAGCCAGAATTCCTTGTAGAGCAGGTTCTTGTACTAGCATTTCAGGTACCAAAGTCTAAATTCATGTGTGAAATCGTTGGTCCCGGTGATCCATGGTATCATGATATATACACCTACTTGAGAATAAGAGTCCTCCCCACTGATATCACCTCAAACCTTAAAAGAACATTTTTCAAGAAGTCATCCCAATTTGTTATCTTAGGAGACACCCTATACTGTAGGAGTATTGAAGGAACCCTTTTACAATTCCTAAACACTGAGGAAGCTTTGACTGCTTTAACTAAGGTACACAATGGTATTTTTGGTTCACATTTGAGTGGTATGAACTTGGATAAGAAACTATTGAGGACTAGGTACTATTGGCTGATGATGGAAAGAGAAGCTCACAACTATGTCTAAAGATGTGTGCAATTTCAACAACATGGGGATCTCATCCATGCACCAGCACAGGAGCTCCACCCAATCATTACACATTGGCCCTTTTCACAATGGGGGCTCAACCTCATCGATAAAATCACACCCACCTCATCCAGTGGACATAAGTTCATCATCACCACCACTGAGTATTTCACGAAGTGGGTAGAGGCCATTCCCATGACCTATATTACAGGAAAGTAGATTTCCAAGTTCATCTTGAACTACCTAATTTTTAGCTACGGTGTCCCCCAAGCCATTATCTCAAATAATGGGACACCTTTCAAAAACTAGGATGTTTGAGACCTATGTCAAAAGTTCAATATCTAGCATCACTTTTCCACTCCATACTACCCCCAAGGAAATGGCCAAACTAAGGCTACCAATAAGACCATCTTGAAAATCCTAAAGAAAAAAGTCAATGACGCTGGCCGTGACTGGCACTTGTAGTTAAATCCCACCTTATGGTCCTACCAAACAAGTATTCGCACACCAATAGGTGCAACCCCTTTCTCCCTGGTCTACGGATCAGAAGCCATCCTCCCCATTAAGATCAAGCTCCATCCCTAAGAATATCATTGCAGAATTTCATCACTGATGAAGAATATCGAGTGTCGCAGTTGAGTGAGTTGGAATTACTGGATGAGTGGCGCATGGATGCCTTAAACCATTTGCAAGTATACCAAAACCATCTCAAGTGAAGCTACAACAAGAATATCAGGAGTTGGACCTTTCAAGTCAGGGAACTTGTGTTGAAGGAAAATTAGAAATATGTATCGAATCCAGACAGCAAGGGAAAGTTTGAACCCAATTGGTTGGGACTATTCATCATCACAACGAGCTATAAGTCAGGGGCATATCAGCTATCAATACTTGAAGGTGAACCTCTGCAGGAGCCCATGAACAACTCCCATATCAAAAAGTTTTATGCCTAATCTTTCAAGGCATAAATCCAAAAATCCAAAAAAAAAATCAAAAAAAGGATTGAAAATAGTAAAGAAAAAAAAAATGTCCTCTAGTTCTAAAAACCACTTCGGTGGCACTTTGGGCAAGTACCTTGGTGAAAACCTAGCAAACAGGTGCCTTGTGTAAATAAGCACTTTCCATCCACCATGATCTCCATGGGGTATGTGTAGGATCATGATGGGCCAAAAAGTGGCAATATGATGGTTATGTGTAGGGTATGTGGCTGACGACTTTTTTTTTCCCAAAATTGATGAAACAAAAAGGGTTTTTAAAGGAGATTCTCAACTTTCCACCAATATAAATTATGATTTACCTTGAATTTAATAAATACTTATTATTCATTTTCTATTTGAATTACGACTAATGTCCTGATTGATAGGCTAATTGAAAACATCTATAGTTTTCAAATAGTATCACATTTTTTGAATCCGAAACATGTGTCACATTCTATGCTTCGTATACTATAGGATTAAAAAAAAAATTGAATTTCATGAAGTTTTGACCAAGTTAAGGTGGTTAGACATACAAGTTTTATATTTTTTAAAAGTTGTAATAAAAAAATCATAATTAATTATTTTCTTGGAAAAATATTACAAAACAATATGCATCACATCCGACATGAGTCCTCTACTTATATCAAAAATCTTATAAAAAAATGTTGTCATTTTATTGTGGTTAGGGTGGTCAGACAAACACCTACTTCTTATTTTTTCCCTAAAATTTAAGTACTATTGCATTGAAATTTCAAATTTTTACCAAATAGATTTTATTTTTTAAATAAACCTAGTAGTTTAGAAACTAAATTCAATTTGCTACAGATTTTATTCTTACATATTTTTGAAATATTATAGATAACATATTCAATTTTTTACGTTAAGTTTCCTAACTCTGATTTTTTTGAATTTTTTGCCACTTAAGGGCCTATTTTTTTCCATGATGATCTTGCACATACCCCATGGCTTATTCTACACCATTTATCCATCACAGTTCCATATCTCCTTCCATCACCCATCTGTGTCTGCATCATAGCTTGATGCTATGTTCGTATCATGATCCCTCTTAGTACTACTTGACCCATTCCTAAGGTCAGTTTGTCCTACCTATATTGGAGTAGTTTATTGCATCACGTTGGGGCCATGTTCTCATACCTACATTGGATCAGATTCATGTATATTCTTAAAATCTTCCTTAAAATTAGAAAATCAAAAAATATTCATAAAATCAAAAAATCAAAAAACATTCATAAACTCAGAAAAATCCAAAAAAAATTCAAAACATATCAAAATCCAAAAATAGGTCAAAAAGTCAGCAAAAATGTCAAAAACATGGTATCTGAACTACGTTGTCTTTGAGCTTAAACTTAGGAAAGGCTAATCTTTGATCAACCCCTAAGACACAAAAACATAGAAACATTAGAAAGTTCAAAAATCAAAACAGTTGTATTTAACATCTTGAAAATACTAAAAACAACCTCAAAATCCAAATAGATTCAAAAATCCCAAAAAATTCATTTTCCCTACTTCATGATCACCCGCAATAAACATCCACTCATAATAAATCATCGTCGCCCCCAACCTTTGGTGAAACAATCGGAAACAAGTCTAGTAGGTCAAAAGTGAAAACTCAAATGTAAAGGTCTCAAGTCTAGGTCAGTAGGTAAACAAGTTGGTAAACTCTTGGTATTAATAGCCCACCATCCAGTTTGTCCCAAATCATTTGATAACATCATGTCCTAGGATGCATCCTTCCTATAATGGACATCAACATCATGCATCACCATAGTTTAGTCTTGGCTAGTGGTATGAAGAACATTAGCTTGTTTGTTTACTTGATCTTTGTCTTGTTGATTTGTCTTATTGTGCTCATTCCAATGACCCCTCAATGATTTCTAATCAAAACGATTTAGAGAGAAAGGAATGGGGCAACGATCATTATCTTTTGTCTACTGTGCTTGTTGGATATTCTTGTAATATAACCTTGGTTGTGCATGCTTTGTTTGGTTTGTAGGGAGGATGTTTCAAATATCTTGTTGACCACATAGGAGGGCTTTCCTTTCTATGTTTTGGTTTGAGATGTTTGGAATATCTTAAATGCATTCTAAATAGGGTTTTGTATATGAGGTGTGAATAAGGATACTCCTATTTGATTGTCAAGTCAAAGTCCATCACACTAGGTACAACACCATCCTGGTTCTTTATACCTTGATGCATCACGCCTATGTGTGTTATCAAACATAAGGTAAGTAAGCCCTTTTAAAATTCCAATCCCTGATAAGCAATACATCATCATCAATCTCTCATCATTGTCTCTAATAAAGCCTCGTAGATCATGGACTTGTTGGATCCTCTTTTCTTCTTTCCTCTCTCCGCACTAACATGGTATCATGACAGTCAACCAAACATCACCAATGCATCCATCTTGAACCTCTTTGTTGCAAGATCGACCCTAAAATTGAATTTTTCCCTCGATCTCTCGAGGGGGCGGTGTACCAATATACTTCTTTTCGCTGGGGCATCCGAAAAAATTAGATTTTTTTTTAATTTTGATCTTGGCAAGATTATTCTTTGAACCAACGCAGCAAGTACATTGCTTCAAAGAGGGGAAAAATGTAGAGAAAAATTGTCTTGATTGATATAATGCACTCAATCCTGATTCACTAACACTGATACTTCCTTAATCACGTCCACACTAACCAATTAATTGAATAATCTTTAATTAAATTTAATTTCCTCCTTAATCAGATAATACACTTTATCAGATTATTTCATCATAATTCCTCTTTGATGAAATAAATCAACTTTATTTAATTAAATCCTAATGTTCTTCCTTTAATTAAATAAATCAATTTTATTTAATTAAAATCCTAATGTTCTTCATTTAATTGAATAAATCAAATTTATTTAATTAAATTACTAATCTTCCAATATCCTCTCATTTGATTTAAATAAATTCAAGCATTTAAATTAAATGTCACAATCAAATTTCATCTAAGTTAATTAATCCTAGATTAATTAGCTCCTAATACTAATCCTCCATTCCTCTAGCTTTTGCAAGTTGCACATGTAAATCAATTTATTTAATTTACTAATTCCTCCTATTTGCATTCAAATGTGGCATATTATTGGAATATTCCACTTATTTGAATTCTCCCTCCTAAAAGACTTTTGTCCTCCAACTTGGCATTAAAGGGCTCTTACATGTACTTTCCTTGAGCCAACTTGGCATTAAAGGCACTTACATCCCCTCTTGTGAAAGTCACTTCTTCAAATTCAAAATCCACCTACATGCATTAAACATGCACATTGTTCAAAATGTGCTCCACTCTCCTTCATTAGCATGTTGACAAGTGGCATAATGTTATTGGTCCATCTTTAATCCCACATTCATCCTATTCCTCATTCTTCAACTCTTCTCCATTATAAATAGAAGCCTTGTCTATTGTATTTGGCATCCACAATCCATTTAAGATCATCATGCTTATTTGAATCCACAATCATTCACAAGTTTATGCAAGGTTATTATAGTCATTTTGAATTCAAATTATCCATTTTCCTCCACATTTCATCCATGTTAGCATAAGAGTTCATCATTCATAGCAAGGATATTGGCATTTTGCATCAATGATCAATCAATCATCATCAAGCTTATCAAGGAATTGGGGAAGGGATACTTTCCACATCAAAGTAGCACCAATTCCCCCATGGGATGCTGGTTTGAGCATTTTGAATGAGATTTCATTAGCTTTCATTTGATATTTCATCTTGTTTTCTTGTTCTTGTGATTTGAATGAATTTCATGGGGAATGTTTGGTTTGAACTTATTTAAGGACTAATGTTTGCTTGATTATGCATGTTTGACCAGGTTTAGGAAAAACATTCTACATAAATAAAATATACCTAGAGAGAAATATAGAAAAAATGCATTTATGGATGTGAAGAGCTCTGAAAGATCGTCCCAACATCATCAGAATTGTGAAAAATAGAAAAACATGTCAAAATTTATGATCTTGGGACTAAAAAACACCTCTAAGTTCAACAGGTTGTAGAATGCACCAACAATCAAAGATGGTGATGAGACCCACATCACTAGAAATTTGATGGAACCAGCTTTCTGATGATATCTTGTTTGCCCAAGTTACGGCTAAAAGAAAAAAACACCTCCTTTAGGGCACAAAGTGTGTTTGAAGGGGAGCATTATGTGCTTATCATATTGCTAACATCATGCTAACATCAACATGATGTTAGTAGAATATTATTAGAATATTTCGTTGGTCGAAAAAAAATATGGTTTCTTATAAAAGTCATCGAAAGAGTGAAAATGGCTGGTATATTCCAAAGATGTTAGAATATTCCTTGTCTTTGCTGCTAGAAGTATGGTCATCGAATTTTTTTTAAATCGGCCAAACAAAAAATTTGGGTCATTGGATGGCTTGCTACCACTAGCAGATCCCAAGTCAAAGTGCTTTAATAGCATTGAGCGTTATTAATAGCGTTGTGGCCTATTAATAGCACTCAACGCTATGTAAAGCATAGTGCTTAAAAAGAGCATCATTAGTATTTTTATTTTTTTTTGAAAAATTCATATGAACGACCATACAAGAGCCATAAATAGGCCCCTATAAAAAAATTGCCTTTGAAGCTTCTGACAACAAAAATGGACAAATTTATAGTTAAAATTCATCTAATTAGCCTCCTAAATATAGTGGTGAGGTCCTTTTTTGGCTCAAAATGCTCTAAAATCGTAGCTACCCTCCAGATCTAGAAAAAAAAAAGCAATTGCTTCAAACCCTTGTAGATTTGTCCTCTAGAATCCAAATTAGGCCAAACAAAAGGCAAAACTAACTTTTTTGACAACTCTAAATCCAATGAAAGACTCTATTTTGGTCCCAGATGCACCAAATTTTTTCCCACCTCCAAAATTTGCAAGAAAAATATAGGAGAATCCAAATATGAAGACTGTAACCCTTGTTGAAGAAAAAAACTCATAAATCGAGAAGAGGTTAGCTGAATCCATGCTCTAATACCATGTTCAAATTGTGACAAACAAGATCCATAGGATCAAACAAAAAACAAAGACACCTTCCATGCAAGAGAGACACAAACAATAATATGCAATATTCCTTAAAAACAAAAATCTACAGAATGAACCTCAAGAATCTTCAAGGAAAACAAGATTCCTCAAAGCTTGAGATTTCTATCAAAGGCATGATAATACAATGAGGGTTGAGTGTTATATAAGAACAATCCTAAATTATAAAGAGATTAGATCATGACAAGTGTCAATATTTCATGCAATGAGATAGAATGATCTAATAATAGCTATCTAGTTAATATAGAAAATCACTTCCAAGTTTAGCTTAAGTGCATGAGAATAAATTAGACTAATAATTAATCAAAGATTAATTAATTATTATCTAATGCATGATTACTCTAACAACAATAAGCTATCTGATACCTAGTACATGGTAAGACACAATAGAACAATTATAAAAGATGATCCTAGAATCATAATAGCATAATATAACTATTTACTAATAGTTGACACAAAATATACATAAACAACATAATGGAAGCTCACTCTCCATCACTATAAATGAGTGGTGAATGGATTATATATAGATTGAAGTGCAAAAATACAACCAATAGGAGTAACTCCAACTACCAAAAATAGGAAGGGTTTAAACCTACAATAAAGATACTAAAAAATGGTTAAACTTGTAACTTGTTAAAAGATAAATAAATGGTTAAGAGTGGTGGAATATACATCCAATTGAAAAATTATCTCCAACTACCAAGAATAGGTGGGAATTAAATGTGTCTCTTGTAGAAGATGTCACATGATCTTATAATTACTACTTATTATAACTTAAGAATGCTTAAATATGTGTAGGAAAAATAAACATACCTATTTATAAAGGAAAAAAAGCACCTACCCTAACATGTTGAAATGGAAATGAGAAATATTAGATCTTATCTAAAATCAATGAAATGTGGGCTTTAAATGTTGATACTTTGTGACTAAGAGATGTAAAAACTTGAATCAATAATTAAAATTGATGTTATATGCCTATGATAAATGAAATATTAGTGTAAAATTATGTGACTGAATCACATTACTATGACATAGTCTAGATGTGTGATTCCATCTTAATAGCACAACCTTATCTTGATCACAAATGGACCTTTAGTACAAGTAGAACATGTTCAGTTGATTGTATATGCATCAGAAAAACTGGTTGGTGCTAAACATAACCATTGAGATATTTTATATAATAATGGGGAGGGGCAATTGACTTTCTAGTTAGTACATTCAAGCCTCAAAATTGGGCCAATGATGATGAAAATTAGAGAAAAAAATAGAGCACTTGGATGTTGATTTATATAGAGAAGTTGGTACTAGTTGAAACCTACTAGTGTTAGTGACAAATATATGTAAATTTGTTATCCTCTTGTTCTTAAAGTAAGCCATTGTATTGGAATGACCTATGATGTGATGCATTTAAATACAAGTCATAAACACATGGTTTTAATCCTTTGTTGTGTTATTCAATAAGTAACAATTATATTCTAGATGAGTTAGCTTGATAAACAAAAACAAATAATTTTAAATTTGGGGGACAAGATTATGGCCTCTAGTTTAGTGCAATAGACAAAACCAAAGTTGTAATCTAGTCTAGTAATGGGTAATACTCTTAGAAATGGATGAAGAAATATTTGAACAAGATAATGTAACATTATTTTCATTTAGGGTTAATATGTGTGCCAAAAGTGACCTATTAGGCCCCAAAATAATACATTAAATACGTCCACACAAAATAAATATAAAATCTAAAATGGGACTAAATCGCCCAAAGGGGAATATGAGTCCCAATCAAGGTTTTTCAAGAGTTTAAATGTTGAATAACAATCACCACAAAATACCTAGAAATCAGGCAAAATCACTTGTACTAAGACTAAATCGCCCAGAGGGGTGTATGAGTCCTAGTCTAGGGTTTTTGCACAAATTTCAAAAAAAATTGAATGATTGCTATGCTTTCTAGTTTGGATGATGTCTAGGCTAAGTGAAAATATAGATTTTAGATGATATTCAATGATGTAAAATGCAAAAATGCAACCTATATGCACTTTCACTAATGCAAGAATTAGAAACCCTAGATGCCATTTAACTAATGCAAACTAATCTAGGATGATGATGCACTCCAAATTAGAATTAAGATGTTCTAAATGTAGGTTCACCAAAATGAAAGGAAGAAGATTGTCGTTGCGTATGATTTATGACATAGAACAACAATCTTCTTCACTTCTCATTCAAGGAAACCCTAGAGATCTCAATCAAAGGATGCAAAATGGAAAGAGATTTGCAATAGGGATGTCCTAGGGTATGACTAATGACTAAAAGAGGGTTCACCACCAAGCTAGGGCTTGGAAAGACAGATTATATGCAAGAACTAATAATTAAACTTAATGATATACAAAGCTTCACTAAATGACCTAGAAATGACTATAAATTGGAACAAAAAGCTAAGAAACTAGAAATGTGCACTTGGAAATCTGGAGAGGAATGAAACAAGATATGAAATGTTGAAAAAGCTAGATTTAGGACACACTGGGACTCATATGCCACTTCTGGTGTAACAATCCCAGTCTAGGGTTTCTGAACTGGAATAGGAATCTAGTAGTGTAGACTTAGAATCTTTAGAAATCTGGAAAATTTCCTATAGTGGGACTCATATGCCACTTTTGGAATATCAGTCCCATTCTGCCTTTTTGGAAAGTCAAAGTCCAGATCCTCTCTCCAATATATGATCTTCCTTCTGAATCTGATTTCCAGATCTGAACCTATAAAAGCACTTGCAAAATATAATATAGTGTTGATTTTCTTATGGGGGCTTTTCCTTAGTCAAACCCATAGTTTGGTAATTAAACCTTGATAGAAACAATGGATCTTGAATGTAAATGTGAATGCAAACCCTAATCTTAAGTGTATCAAAAACTAGGAAATATGAAATACAATGCAACCCTATTCTATTGTGCTAGAATGAGATGCATGAATGAAAATATGAAGATGAATGACTCGCTTTGAGAGATCTCTAATCACCCAAATGAACCCTAATACTGCATGTACCTTCCTTAGGCTAAATGTAGAATGCTAATGGAGGATGGAATCACTTAGGAAACAAGTCACTAGGCTTGGCTTGATGGCTAGTTGCATCTTCCCAACCTAGAATCCATCATGATTCACCATAGGCAACCATAATAAATCCTTGACAATGCTAGATCTTGAATGAAAGTGAGCTTGAAAACCTGCAAAAACACTACAATGTTGCTCCAAGACTTCAACTTTGCTTGCTACTTGCTTTTGAATGCTCTTGTGAAAGAATTCTTGAATGCTTGTGAATACTTAGATCTTGAAATTGCTATTCTAGATTGAAAATAATGACTTAGAAGCTCGTTTATATAGGCATTACATCTAATTTATTGTTATTTAGATATCAAAAGCCAAAATCAACCAAAATTTTGAATTAAAAACTTGAATTTCCCACTCAAACCCTAAAAAGGGGCCAAATGGGACTCATACGCCACTTCTAGCATATGGGTCCCACCTAGGGGGACTCATATGCCCAAGGTGGCGTATGAGTCCCACCCTAGTTTTTCGGGATGTGTTGTTAGAAATTTTAATGTTTTTGATGATTTTGTTGGGACTTTAGTTGAAATAAGCCTTGAGATCCGAAATAAAGGGTCTTAGGGGCCTATTAATGATGATTTAAAAGGGTATTTAATGTAAGGGTGCTAAAATAGGTCCAAATTAAGTGTGAAATTGTACCATTTTCAAGAGCTTACAATTCTCTACACTACAGACACAATCTTATCTTGATCACAAATGGACCTTTAGTATGATTAGAACATGTGTTCACTTAATGTGCATTTGCATAAGAAAAATTGGGTGGTGCTAAAAAGCACCATTGGGATCTTTTATAGAATAATAGGGAGGGGCAATTGAATGTCTAGTTATTGTTTAAGCCTCAAAATTGGGGCCAATGATAGTGAAAGATGGAGAAAAAATAGAGGGCTTTGATGTTGATTTACATAGAGCTATTGGTAGTTGAACTTACTAGTGTTAGTGACAAATATATGTAAATTTGGTATCCTCTTGTTCTTATTAAGTCATTGTATTAGAATGACCTAGGGTTATGCATTTAAATACAAGCCATAAACACACGATTTTAAGCCTTTGGTGTGTTAGTTAATAAGTAACAATTATATTCTAGATGAGTTAATTTTAAAACTGGGGAAGAAGATTATGGTCATATTTTAGTGTAATAGACAAAACCAAAGTTATAATCTAGTCTAGTAACGGGCAATACTCTTAGAAATGGATGAAGAAATATTTGAACAAGATAATGTAACATTATTTTTGTTTAGGGTTAATATGTGTGCCAAAAGTGACCTATTAAGCTCCAAAATAATGCATTAAATACATCCACACAAAATAACGTAAAATAAGTAGGTAAAGTAGAAGAATATACACTCTTCTTCTATGTAATTTTCTACAAATTAACATATTTTTATTGAAATTACTTTTATAATCATATTATGCAAATATAAACACTAAAGTATGTACATATAAAGTTATTTTAAAAAAGTGGTTGCTTAATAAATACTGCTCAAAATATCTTAAACCTTGAAATAACTATATAATTAACAAAGTTAAAAGTAAAAAACATGTTGAGTATTTTAGTATTAGAAACAAAAAAATTGTCTAAATTGGATGTCTTTTTTAAACTTGAAACAGGAAAACAAAAAGAATAAAATAAAAGATTTCTAATATCCATGAGGCCAAAGATAGTCTATGGGACGTCAGACCCAATCCTTTTTGAAGTGCTGATCTTTTGCTATTTAATTTGATAATAAACTCTCTCATTCTCTTAAACCACCTACTCGTTGAATAGACCTTGAAATGACATTGTTGCTAAATTTCTTGTGTACTTGATCCAGATGTCATTGCAAGATTCACATACCAAAATAAAGTTTTTTTGTCTGTGCAAAAGACATAAACTCTCTCTTTCTATACCTCTTGTATTCTCCATCTACCTATCTCGCTATATGACAAGTTAAATCTCAATTGAATTCTGAAAATCTTTGCTGTCGAAGGAATATTGGTCTCCAAAAAGGTCTCTTCAAGAGATAATGACCTTTGTGATTGTCAAAAATCGATTTAAATTTCTCGGATTGTATTTCTTCTCCAAGAGATAATGACCTTTGTGATTGTCAAAAATCGATTTAAATTTCTCGGATTGTATTTCTTCTCCCTTCCTCATACCTAAACTTAGAAGGAATTGTACTGAGTTTGAGAGAAGCGCCATGTGTGCAAACGCTCGCCTAGCAAGTGCTCTTTCATGGGCCTTTCGTAAGCTAAGCAATCTTCACGTGCATGTATGGAATTTTGTGGCGTGACACAATTTGCCCACAACGCTGGTCTTCCACCTCCCATGCAAGTATAAAAAGGGCACCGCGTCCAGATAATGTCGGCGACGCTTGGCATTATTTTAATTTTACCTTTGCAAAGAGTAGGGCCTGCTGGCATCGCAGGTCCAGCGGCTGACATCATTGATGACCATCTAACAGTGAAAAGCATGGTCAATAATTCGAACCAGTGAATTATAACTGTCGGGTTTCGTGGGGATCCCAACATAAGAAATGATTAAAATAAATTCTTGGACGGTTAAAGTGGCCTGAATCGCATCATCCTCAAACCTTGTTTTTGATTCTCAGATTGTTTATTTTATCTGAACAGAGCACTCATAACAGTCGATTGGAATTCTTGTGGGTGTGATCTTAATAAAAGAAAAAATTCAATAATGGGGGGCAGGAGCGCAGGGATGGGATTGCTGACGGCCATAATAGTGATTGTTATTATAGGCCACCAAAAGCTCAACAAACCCACAAAGCATAATTCAGCCAGACGATCATGTCTCTCTTCAGGTAGCTTTTCGTTATACATGCTCCCTCTGTAGAACAAACCCAAATCTTTTTAATTCTTTTTCTGATTATTTTATGTATTCTGCAGACAAAAAGTGTAAAACGAAGAAGAAGGTCCATTTCGCTGCAGACATGGTGGCGCCTCGGGAAAATAATCGGGAATACCGTGGGCGACGGATTCCGGCCAAGATGGATTCAGAGACCCGGAATACTTGCCCTTCTGCACTGTGTGAATATCCTCATGAAGGTAGGCAGGAAATTGAGAAAGCAGAGCGCAAGATTCCGGCCAACAGAGTTGCTCTGTACAATGGAATTCTCAGCTATCGTCTGCAGCAAGCATCCTTGCACCACTTATAATTATGTAGGTTTTAAAACCGCCCACATGTAGTTAAAACCCAGATCAGAAATCGAGATTGTACAAAAGTATTTCAGGTTTTGTAATCCATTAGTACAGTTTTTTCTTACATCGTGATGATGGATCACAGAGTGTGATCCAAAATGTTGATACGAACTAATCACACAGCAGTTTAATCAAAAAACATACTTTCAATTTGCATACAGTTTTGTTGTTCATCCTACAATTTTTCCAGTCAACTATACATTTTTAATTGGGTATTCGAAAGATTGTTTGGGTAATCAATGGTGCATAATTTTATATCGACGTTTTTATCATACATAACATGTTCTATTGTTATGTTTCTTAAAACAAAAGTCTCTAATTCACAACTTTGTTGTTGGGATTGTACACAAGAACACATCATAACAATATAAACTAAAGAAAAATGAAATTAGAATTGTACATTAGTTAAAGTACATATGCATGTGATTATTCTCATCAATTGATTTTAGTTGGAGGTGGTTTCTAGTTTAGTTGTATACTCACTTGTAATATTGTAATTGGTTATTCAAAGGGAGTGATGTCATTATCTACACAATTCAATTATTTTGATAAAAAAAAAGGGGGAGTCTACATGCAAAGGGGTTTCAATTTTGACCAAATGACTTTACCAACTTTGCTAAGCATGTGCAATGAATCTTAATGACTTTTAATTGATTTTATTTTAATTAAAGTTGACTTACAGCAAATGGGCGAGTTGTAGTTGTGATCTAAATATATAACTAAAACGTGTTAGTAATATTCATTCATAGTTTACATGTGAAATGTACAACTTTAGACCTATAAGTTGCAAGTCAAAGATTTCAAGTCAAATCATTTAAACATGTTTATTATGGGACTTAAGGAAATGACCTTTCTTGACACAATGATATTCCAAACCAACTCATGGACACATGTGTTGCATCATTATTGATGGTGTGGATTGGACTACTTGTACTCTTGTGACAAAATCCAATCAAGTAGGAATTTCTTGAGAGACTACTCTCTTCATAGGGAAGGAGAGTCTAGTGAGTAACAATGCTATCATTGTTTAAGATAGGGTTCATAGCAATTGAATCAATCGTGCTTGAGGAGGAAAGAGTGCCTGATGGTGAAATATAGGTGTTGATTTGCGGAGTTGGGGTTGGAATTGTTGATGTGTTAGGGTGTGTCTTACAAATTGTTAATGTGGTGACTTTGCGGTAATTCTAATGCGGCCATGCAAATCCTTGACTTTGATTTTATTGAGATTGTTTGTTGGTAAGAGGCATAAAGTATTGAGCCTTCACTCTTCTAGCTCAATTGATTCCTCCAAGAGAGGTAGTTTACTCATGTATAATTCTTCTCATGTGTGCCTTATGTGTGTTTCATGTTGGCCTCATGGATTTGTGTTAAGAATTTTATCTGTTCTTCTTAGTGCCCTTGGTCAAGCATTTCTTGTATGGTTAGATTTTCTCAAAAAAAGAGAAAATTCCTTCAATGTAATTATTATTGATTCCATCACACATTGGGCATGAGAAGCCCAACTGATGGAAGATCAAGAAATTTGAGAGAAATTTTAGTGTCTTATCCTATTTTTTGCTTGTTCATTGTTTTGGATGTTGGATTTTACTTGCTAACATTTTTGAAATTTCATTGTTGAATGCCTTGCGTTATTACCAATGGATTTTACTTGCTTATGTTTTGGTGAACACTAATGATATATCTAAATGAATGTAAAAAAAATCTATTGAACCTTAATTTCATGCTTTCCTAAGATAAAATAAAATCTGGTATAATTTAACTACATGCAATTAATTAATTATGTATGATTTGAATGCAATATACACTATGTTTTTGGGTTTTCAATTTTGATTTGAGTGTTTTAGAGTGTTGGATTGAATTGTCTTATGTTGTTACCAAGGGATTCTCAAGACAATTGTAGAGGTAAATATAGTTCTATCTTTAAACTAAGGAAATAATTTTAATCTAATCTAAGAAATAAAGAAGCAATAATAAATTCTAATATAAATAAGAAGAAATAACATGTTATTATCTTTGGGAATTCTTTTATTATGTAATTAAGTTATTTCTATGCTACTATATAAAATAAAAAAACATCTGTAAAATTTAAAACAAGAAAACATGTTTGAAGCTCTAGTGAAGTTTCTTTGGAGCTATTGTGCAATACATCCTCAAAAGATCTAGCTTGATTTGTTGCTTCTTCTCCTATTCTAGATTTGGGATGCTTCTTTTCATACAAGGGAATATCTAACATTGGAGATTGTTTGGTAGGAATGAAAGTTTCAAAATATTATTGGTTTTGCATGAGAAGTCTAGATCCTATCAATGTGAGTCTTAGGAATTCGATTTGTAAAGGGGATTCCAAAATTTTAAAGGTTATCCTATTCTTAGAGGAAAGGATACAAAAATTCTAGAAAAGTGATGCAACCTAATTCCATCTCTTATACTTTACAATTGCCAACATTTATTCTTAGTGCACATATGTATATCTTCTTTGTTGTATATATAATTCATGGAGGGGTGTTTATATAGTAAAATTAACTAGAAATAAGAGGGGAGATGAGAATTAGTGAAGAAAGAATCAATGGTTAGGGGAGTGAATGGTGACATTAAAACTCAAGAGGAATTTCAATTAGAGGAAGAGCTAGAAGAGAAACTATTATAATTAAAAGAATCAAACACAAATCAAAGATTAAAAGGTCTCCCCTCTTGGAAGGCTGGTCACTTATTTTTCTAAGATAGGTCATCTGAGAAACCATACAACCTAACATGGCTTTCTTGATTAACCCTAAGGTCTCTTCAGTTCCCCTTGTAGTTGAAAGTGCATAATTTTAATTTTAAAAGAGATTATTTGTAAGCTAAGTATATGTCAAGAAAAGATGGAAAACATATGGTAGAAGGTTCTAAAGAGACTAAGTGGGCTTTCATCAAGACCAAAAAATTGTGAGGAGAAATATGAGTTCCACATGGGTCGTGAGTTAGACCACTAAATCATCATCATACTTATTGACCTATATAATTTTGGATGCTTATATATTGCCCCCTCAAGTTTAGTAGTATATGTTATGATTTCGAAGATCATAAAGAAAAAAATAGAAATTTCCACAAAATACTTGCACAATAATAAGCCTAATTTATATTATCAAGATATGGTAAAAGAGTTTATTTGAATGCACATAGAAACCTTACATATATAGGCAAGGTGGTGAAGGTAGGAAAGTTGGACATAATGAATGACTACCTCTTTGATGACTTGTTAACTCACATGACAAGTATTCTATGAGTGGCAAGTGACCATGCAAGAGGTATCTCACAAAGTGAGGAAACTTTTTTCAACCACATGAGGTGAGACAAAACTATCAAAGTCCCTAAGTGGAGACTTAAGCAATATGAATAGGACTCTCCTAGCTAGGTTAATAGCTAACTAGTTTGATAGTTACTATTTACACCAACTCCTCTCTTAAGTGTAACTTAGGGAGTAATGTATGAGCTAATGATGAGTCTTGGCTACTAGGCCTTGTTAGGTACTCATGTAAAAATGTACTCTCTCATAAATTAGAGTAAAGGAGAAAACATGTTGGGAATAAAACTCCTTTCAAAAAAGATAGATACAATGAAGAGAGAATAAGTAGCCCCCCATAAGATGATGATGACTTCTCTAAATGTTGCTTAAATGCTCCATGTGAAGATTTTGGAGATTGTTAGAATTTTTTCATTAATGTCAATAGGGAGATTGTTGCACTATATCTTCCTTAGTGTTGTCATTAATGTCAACCTATGTCAACCTCTAGTGTGGTGTTGATCAGGTGTTGTAGATGGGGAGATTGTTGTAATATCCAGTGTGGTTGTGATAAGGTGTTTTTGGGGTTTTGATGTAGCTAGTTAATTGGTTTCCAAGTGCTTTTGAGAAAAGTGTACAAGCTAACAATTGTGTTTTGATTGTGCTATGTATTTCTCCATGGTTGAAGGTGTGCTTATGTGGTTTGGATGAGATGATTAGAGGTGTTATATCCAAAGTTTTAGGTTTTGGATTGTGCAGTAGTGGAAGTTATGTTTGACAGTATGCTACCTACAAAGAAGGTTGTCTAGGAGAAATGGAATTGCTTCAAATTTCTCCATGTTGAGGTTTCTTGTCTTGAAGATTTGGAAACATGCTCATATTGCTTGTATCTACCAGGTTTCCTTGGAGTTTTTAGTGTTTAGTTGTTCTGGAAGGTTGGTTAGTGAGTTGTATGTCTTTGGAAGTGTTGTTGATTGTATAGGATGATAGTATTCTTAGTTGCAGGTAGTTGCGGTAGTGAACTTCTAAATATTCCGATGGTGTTTGAATGTTTTGGGATGTTGTATAGTGTTGCTTTATTGTCCACAAAATATTTTTGGACCTGGTGAAGAGTGAATTGATTGTTTGGTAGCATAAATACAAGTTTAGATGACCTAATTTGTTAGCAATACTTGTGGATGTTCTTCGTGTATTATGGAAGCATGGTGTTGCATGTCGATGTAAATTTGAGTCCTGGTTAACCCTTGGTGTGGTATACCATCACTTCTTTCCACCATGAAAGTGTTTGGTGCTGACCTATTTGGTGGTTGCACATTTGAGGTGCATATGTTTCATTAAGGAAAACCTAAACAAGGTTGTTTGAGGTCACAAAGGATATATAAGAAAGTTCAATTATTGGAGATGTTGTAGATGTGAAGTGAGATGTGAATATGATCAAGTTTTTTCATTTGAGTGCAAGCTTAAATTCCTAAGGATACCAGATGTAGTGAGCAAAAGGTGTCTACATTTTTAGTGAACCTAAAGTTGTTGGAGACAATGATTCAAAGGATGTGGATGGTGTAGAGTTGTTGTGGTGGATCTTCCTATTTATCTGAGGTGGTGAACCTCCTTATAACAACCTTCTTCTATTCTCTTCTATTTTATACAGTGAGTTGTTTAGGAAATGAGCCCTTAGTAGTGATCCATTCTTCTCTTTTGGGCAGTGAGCCCATTCTATTCAGTGTTGTTATTCATATATATGTGAGTTAATCCTCACTATGGTTTTTCCCTTATTAGGGTTTTCCACGTAAATCTAGTGTTCTATGATTTATGGTTGTGAATGTGTTTATGTTTCAATTTTTTTACATTCATGCTAATGCCTAATAAGGGTTTGAAGATTAATGCAGGTTTGAATGTTTTGTTGTACAATTGATTCACCCCCCCTCTCAGTTTCCCTATGTGTCTAATAATTAGTATCATAGCTACGGTTCCTTGGATGAAGCTTAATCACTTGAGGTAGATCTGATGGCATTCAGGAATGAAGGTCCCTATGTTTGATGGAACACACTATGCTTTATGGAAGTTGGGATGGAAGCCTTTCTTATCTCACTAGTGATGATGAGATCATGGATTATGAGAATAATGGAAAATCAAGGAATGCTATCTTGAGTGGGCTTTATAATTCAAAAAAATTCATTGTGATAAGCCTCAAAATGCTAAAGAGATCTAGAAAAATTTGCATAGAATTTATGAAGGAGATGATAAGGTCAAGAAAGAAAAGATGTAGAATTTCAAAGCCAAAATTTAAACCCTAAGGATGTCAAAAGATGAAGATATTGTTTGCTACATGCTCAGAGTGGATGAAATTGTCAATGTCATCAATGGTCTTGGTGGAAAAATAGAGGAAAGTGAAGTTGTGAAAAAGCTATTAAGAACTATTCCCAAAGCTTATAGTGCTAATTTTTTGCTATTGAGGAAGCTTAGAATTTGGATCAATATTCTAGAGATCAAATGTTTGGTGCTTTAACTATGTTTGAATTAAGAGAATTTGACCAAGACGCTCTAAGGAAAGAAATTTCTTTTAAAGTTAGCAAGAAAGAGAATGATGAATCTGATCTAGATGATCTTAATGAGGTGGAAGCAAATTTTGTAAGAAGATTGAGAAAGGGCACTAGAAAATATAGAGCTAAGTTACCCATTAAGTGTTTCAATTGTGGAAAGATAGGTCATTATGCTTCTAAATGTCCAATCAAAGTTGCAAATGAAAAACACAAATATCATAACTTAGGTAAATATGTCAAGAAGAGTTATTATGTTAAAGAAGGTAGTGGTGTGTTTGATGATGAGGATTCAGACTATCTAGATGATGAAAGTGATGAATTATTGTTCATGACTTTAAATGTTGGAACTAATTATACTAACCTTGAAAGATGTATGAAGGAAATTTCTCCAGAAACAAGTCACAATATTGAAGGAACTATATTGACAACTTTTCATGCAAGATCTAGGAGAGAAATAATTGGAATTGGATGCTCAAATCGTATGACCAGTGATAAGAGTAAGTTTTTTAAGCTTGAAAAGTATGATGGTGGTCTTGTTAAGTTTAGTGATGACACATCTGCTAAGATATGTGGAAAAGGTTCAATTATATTTGATGGAAATCATAAGACAAATGGTGTTCTTTACGTCAAGGGTCTCTAGAATAATCTTCTTAGTGTAGGACATATGTGTAGTAGAGGATACAATTTAGTGTTTCAGGATGATGGTTGTGAAATCATAAAAGGAAGCTTCAGAACATTGGTTGCAGTTGGAACAAGGACAAAAGGAAATGTTTATTAGGTTAAAGGTGGTGGTTTTAAGTGCTTCATGTCTCATATTAATGAAAGTTGGCTATGGCATAGAAGAATGGGTCATATCAATTTTGATAGCTTAGTGAAGATCAACTCTACTCAAGCTATGATAGATCTGCCAAAGATTACAGAGCCTATTAATGCACTTTGCAAGGATTTTTAATTTGGAAAGAAGCCAAAAAAGAGGATCAAAACTAAGGAATATTCTACTGTAAGACCTCTAGAGTTGGTGCATACAGACCTAGATGTGGACCTACTAGAACAAGAAGCTTTCAAGGTGATAGGTATTTTATGTTGATAGATGATTACTCTAGAATGGTGACATTTCTCAAAGAAAAATCAGAAGCTCTAGATAAGTTCAAAGCATTTAAGTCTATGGTTGAGAATGAAATGGATTTAAAAATAAATTTTTTGAGCTCTAATAGAGGTGGTGAGTTTTTTGCAAGATGGTGTGTCCCTTACTATTCCTTGTGTAGCATAGCGCTTGGGTTCGTAACATGGCTTAATCGCCTCCTGTGGATCTTGTATAAATCTGGTAGTTGTATCGAGCATTAATAGGTCGATCTTTTGATGCAATGACAACCACCAATGTAACAATTGATATCAAAGCCGAGGTCATAGGTTTGAACCCCTCTCTTGTGTTGGGGGGGATTTTTGCAAGATGGTGTTGTTAGTTTTTATGATCAGCTATAAAACTCAATTTTAATTCAAAAAAAGACACATAAACACAACATATACCCTGGGAAAACCCTCCACTTGAGGGAGAAAAACCCAACAACAATATATCACTTATATATTGAATATCAGCAGTGATCACTTTTACAATGAGGCCAAATATGAGGCCAATCAATAGCACCACAACTGATGCAAACACAGAGGATAATATGAGACACCTTGCTGATGATGATATCAAACTCTCTTGGAGATAAACTCAGCCTTCTTATAGACTATAATATGCTCTTCTAGAATTCGTACTTTCTTGAGAAACTCGAACTAATGAATAATGAATATGTAAAGACAAATGATCAACTTTGATATATATACAAGTGAGATGGAAAGGACACATCTCTTCATATCAGCATTCTACAAGAATCGTGTCTCCTTGAAACATCATGTCGGCCTTCAAAATAATCGATGTGACTCCAAGAGGTGGTGGATGAGATAAGTCAACTCCAAGAAATTTAATTAAATATTAAATAATATTCCAAATGAGGCGCCTCCTCATTAATTGATGTCATTATAAATTAAATAGCTTATGGCTATTATTTAATTTATTCTTCAAATGCAAGGAGATCAGGTTGGAAGAGAATCCTGACACTATAATAACATCAATAGGTGTGTCCCTTGTTCTTCCTTGTGCAACACAACGCTTGGGTTCATAACATGGCTTAACCGCCTCATGTGGATCTTGTATAAATCTGGCGATTGTATGATCAGGCATTAACATGTCAATCTTTTGGTGCAATGACAACCACCAATAGAACAAAGTTCACCTCCAATAAGTTTAATAGTTTTTGTGAAGATCATGGGATAAAAAGGTATTTGTTAACTCCTAGGACTCCTCAATAGAATGGAGTTGTGGAAAGGAAGAATAAGACAACTCAAGAAGTAGCAATCTTGAACCATGATGAAGGAAGAAAATATACTGGAAGCCTATTGGAAAGAATTTATTCATAGTGCAATGTACATTCTTAATAGAGGACAACAAGAGTGAACAATTCAAAGACCCCCTATGAACTATGGTATAGAAAACCTCCTACTGTGAAATATTTCAATGTTTGGAAGAAAATGTTATATCGGGAGAGATGAAGAGAAATTAGGAAAATTTGATGCAAGATTGGATGAAGGAATCTTCCTTGGATACTCTACAAAGAGCAAGGTATACTGTTGTGAAATTTTTGCACACATGCCCCACCGAAGGCGAGAACCCTCCTTTTTCTTTTGCATCTCTGTCTCTTGGCTTGGTCAAATTTTGGTTTTTCTCTTCTTGGGAGGTTATTTTGGGATTAAGTCTAGACTGAGTTTGATGAGGACAATATTTTGACGCCCTAGGGGAAATTCACCTATCTTGGAATTTGAAAATGGGAATTTTGAAGTGAATTTTCAATGTTATATGTAAAAAAAAAATTGCACCCATGGATAGAGGACGAAAAATTAGGTTGGGTTGCTTTTTGAACTTTTTGAAAATTCCTTCTAGAAAAAAAGTTATGGAGTTTAGGGGATTTTGATCCTGCAGGGAATTGGGGGATTTCCGTCCCTGATGGAAATAATTTCCATTTTGAAAATTTCAAGACCCTTCAAAATCCCAAAATTTTCCAAAAATGGAAATTTTCTTTTTTGCACCCATGGATAGAGGACGAAAAATTAGGTAGGGTTGTTTTTTGAATTTTTTGAAAATTCGTTCTAGAAAAAAAGTTGAGGTTTAGGAGATTTTGACCTTATAGGGAATTTGGGTATTTCCGTCCGTGATGGAAATCCCCGAAATTTCCAAGACCCCTTCAAAATCCTGAAATTTTCCATTTTTGGAAATTTTCAAGACCCCCTCAAAATCCTGAAATTTTCCAAAAATGGAATTTTTCCAAAATGATTTTTTCCCAAATGGAAATTTTCCAAAATGCAATTTTTCCAAAATGGAAATTTTTTCTTGAAATTTTAAAATGTTCCCGAAAATGAAGTTCTTGAGATGGAGAAAAAAAATTGAAAATAAAAATTCTTGATATCTATTTTTTAAGATTAAATAAATATTAAAAGGGGGACTTGCATATGGATTCATGCCAAAAGGGAAATCTGGAAGAGTTCAATTGAAATATTAAAAGTAGGGCTTGCATAAGAATCTGTGCCCAAACCGTCTACAGTTGGAAGGAGTTTATAGAAGACATATGAAGTTGATTTCGTCCTCCAATCAGAATTTTCATTAATGACAAGCTGGCATAATATTGTTTTCTCATTGTTTCATGATGTAACTGCTTTTATGCAATTGGATGATGATGTACCATGAGCTCCCAAATTAAATGTAACAACTTGATGCTTCTAGAAGTGCAATTATAGCCATTGGATGAATTAAATCCTGGCCATTGATTCAAAATGTAATTTTCTATAAAAGGCTAGTGCCTTCTCATTTGTAAAAGGGTTCAGCTAGGTTAGAATAGCTGGTTTGAGGCTATAAAAGCCATAATTGGCTAAGTTAGAGAAGTCAGTAGCAGTAGGAGAGGAGAGACTTAAAATTGTTATGTAATACTGGAGAAGTAATGCAACTAAGTTGTTGATTTGGAAAACTTTGTATTTATCTAAATGACGGTTTATGGTTTCTTGCTCTCAATTCTCAATGTTAGATGTTAGATTTTAGTTCTTTTGGAATAATGGTAAAATGTTGATGATGTCAATCGATCTCCGGTCCATACTTTTAGTGATTTTCTAATTGTAAGTTGATGTGTAAAGTTAGTTTGGGCCTTATTTTGTACTAAGTTCAACTTTGGATGCTTGTTTACATTGTGTTAGTTATTGGGTATGTGAATGAATGTTCAAAGTCTGAAAATCTTCAATTTCCTTAGAAGATTGCACCATTTTTGTGGAGTTGTAGGCTTTTCCTTGATCAAATAGAGATTGGTTTCATTGCCCGGGATCTGTCCATCTGTAACATTCATCATTGTTGTGATTGATCTTAGGTTTTAGTCTTAGAAATCTCTTTGAAACCCTTGTTTATTTTGAATCTGAGTTAGTTTTAGGATTAAAAACATCACCATATTGTTGCATCTAATGAAAGTACGCTTCCAACATTGTTCATTTGGAAGGCCTCTTGTGATTACCAACATTTTTACATATTATCTGAGTTGTTTTTGCATTGTCAAGACCTAACATTAGAGACCTTGGTGTTATCTCTTGAGGCTTGCTGATAGAGATTTACCTTTCAAGAGAGATAGGATACTTATATCTTGTCTGAGTTGTTGCTATGCAAAAAACACCATTAACATATACCAATGCTATAACAAAAGGTTAAAGAATATTGTTGAAAGTGCAAGTGTCAAAATGGATGAAGAATCACATCAAATTTCAATGTTGATAGAAGGATATGAATATGATGAACCCCCTTGTAGTGAATAAGAAAAAGAATAAGAGAAAGAGAAAGAGATGATAGTGGAAGAGGAAGGAGCTTTGAAAAAGAATCCTAAGACTCTTAAATATGTGCAAAAGAATCATTCTAAAGATCAAATCATTGGATATAAGATCAAAGGTGTGCTAACAAGAAGAAGGGTTGTTATGGTAGAGGAACATGTAAAATTTTGTTTATCTTAGAAGTAGAACCTAAAACTATAACTGAAGTATGCAAGGATGAAAGTTGGATCAAAGCTATGGAAGAAGAGTTGAGGCAGATTGAGAAGAATCAAACATGGGAAATGGTCCCAAGACCAACAAACAAGAATGTGATAGGAACTAAATGGGTGTTCAGGAATAAGTTGAATGAGCATGAAGAAGTCATTAGGAACATACTCATGTAAGTGGGAGGAATATATTTTGAAGAGACTTTTGCTCCAGTAGCAAGAATGGAAGCTATTAGTATGTTTTTGGATTTTGTAGCTATTACTTTGGTTTTGGTCACTACTCCTAAATCAAAGTACAAGGCTTCAATGGGATTTTCCTAAGTTTCATGAAATTTAGTAGTCACTGATAAGGTTATTGTAACTCCTTTTTATACTAATTCCCATTTTAATTCTTTGGTTTATTCTTCGTTTCATGTCTCCTTGTATTATCAATCATTGGAAAAGTTAACATAAACTCCCTAAATGTCAATATCATGTGGGAAAGTTTAAGTCTGAATGCTTAAGGAGTTGTTGGTTCATACTAAATTTTTTATAACTTTTCAAAAGTCCACCCGTGAATGAAATCTAAAGCATGAAAAGAGAAATTTTTGTGTTGTCGGGACTCTCAAGAGGTTTGGAAACCATTATCGGTCTTCGACAGGGTTTCACAAACCTCTTCATTTTCCATTTATACTTGTGCCTTATTAAAAAGAAAGCATAATCAATAGAGGAAAAAGATATTGTAACAAGGGAGGATTTCAATAGTTTTTCTAGAACTTACCTTAATGAGCGATAGCAATGCAAGAGGATTTTTTTTCTAAGAAAGAATAACCATGAAATACAAATATGCAAAAAAATTGTACAACAAGATATCATCACCAGAAGTAGTAATAAATTAAAAATATGGTGCTCAAATGTGAAGAACACAAGATTGAAATACAAAAGCTTCATATTATATTCGTATATATATATACAAAATTGTATTTGCATTCAAAACAAGAAGTTTCTAGTACATTTCTTCTAAGCACAAAGGACAAATATGAGTATGTGTAACCCCTCCACCACTTCTTCTAGGAATTCGATTTAGGCCAATGAAAATAGGTTCCAATGAGACTACACAAAGTGGGAAAACAACCCGTGTCATTCTGTCCCATCCCTATATGAAGAAGAGCCACCACCTTTTTTGCAATGTTGTACTAAAATATGATAGAAATACATATATCAGTGCTACAAGGCCAGTTCTAGGAAACTTACTCAATCCTCTAATGGTCACCCTCACTCTCATCAAGTACTCAGGACAAACCAGATGCTTTCCTTCCCTTATTCGCTAGTCATGCTTCTTTGAAGTGTGAACCACATTATATATGAATCATTCGAGGAGCTTAGTGTTATGAACATTGACATGGCTCAAAACTTCTCCCCAATAATCTTTCGTAGAACACCTTCTTCCACATCACTTTGGATTGAGAATACTTCACTTATTTGGTCTATCATTAACCTATGGAACGGATTACTCTCCACATCCTCAATCATGAATGAGTCGTTTCTAGAGGAAGAATCACTCAATGCTCACTATCTCTAGGAATGCAATTAGAACTGTGATAATGAAGGTCATTTTCATTGAATTTATAGAAATTAAGTTGTACATTTGAGCTAGAGATTTCTTTGGGACTAGGTGAATGCAAGGACAATGACATGTCTTGAAGATTAAATATCAATGTGAAAAGATTTATTATAAACCTTAGCTTTTATATTTGAAATTTCAAGTTGCCCCTTCATCTGGATGGTTCACATGTATTAAATTATGAGGATATACATATTTCATCTAATATAGGCTCTAGGAATTGCACCATTTGCAAGTACAATAGGCCAGGACATAGGATTCTAGATAAGAAACACTTCAGTTGGTTGTATTATTCATTCAGGGGCCTTCCTAAGTGGCAAATTAGTTGGCAAAAAATTGTTGCTTGATCCAATGATCGTTACTTTAACTACCAAGATCCAAGATTGGAGTTTTTCTATAAAACCTAATTCAAATGAATCATTAAAGGTCTAGATTTATTTGATGTGCACTATGATGTAACAAAGAGAAGAGGGAACAATTTTAGAATTGTACCTATAATTATAGATTATTCTTAATATTTGAACTAACAATTATGGATATAGTGTAATACTAAATAAGTCTGTTGGTTGGAAATATTAACTTATATTTATTCTTTGTGTGGAATGATTTCTTGACATTATATTCATTTATTTGTGATTAAGGTCAATTCCCTAGTACTACATTCATTCGCTATTATTGTCTTGAGTCTTTTTGCTTAGGAATTAATGGTTTCTTTCAGTTCATCGCACTAATTCCATATTTATGGATTAGTGTTTGTTTTCCTTTCTTTGCTTTCTGGTAAAAAAAATTTATAAATAATAATAATACTGAGCAAGATGTACCTCTATAATATTTCAAAAGAAAATCACCAATGAAATTTTGATATTTACAAAGTTGTTGGTAATATTGGCCTTTATAGATTTGGCTATGGAGTTGTTATTATAATATTTTAATAAAGGCCAATTCATTCACTAACAATAGCATATAAAGATTTCAAGGTATATCAGATAGATGTGAAGTCTACATTCTTGAATGGTGAGTTAGAAGAGGAGGTGTATATTGAACAACCGAAAGGTTTTCAATTGTTAGTAGATTAAGATATGGTCTGTATGATGAAGAAAAATTTATATGGACTCAAACAAGTTCCTAGAGCTTGGTATGCAAGATTGTATAAGTACTTATTGTAGTAGGGATTCGAAAAGGGTACTATAGATAGCAATCTTTACTTCAAAGTTGAGAGAGATCAAACTCTAATTGTGGTTATGTATGTAGATGACATAATATTTGGAGGAAATGAGGAAAGGTGTAAGAATTTTGCAAAGGAAATGCAAAATGAGTTTGAAATTTCAATGTTTAGGGGAATAAATTTCTTCCTTGGGCTACAATCAGTCAATATGATAAAGGTATATTCATTTCTCAATCAAAGTATGTTAAGGAAATGTTAAATAAGCTTAGACTGGAGGACTCAAAACTAGTATGTACTCCCATGGTTACTAGTTGTAAGTTTAGAAAAAAATGATGAATCTCCTAAGATAGATCAAAGCAAGTAAAGATCAATGATTGGTGGATTTCTATATCTAACTACTACAAGATCGAATATCATGCATGCAGTATGTCTTGTGGGAAGTTTTCAAGATCCTAAAGAATCACATGTGGCAATAGTAAAAGGGATATTTCGATATTTGAAAGGAACTCTAGACTTTGGTCTATGGTCCTAAATACTGATTTATCTTTGAGTGCTTATATAGATGTATATTGTTCAAGTTGTATAAATGACATAAGAAGTATAATTTGAGGCGGTTTCTTTCTTGGAAGTAGATTGGTTTCTCGGTTGAGTAATAAGCAATATTTAGTGTCATTATCTACTATAGAGGAAAAATATATTGCAGCAACATTATCATACGATGAGTATATTCCTATCTTATGTGATAATATAACTTCTATCAACATTTCAAAAAATCTATTAATGAATTCAAAGAAAAACAATCTCTATCTAGTATCACTTTCTAAGAGAGAAAGTTGCAAAGAATGAGGTGAAGTTGGAGTATGTTCCTGCGAGGGATCAAATAGTAGACATTTTCACAAAGTATCTTCCAAAAGATACATTTGAATGTCTCTAGTAGAAGCTAGGGGTTATTTCCCCTCCTTTCAACTAGATACATGAGTTGGTGCACCTGTCTAGGTGAGCTATTCAAGGTACATTCTTGGTCCTAGACTAATGAAGGCTACCTCTCGGGGGGAGTAGGTAGGACCATGTATTTGGTTAGTGTATTCAAAGAGATCAATGGAGAGAGTAGTAGAGAGAGAGCAATGGAAAGAAAGTTTCTTGCAAGTATGCAAATGTTTCCCTTTTCCATTGATGTCAAAGGGGGAGAGAGTGTAGTCTAAAAAACACAGAGAGAGTAAAGAATTGTAAGAAAAGGGAGAGAGAGTGCAGATGGAGAGTGAATTATACAATGAAAGAATTGGTGTCAAATGGGGAGAGAAGCCTAGAAGTTTAAAGAAGAAAGTGGAGAAAGAAAGAAGTATAAAATATAAGGAATGTCCTAGCAAGGGGGAGTATTGCCTAGTGTAGGGTTTCTTTTGTGAGGTGGTGTTGCTATTGCAATTTTTCTTTTATTGTTGATAGGTTTTAGAGCTAGTCTTGTCATCAATGTCAAAGGGGGATATTGTTGGATATTGTTGCAATGTTGTCATTGATTTCAAGAAGGATATTGTTGCACTATGTATTCCTTAGTGTAATCATTAATGTCAACCTATGTCAAAAACTAGTGTGGTATTGAGCAAGTGTTATAGATAAGGATATTGTTGGTGTTTTAGATGGGGATATTGTTGAAATATCTAGTGTAGTTGTGATAAGAAGGTGCTTGTGATGTTGCTAATACAGTTGGTTTACTTGGTTTCAAGTGATTTTGAGAAAATTTGAATAAGAGAGTGTACAACATGATGGAGTTGTGTTTTGCATCATGCTCCATATTTATTCATGGTTGAAGATGTGCTTATGTAGTTTGGATAAGATTATCAAAGGTGTTCAAAGGTGTTATATCCAATTTTTCAGGTTCTTGATCGTGGAATAGTGGAAGTTGTGTTTTGGCAGTATGTTTCCTATAAAGAAGGTTGTCTAAGAGAAATGGAATTGCTCCATATTTCACTGCATTGAGGTTTCTTGTCTTTCAAATTTGGGAACGTGCTCATATTGCTTGTATCTACCCTTCCCTAGAGTTTTTGGTGTTTAGCTATTTTGCAAGGTTGGTTGGTGAGTTGTATGTCTGTGGAAGTGTTGTTGATTGCACAAGATGATAGTATTCTTAGTTGAAAGTGGTTGAAATAGTGTTGTTGAGTATTCTGATCATGTTTGAATATTTTGGGATGTTGTGTAGTGTTTCTTTGTGGTCTAAATTTTTTTTAGACTTGGTGAAGAGTGAATTGATTTTTTGGTAACGTGAATACATGTTTGGTCAACTTGGAATATTAACATTACTTGTAGATGTGCTTTGTGTATTGTGGAAGTGTGGTGTTGCATGTCAGGATAAATTTGGGCCCTAGTTAACCCTTGGTGTGGTTTTCCTTCACTACTTTCCATCGTGGAAGTGTTTGGTGCTAACCTATTTAGTGTTTACAAGTTTGAGGTGCATACATTTCATTGAGGCTGACCTAAACAAGGTTTTTTGAGGTCGTGGAGGATATATAATAAAGCTCAATTGTTGGAGATGTATATGCGAAGTGAGATGTGAATGTGATCAAGTTTTGTAATCTAAGTGTGAGCTTAAATGCCTAAGGCTACCAAATGTAGTGAGCAAAAGGTGTCTATATTTTTTAGTGAACTTGAAGTTGATATAGGTAGTGAGCCAAAGGTTGTGAATGGTGTAGAGTTGTTGTGGTGGATCTTCCTATTGCTCTAAGGTAGTGAACCTCCTTGTAATAGTATTCTTTTATTCTCTTCTATTTTGGATAGTGAATCCTTTTAGTAGTGAGCCCTTGGTAGTGAGCCATTCTTCTCTTTTGGGAAATGAGCCCTTTCGACAATGAGCCTATTGTATTTGGTGTTGTTATTCATATATATGTGAGGTAATCCTCGCCATGTTTTTTCCCTTATTAGGGTTTTCCATGTAAATCTAGTGTTCTATGGTGCATGGTTATGAATGTGTTTATGTTTCATTATGTTTACATTCATGCCAATTCTTAATAAGGGTTTGAAGATTAATAAGGGTTTAAATGTTTTAATGTAAAATTGATTCACCCCCCCCTTCAATTGTCCTATGTGTCTAATAGAAGAATCATTTAGAACATGTACTGAAGAAGTGATGTACAATCTATGGATTCTCTTGATGAAGCATCTCTAAATTCTAATGAATGAAGTGATGTTATTCTAGAAATAATCTCTCAATGCTCTCTGGGAAGTGTCTCTAGAATCTCATGTAACAAATGATGGTGGATAATTTGGTCATCATTCTTTTTAGTCATTTCAAAATTATTTGAGTTGTAAACTTACAATCATAGAAGAAATATAAAATAAATATTAAGTTCTCAAGGCATGATGACAATGACAACCCCTATTGATTATTTTGATCCCCCCTAAATTGATATTTTATATGTTTAGTACATACAAAAATTTCAATGTAATGAATAATGGCACTTGATAACTAAGTATGATATTGTTTCCAATGAAATGGGAAAGTGATATTCACTTTCAAAAAATAAATAATCAATTTGGGTAGCTAATCAAAAGATATAATAATCATATGTGCCTAGTTTTTCATTTCAAAGATTTAAGATTTTATGTTAAAAGAGTGTTGTACTATGTTGTCATTGATGTCAACCTCTGGTGTGGATATGTTGAGAAGGTCTTTATGGTGTTAAGAAGGTGTTGCAGATTTTTTAGGGTTACTTGGTTTGCAAGTGCTTTTGAGAAAATTTGTATGAAGGTTGTACAAGGTGACTAGGAAGTGTTTTGTATTTTTCTCTACATTTATTCATTCTTCAAGATGTACTTGTACAATTTGAACATGATGATTAGACTTCTTTAAAGGTGTTATATTTAGAGTTTTAGGTTCTGGATTGTGCAACAGTAGATGACATGTTTAGTAGTGTGTTGGACTGTCTCTAGCTTGTGAAGAGGGATATCTAGGAGAAATGGAATTGGTCCATATTTCTCCTTGCTGAAGTTTCTTGTCTACAGATTTGGGAATGTGATAATATTGTTTGTACCTACCTTCCCTTGGTTTGGTTAGTATTTAGCTATTTTGCAACCTTGGTTCATGAGTTGTATATCAATGGCAGTTTCACTGGTTGCACATGATGATAGTATTCTTAGTTTCAAGTGCTTGCACTAGTGTTTTTGAATATTTTTTTGGTGTTGGAATATTCTAATATCTTCTATAATGTTTCTACATGGTCTGCAAGATGTTTTCGGCCCTAGTGAAGTATGAATTTGGTTTCTTGATAGTGTTAATTTTGGTTTGGCCAACTTGGTGTGTTATCATTGCTTATGGATGAGCTTCATGGTTTTTGGAAGCTTGGTATAGTGTGTCGATGTAGATTTCAGTCCTAAATAACCCTTGATGTGGTTTTCCCTCACTTCTTGGTGCAGGAGCACCTTGTGCACTGCATGCCTCAAATAGGCAATTTTATGAAATTGTATTTTCACCATGAAAAAATGTATAAAGGTCATGTGAAGGCCTATCCCAATCTATTTGAGTATCCATTAGGTATCTAGGTGGTCAATTAAGTAAGTTGGAAAAAATTGTCATTTTATTGCAAAACATGCAAAAGTGCAAAATTGCAAGAAATTGCAAAATTGAAAGAGGAAGATGAAGAGTCATAGGTGAAACAAGAAGGTTTGAAAGTTGGAAGTTGAAGAGAGTCAATAAAATTGATGAAAACATCTTTATAAGCAATGTAAGGGCAAGCAAAACTCAGAACTTTGTATCTTGAGTCAAATTTTGTAATAAAAATATCTTGATCTGCTGTAATAGTGTTTCCTTATTATAAGCTTCCCAAAAAGTATAATTTTAAATAAATTTAATTTAATTATTATATTTATTTTTTATTTCTTGTGAATGTAGGTTTTGTTAGGGTTAGAGATGGCAGATATCTAACAATTAAATGTAGATTTAATTAATAAACAAAGAAACTAAAAACACACAGAAATTTAACGTGGTTCACCCAATCCGGGCTATATCCACCAAACCGCAGCCATCCAATACTTTTATTATCCAATGTAAAACCTATTACAATCTTGTGAATAATCACATTTTTCATCATACTGTAATACCCATCAGAACCCCTTTTTAACAAGCTTAGAAGCTTCCAGATTTTTGGGTTCTACAAAATCGGATTTTTCTTTTTTCATTGATTTTTCCCTTTTTCGGTCATGACATGAAAAAGTAGGAAGAAAAATTTTCTTGGGGGTTGTCGCTCGGGGCCCGGCCCGGCCCCGAACCCCGGCAAGGATAGGGGTCGGGTGTACAATATACCATGGGCTATACAGTATAGCATGATCATTCACCACATACCAACAATCTCCCACTTGGAGACTAATCAGGCTCCATACCAACACAATCTCCCACTTGGAGACTAATCCTGGACAACACTGCTACAATTACAGCTCCCACTAGAAATAAGTACCTTGGACCCTCTTTGCTGTATTTATGCTTAGATTCAACCTTGAAGACCAACCAAAGTTGAAGAGGAGCTCATCTTTTCCCTTGTCTTTGCCTTCGTAAACATATCCGCTGGATTGACATCTGTATGTATCTTGTCCAACTTAACCTGTCCATCCTCCAACACTGACCGAATGAAATGATATCTCAAGCCCCGGATGTGAACATTTTTTTAGAATCTTGACGGTCTTTACCAAGATATATAGCACTCTGGCTGTCTATAAACAAGTAATTTCCAGCCTGTTGTTTTCCCAACTCATCCATGAAAAGTTGTAGCCATATCATCTCCTTTGTCGCCTTTGTTGTAGCAACATACTTTGCCTCTATGGTGGATAAAGCAACCACCTTACGCAGTTGAGAAATCCAACTCCACTTTGCTGTCCACCAACTATAAATACATAACACGGTACTTTGCAGTATCATATCCCTGCCAAATGCAGTCAACATAGCATTTTAAATCGATTATTAGAGCACCCAAAACATAAACAATTATTGGATGTACCTCTCAAATACCTGAGAATCCATTTTACCACATTCCAATGCTCAACTCTGGGATGACTCAAATACCTGCTAACAACTCCTACAACATGTGCAATATCTGGTGTTGTGCATAGCATGGCATACATCAAACTGCCTACAGCTGAAGTATATGGTACCTTGGACATTTTTTCTTCCTCCTCTTGTGTCTTTGGACACATATCCTTAATCAATTTAACATGACTAGGCAAAGGTGTGTTGATAGCTTTTTCATTCTCCATATGAAATCTCTGCAACACCTTTTCAACATAATTAGCCTGAGATAAAAACAATTTTATGTTTTCCTATCTCTCTAAATTTTCATACAAGGATTTGTTTCGCCCCAAATCCTTCATAGCAAAAGAATTTACTTCTTGTTGTTTTAACTCACTTATGTGATCCATGTTAGACCGACTACAAGCATGTCATCAACATATAAACATAAAATAATGTAGTTGTCATTATCAACCTCTTAAAATAAAATAATGTGAGTACAGGTGTAGCCCTTGCTCAGCCATAAAAGCATCCAAATTTCAAGTACCACCATTGCCCGGTGCTTGCTTCAAGCCATATAAACTTTCTTCAATCTACACTAGTTTCTCCTTACCTTTGACCTCAAATCCTTGTGGCTGGTCCATATATATTTCCTCTTCCAAGTACCATGGAGAAAGGCGGTTTTAACATCAAGCTATTCTAAATGCAAATCTTTACTTGACCACAATACTTAAAACAATCTGAGATAGAAGTCATTTTAACAACAAGAAAAAATCTCATCAAAATCAATACCCTTTTTCTGTGCAAATCCCTTTACAACTAATCTGGCTTTAAATCTTTTCTTACCTCCATCCTCCTCTTTCAGCCTATAAATCCATTTGTTTGGTAAAACCTTTTTACCTGCAGGCAACTTTCATAATTCCCAATTTTGGTTTTTCAGCAAGGAGTCCATTTCTTCTTCCATTCCATGCTCCCACTGAACCTTGGTATCCACCTAGATAGCTTCATCATAATATTCTGGCTCACCAGCATCAGTTAACAAAATAGTATATAAAGAGGGAGATAATCTTTCTAGAGGTCTACTTATCCTTGAAGATCATCTAACAGGAGTTTGTGGTATTTGTTGTTGTTGTTGTTGCCCATCATGAGGAACCACTGAAACATCATTGTTTGGAATATCATCCAACATTGCATAATCATTTTCTTTCTTCTCATGCTGCAGCAACAGATCTTTGTACAATACTTTCTCATTGAATATGACATCCCTGCTTCTCACAATTTTCTGATTTTCAAAATCCCAAAGCCTATAACCAAATTCATCAATGCCATATTCAACAAATACACATTTCTTTGATTTTGCATCAAGCTTGGTTCTATTTTCAGAATCTACATGTGCAAATGCTTCACAACCGAAGGTTTTGAGAAAAGAATAACTCACCTTCTTACCTTTCCATGCTTCTTCTGGAATACCACAACCCAAAGGATTAGAGGGACCTCTATTAATTAAATAAACAACAGTGTTTACAATCTTTGCCCACATTTTTAAAGGCAACCCAACATGCAATCTCATAGTCCGTGCACGCTCCATTATTGTTCTATTCATGCGCTCAGCCACTCCATTTTCCTGTGGAGTCCTTGGAACCATTTTCTATCTACAAATACCATTAGAGGAACAATAATCTTCAAACTCTTTACTACAATACTCACCACCATCATCAGATCTGAGACATTTTATCTTTTTACCCTTCTCATTCTCAACCAAGCTTCTCCATTTTTTAAAAGTTTCAAATACATCAGATTTCTGCCTAAGGAAATAAATCCATACCTTTCTAGTTGCATCATCAATGAATGTAACATAATACAGAGAGCCATTGAGAGAAGATACCTGAGCTGGCCCCGATACATCCGTATGCACAAGCTCCAATTTCTCATCTTTCTTTTGCTTCCCATCCTTGAGAAAACTTACTCTCTTTTGTTTTTTGTACACACAACTTTCACAGAAATCCATATTAACACATTTTAGACCTAGTAAAACATTATTTGAATGAAGTACTTTCATACCTTTTACACTCATATGCCCAAGTCTATTATGCCACAGTGCTGATTCAGAATCCACAGCAATTGTATGATCTTCTACCTGCTGAACTACAACAACTGTTCCTGAACATTGATCTTTTTCTGTAACAATTAAAGTAGAAGGAACAACATGACCTGTACAAAGATATAAGGTGCCTACTTTCACACCTTTTGCTACCACTAAGGCACCCTTTGTAACCTTCCAATTTTTATCACTAAATGTAACAACACAACCTTCATCATCTAGTTGCTCTGCTGAAATTAAATTTCTGCTTAACTTTGGAACATGCCTTACCTCACGTAGTAGCCAATGATTCCCATTTTGCAACTTAATCTTGATTCTTCCCTTTCCAACAATCTGACAGGGTTTGTTATCTCCTAAATAAACCAGCCCAAAATCCCCTTGGACATAATCAAGAAAATAACTTCTATGGGGGGTAGCATGAAATGAAGCCCCTGAATCTAACACCCAAGAATCATCAATATTATCAAGGGAAAGAATCAAAGCATCCTCATCAGATTTATTACTTACCACATTTGCCTCTTTACTTCCTTCCTTTTTGTCTCCTTCTTTACTTTTCTGAGACCAACAATCTTTCTTCAAATGACCCGGCTTACCACAGTACCAGCAATCCTTCTTGTTTCTAGATTGGGACCTTTTGTCCTTTGATTTTCCTCGTGACTTCCCACAATTTCCAGAATCGTTTCCTCTCTCCTTTCTTCTACCCCTACTTTCTACATTCAAAACACTACCTGATGTGGATGTTCCACCTGAGCTTTTCCTACGAATTTCCTCGCTAAAAATAACACCAACAACATCATCAAACTTCAATGTATGTGAACTAGAAATAGAATTGCTAACAGCCATTACCAAGCTATTCCAACTTTCAGGCAAAGAACACAGAATCAAAAGAGCCCTAACTTCTTCATCAAAGTTTACTTTTACAGAAGTTAATTGACTGGTGACCGTATTAAACTCATTCAAATGATTAGTAACTGACCCACCTTCTACCATTTTCATATTAAATAAACGCTTCATAAGAAATACCTTATTCGAAGCGGAAGGCTTTTCATATAACTTCGCCAGGGTTTTCATCAACTTTTGAGTTGTCTTTGCTATTTTAATATTGAATGCCACTGATTGTGCTAGGCACAAACGAATACTGCCAAGAGCCTTTCTATCCAAGATCTCCCAGTCCTCATCTGACATTGCTGTGGGTTTCTTGGTTTTCTCTTCCAATGGCTGCCATAAATCCATCTGATAGAGATAGTCCTCCATCTGCATCTTCCATAACTGATAGTTCTGCCCATTAAACTTCTCAACCTTCTTACCCTTGCCTACCATTGCTCCCACTCAACCGTGAGAGTCCCACTCAGCTGTGAGACCTTCCTATAGACGATAATCGAAACACAACCCGCTCTGATACCACTTGTTAGGGTTAGAGATGGCATATATCTAACAATTAAATGCAGATTTAATTAATAAATAGAGAAACTAAAAACACACACAAATTAAATCATAACACAGAAATTTAACGTGGTTCACCCAATCCAGGCTACATCGACCAAACCGCAGCCATCCAATACTTTTATTATCCAGTGTAAAACCTATTACAATCTTGTGAATAATTGCATTTTTCATCATACTGTAATACCCATCCGAACCCCTTTTTAACAAGCTTAGAAGCTTCCAGATTTTTGGGTTCTATAAAATCGGATTTTTCCTTTTTCGTTGATTTTTCACTTTTTCAGTCATGATGCGAAAAAGTAGGAAGAAAATTTTTCTCAGGGGTTGCCGCCCCCAAACCCCCGCTTTTTAGGGACTGCCGCCCCTGAGCCCTCGCCCAGGGCCCGGCCTAGCCCCAGACCCTAGCAAGGATAGGGGCCGGGGTGTACAGTATACCATGGGCTATATAATATAGCATGATCAGTCGCCACATACCAACAGGTTTTTCACCGAAAATCAAGCTCTTTGTTCTGCACATGTGAAAAAATAGAAGATTATCAAAAAAAAAATTGAAAAATATGAGTACACCAGATATTGAAGTCCTTGATCCAACAAAAAAAAATTGAATTTCAATACATACAAAAAAAGTTGTGTTATACAATTTGCTTATTTCTAAATTGTAATTCGTTTTACTTTGAAACTCGATTAAGGAAAAATATTTAATAAAACACTATGAAACCAATTGTAAGCACTATATATCATAGTTACAAATATAAATTAAAAAATTATATAATTTTATCCTTCATGGGAAAAAAACTTATGTGTTATATGGTGAGCGTCACTCCTTCAAAATGGTGTTTACTGAACAAAACTAGTTTTCGAAGGAGATGGAAAAAGAAGTGCAATCTGATTCCAAAAATTTTGAAAAAAATATATTTAGAATCTCCAAACAATATTTCACAAATCACTAGTTTGTATCATCTTTAAATTCCTCATAGTTTAGCTGCTATAGGCACTCGAAAGTGAAGATTTAGTTAGAAAAAAATAGTTTAGTGTCGAGTTTGGCCAAAAATTGTAAACCAGTATTGTGGGATCACCCAAGTTTTGAGAGTCTAGTGAAGACTTATCTTCCATCCCACCAATGTGGGATTAGTAGATCAGTGGGATGGGTTATTAAGAATGTATTTAGTGTTTTTTATGTTATGAGTGTGTGTGCAGATGTAGGAAGGTGAAAAATGCAGAGTTTGGTTGCTGATCTCTCAGAAATTACAAAGTTTTCCCTAAAATTTAATGGTTCCAAGGTGAAATTTGATGAAAATGTATTCAGGGAGGATTGGAAATGGTTCCTAGAGCTTGTGTAGACCTATCACAAGGTGACTAAAGCAGTGGCAAGCTGATTGAAGGTTTGGAATACATCTTTTCAATAGACCCTCATTGATTTGAGCCTAGGGAAGTCAAAATCAAGGGTTTGAGATTTGTGGCCTTTGGAAAGGCTTAAGGGGTAATTTTTTTGTATATTATGATGTTTTAGAACATGATACAAGACTTTTTATGGTGATTGGATGTTTTGGAGTTGATTTACTAGCACTTGCTTTGTATTTTAGGCCTAATTGGGGCTCTTTTCATGGTGGACAATCAATGGTTCTAACATATTTTTCAAAACAACACCATCAAAGCTTTTGATATGCTAAAAATGGTCAAAATGGGTTCCTAAATATATATTTGGTTTTTGAAGATTCAAAATGGTTTAAGAATTATACTCGGTTTAGTCATGTTGGACTACTACAAGGAAAATTGGTCTTTGTGTGCATGGAATGGAGAAACTGAAGAGTCTAAGTTATAACTAAGTGTTTTTGTTTTGAACCTATCAAATAATTATGTTTAAAATTGTTTGGGGTCTGATGTGAGTTTGGACACCTAACTAGGTGGTTTGGTGAATTGAAACCAAGAAGAATCTTGTTACATTGTAGTGAATTTTAGAAGAAAAGTGACTTGGGTAAGTATGTTTGGATGAGTTGATTGAATTCAAAGTTTTCTCAGTGGGTTTTTGCTTTGTTTCAATAAAATCAGATATGTTTAAGGTTTGGTAAGAGAAAAGAAGCAAGATTTGTTGAATTGATGCCTTTTTTCCATATGGAAACAAGTGGAAAATGAAGGGATTTTTTTGAAAGATAAGTGAAGTTTTAGTGATTGTTCAGAGATCTTCTCAAGTTTTTTGTTTTGGGTTATGAATACCCTTGAAGTTTTTTGAAGGTTGTAGATGCTTTACATCACTTCTTTCCACCACAAAGGTGTTTGGTGTTAACCTATGTGGTGGTTGCACTTCTAAGATGCATATGTTTCACTAAAGCTGACTTAGGGAAGGTTATTTAAGGTTGCAAAAGATATGTATGAAGGGTCAAAATTTTGAAGAAGTGTGATATGGAATGATGTATGTGTGATTGTGTGTTGAGATCTGAGTGCAATCAAGAATTCCTAGGACTATTGAAAGTAGTGAGCATAAGGTACCTAAAATTTAATATGTCAGAAGTCGCTATAGAGGTAGTGAGTCAAAGGTTGCAGATGGTAAAGAGAAATTGTGGTGGTTTCCCCAGTTTCTTTGAGGTAGTGAACCTCCTTGTAATTGTTTCTTTCTAATCTAAAAGAAGTGATCTTCTTGGGTAGTGAGCCCTTGGCAGTGAGCCTTTCCTTTTAGATAGTGAGTCTTATGGGTAGTGTGCCCTTTAGGAATTGAGTCTCCTATTATCAGTTTTGGTTTTCATATAGTGAGTTAATCCTCACCATGGTTTTTCCCTTATTAGGTTTTCCATATAAAGTGTTCTACTATGAATGATTGTGGATGTGTTGTTGTTTCATTTGTTTACATTCATACTAATACTTAAAATAATATTTTGAAGGTTTTAATGCATAATTGATTCAACCCCATATTAGTTTCCTATGTGTCTAACAATTGGTATCAGAGCAGAAGTTCCTTGGAGAAATCTCAACAACTTAAGGTAGATCTGGATGGTGTATAGGAATAGTGTCAAAGCTCCTATGTTTGATAGAACAAATTATGCTTTCTAGAAGGCTATGATGGAAGCCTTTCTCACCACATTAGGGTTTGGAAAATGGAAATTAGTTGAAAATAGATATACTATAGATGCCTACTAATCCTTTGACAAGTGAAGATGATATGAAGGAGTATGAGAGAAATGGTAGAGCGAGGAATGCTATTTTTAGTGGGATTTCAGATTCAGAACTTGTGAAGGTGATGAGCTACAAAACTATTGAAGAGGTCTGGGAGAAGTTGAAAAGCATTTATGAAGGAGATGCTAAGGTCAAGCAAGAAAAGATGTAGAATTTTAAGGCCAATTTTGAAACCTTAAGGATGTTAGAGGATGAAGATATTGTAGGTTACATGCACAGAGTGGATGAAATTGTTAATTACATCAATGGTCTTGTGGAAAAATAGAGGAAAATAAAATTGTGAAAAAGCTATTGTTATCCCTTCCTAAATCTTATAGTGCTAAATTTTCTACCATTTATGAAGCTCAAAATCTAGATCAATATACTAGAGATAAATTGCTTGGTGCTTTAACTACTTTTGAATTAAGAGAGCTTGAAAAAGATGCTTCAAGAAAATAAGCTTCTTTTAAATTTATCCAGAAAGAGAGGAATGATGAATCTGATTTGGATGATTTTGATGAAGTGGAAGCAAATTTTGTAAGAATATTGAAAAAGAGCATTGGAAAATACAGGGGTAAGTTACCTTTTAAGTGTTCCAATTGTGGAAAGATAGGTCTCAATGCTTCAAAATGTCTAGGTAAAGTTTCAAATGAAAAACATAAAGATCATAAAGTTAAATCCTTTAAGAAGAGTTTTTATGTTAAAAAAGGATAGTAGTACATCTGATGATGAGGAATCAAACTACTTGGATAATAAAAGTGATGAATTTTTATTCATGTCTTTGAATGTTGGAACTAATTCTATTAACCCTGAGAGATGTGTGAAGGAAATTGCTTCAGAAACATGTCATAGTATTGAAGGAACTATGTTGACTACCTTTCATGTAATAGATGAGAAAAACTACTCAATAATGGATAGCAGATGTTCAAATCATATGATAGGTGATAAGGGTAAGTTTTTTAACCTTAAGAAATATGATGGTGGTTTTGTTAAGTTTGGTGATGAAACATCTACAAAGATATAAGGAAAAGGTTCAATTAGTTTTGATGGTAAGAATAAGATAGATGATTTTTTTTATGTCAAGGGTCTCCAACATAATGTTCTTAGTGTAGGCAAAATGTGTAGTAGAGGATACAATCTAGTGTTTCAATATGTTGGTTGTGAAATAAAAAAAGGAAGCTCTAGAATCTTGGCTGCAACAAGAACAATGAAAGAAGAAAAAATTTATTAGCTCAAAAGTTATAGTGGTAAGTTCTTTATGACTCAAATCATTGAAAGTTGGTTGTGGCATAAAAGAATGTGTCATATCAATTTTGATAGCATAGTAAAGATCAACTCTACTCATGTTGTGAGAGACTTGCCAAGAATTACAAAGCCTATCAAGCAATTTGCAAAAAGTGTCAAGTCAGAAAGTAGAAAAGGAACAAGTTCAAAACTAAGGAATATTCTAATACATGATGTTTAGAGTTGGTGCATATAAACCTATGTGGACTTACCAGAACAAGAAGCTCTCAAGGTGATAGGTATTTTATGTTATTAATAGATTATTACTCTAGAATGAATTGAGTGACCTATATCAAAGAAAAATTAGAAGCTCTAGATAAGTTTAAAGCATTTAAATCTATGGTTTAGAATGAAATGGATTTCAAAATAAAGTGCCTAAGGTCTAACAGAGGTGGTGAGTTCACCTCAACTGAGTTTAATAGTTTTTGTAAAGATCATGGGATAAAAAGACATTTATCAGCTCCTAGGACTCTACAACAAAATGGAGTTGTGGAGAGGATGAACATGACAATTTACGAGGCAATAAAAACCATGTTGAAGGAAGAAAATCTACTAGATTTATATTGCAAAGGAGCTATTCATACCATAATTTACATTCTCAATAGAGGAAAAGCAAGAGTGAACAGTTCAAAGACCCCCTATGAGCTATGGTATGGAAAAACTCCTACTGTGAAATATTTTAGTGTTTGGAAGTAAATGTTATATCATTAGGGATGAAGAAAACTTAGGAAAGTTTGATATAATATTAGATGAAGCAATATTCCTTGGATACTCTATAAAGAGAAAGGTATATAGATGCTACAACAAGAGGCTAAAGAAGATAATTAAAAGTGCAAGTGTCAAAGTGGATGAAGAATCACATTAGAGCTCAGTGTTGATAGAAGGATATGAATCTGATGAACCCCTTTGCAGAGAAGAAGAAAAAGAGATGCTAGTGGAAGAAGAAGAAGCTCCAGAAAAGAATCCTAAGACTCCTAAGTATGTGCAGAAAAACCATTTTGAGGATCAAATAATTAGAGAAAAGAGAAAAGCTGTGTTGACAAGAAGAAAAGTTGTTATGGTAGAGGAACAAGTAATTTTTTGTTTACTTTATAAAATAGAACCTAAAACACTTACTGAAGCATGTAGGGATGAAAATTGGATCAACTCTATAGAGGAAGAATTGAGGTAGATTGAGAAGAATTAGAAATGGGAATTGGTCCCAACCAAAAAACGAGAATGTGATAGGAACTAAATGGGT
This sequence comes from Sequoia sempervirens, assembly GCA_007258455.2. Taxonomy (NCBI): domain Eukaryota; kingdom Viridiplantae; phylum Streptophyta; class Pinopsida; order Cupressales; family Cupressaceae; genus Sequoia; species Sequoia sempervirens. Next base: position 26,081,147 of record VDFB02047230.1, on the reverse strand, counting down.
ATTCAATAACAAGTTGAATGAGAATGGAGAAGTTATTATAAAAAAGGCTAGGCTTGTGTGTAAAGGCTACTCAAAAGTAGAAGGAAAATATTTTGAAGATACCTTTGCTCCAATAACAAGAATGGAGGCTATTAGGATGTTTTTGGCTTTTTCAACACATAAAGACTTCAATTTATATCAAAGGGATGTAAAGTATACATTTTTTAATGGTGAGTTAGAAGAAGTGTACATTGAACAACTGAAAGGTTTTTAGTTATCAGAAGATCCTCATATGGTTTGTAGGTTGAAAAAGGCATTATATGGGCTCACATAGGCTCCTAGATCCTAAAATACAAGATTGGACAAATACTTACTACAACAAGGATTAAAAAAAGGTACCAAAAACAACAACCTTTACTTCAAAATTGAGAAAGATCAAATCTTGATTGTGGTTGTGTACATTGATGACATATCTTTGGAGGAAATGAGACCATGTGTAAAAAGTTTGTAGAGGATATGCAAAATGATTTTGAAATGTCAATGCAAGGGGACATGAATTTCTTTCTTGGGCTACAAATTAGTTAATTATAAAAAGGCATATTCATTTCATAATCAAAATATGTAAAGGAATTTTTAAATAATTTTGGAATGGATCATTCTAAACTAGTATGTACTCCAATGGTTATTGGTTGTAAATTAAGAAAAGTGATGAATCTCCTAAGATAGATCAAACTAAGTATAGATCCATGATTGGTGGATTATTATATCTAATTACAACTAGACCTAATATTATGCATGCAATATGTCTTGTGGAAATATTTCAAGAAGATCCTAGAGAGTCACTTGTGGTAGAAATCAAAAGGATATTTAGATATTTTAAGGGAACTCTAGACTATGGTTTAAGGTATTCCAAGGATACTAACTTCTCTTTGAGTTCTTACATAGATGTAGATTAGGTAGGTTGTGTGGATGATAGAAGTAAAATTGGAGGTGCTTTATTCCATGGAAATAGGCTAGTTTCTTAGATAAGCAAGAAGAAGGATTTAGTGTCATTATCTACTATAGAGGAAAAATATGTTGTTGTGACATCTTGCTATACATAGGTGCTATGAATGAAGAAAACATTGAAGGATATTAGAATATCATATGATGAGCCTATTCCTATCTTGTGTAATACTACAAGAGCTAAATTTTTTTTCAAAATTCATGTAATGCATTCAAGAATAAAGCATATCTCTATCCGGTATCACTTTTTAAGATAGAAAGTTGCTTAGAAGGAAGTAAAGTTGCAATATGTGCCTACAAGGGATCAAATAGTAGACACTTTCACAAAGGCTCTTCCAAACAATACATTTGAGTATCTTAGACATAAGCTAGCAGTTATTTCCCCTCCATATTTCAACTAGATGCATAATATTGTGCGTCTGTCTAGGGGAGTAATTCAAGATGTATTATTTTTCCTAGATTGAGGAAGGCTACCTTGAGCAACAAGAGTAGATAGCAATGTCTTTGGTTAGTGTAGACAGGGGGAGCACATCTCGTGCCTGAAGTGAAATATGCAGTTGTTTCCCTTTTCCATTAATGTCAAAGGGGGAGAGAGAAGCTTGAAAAATAGAGGGAAATAAATGTTCAAGTAAGGGGGATAGTTTCTTATGTATTGGATATAGAAAGTTTCTTTTGTTGTTGATGGTTTT
>VDFB02047230.1:26045933-26079374 GCA_007258455.2 Sequoia sempervirens | reverse complement strand
AACCACCTTAACTTGGTCAAAACTTCATGAAATTTAATTTTTCTTTTTTTAATCCTATATTATGTGAAGCATAGAATGTGACGCATGTTTCAGATTCAAAAAATGTGATATCGTTTGAAAGTTATAGATGTTTTTCAATCAGCCTATCAATTAGGAATTTAGTTGTAATTCTAATAGAAAATGAATAATAATAATTTATTAAATTCAAATTAAATCATAATTTATATTGGTGGAAATATGAGATTCTCCTCTAAAAACCCTTTTCGTTTCATCAATTTTGGGTAAAACAAAATCGTTAGCCACATACCCTACAAATACCCATAATAATGCCACTTTTTGGCCCATCATGATCCTGCACATACCCGTAGCATTTTCTTTTGAATACCTTGAAATATTTAACTGTAGGAATTCTTCCATGCCATAGCTCATAGGGAGTCTTCCTACTATTTATTCTTTCCCAAACTTGATTGAATACATACACAACAATGTGAATAACTTCTTTCTAGTAAACTTTTGGTAACCTAGATTCAGTGATCATTGACCTAGCAACTTCTTGAACTGCTATGTTTTTCCTTTCAACAACTCCATTTTGTTGAGGAGTTCTCAGAGAAAATAATTGTCTCTTTATTCCATTCACTTCAAAAAAAATATTGAACTCATGGGAGGTGAATTCACCACCTATGTCTAATCTCAAGCATTTTAGCTTCAAATTCACTTCATTTTCAACCATAGCCTTGAACACTTTGAATCTATCTAATGCTTTTGATTTTTCTCTTAAAAATGAACCCATGTATATCTAGAATAATCATCAATTAAAAGAATAAAGTACCTTTCAAAAAGTAGGCTTCACACTCTCAAAGAACCACAAAGATCTGTATGAACCAAATCAAGCAATCCAGTAGTAGATTGTTCGTTTAATCTATAACAGTTTCTTCTCTATTTCCCAAACTAGCAATTTCTACAGCTAGCATTTGCAGGCTTTATAATTCTTGGTAGATCTCTCATGGCTTGAATAATACTAATCCTTGCCAAGTTATCAAAATTCATGTGACACATTCTCCTGTGCCATAACCAACTGTCATTTATCTGAGTCATAAAACATCATCCATCAACACCTTTAAGCTGATAAATATTCCCTTCAAATTTTTGTCCTGTAGCAATCAAAGTTCTGAATCCTTTTCAGATCTCACACTTCTCATTCTTAAACACAAGAGCATATCCCTTTCTACACATTTGACCAATGCTCAACAGATTATTCCTTAAACCCTTAACATAGTAGACATAATAAGTATGATGCTTGCCATCAAAACTTATTGAACCTATCCCACATATTTTTGCACCAGTATCATCTCCAAACATAACCAGACCTCCATCATATTTTTCAAGTTTCAAAAACTTACTCTTGTCACCAGTCATGTGATGTGAAAAACCACTATCAACTACCCAAAAATTATTTTCTTGTTTAGCATGTAGGGTAGAGATAATTGTACCTTCATTTTTCTCCTTCTTCTCTTTTTCTTTCTCTAAATATTTCTTCTTCTCTGAAGGATTTTCCTTTGACTATCTTTCTAAATTAGTAGAAGTAGGTTCATCTTTAATCGCCAAGAAAAAGCATTCATTGTCATCTGGATCTTCATATTCTGAATCTTCATCTAAAATACTAGCTTTTCATTAACATAGTAAGCTCTGTTAATCTTCTTTCCTTTCCTTTCTTTCTCATATCTTTGTTTATTCTTTTTAGCTCTTTTCAGACACTTTGCAGCATAGTGACCAATCTCTCCACAACTAAATAATTTAAAGGGAAAATTACCTTCATACTTACCAGAGCCTTTTCTCAATCTTCTTATAAAGTTAGTGGCCTCAATTTCTTCAAAGTTCTCTTCATCCGGATCTTTAGTTCTTGTAGCTTTAAAAGTAGTTTTTGTCTTGCCTCCACTTCTTAGATTCGGCTTCCTCATTGCATAAGATGTCAAGAATACTAACAACAGATCCTTAGTACATGTCTTGCAATCTATAGTCTACTCAATAACACTCACCTTTTCACTGTAAGCATCAGGAAGAGTCTTGAGAATTTTCTTTACAATTTTGGTTTCATCTATAGTAGCACCAAGAGATCACATTCCAACAACTACCTCATCCAATCTCTGTACATAAGCTTTAACATTCTCATCTTGGTCATATGTAAAATATCAAATTGTGTTTCCAAATTCTATATTTTTTCTTCTTTTACCCTTTCATTACCATTGTGCGTTGTTTCTAAAGCATCCCAGACTTCCTTAGTTTTCTTCAAATTCTGAACCTTCATCAACTCAAAATGTACCAAACTATTCTTCAAGATGAACTTCGCCTTGTTATTCACTTCATGTGATTTAATTTGCTTAGGTGTACTCAGACAATTTGTAGGAGTGTAGGGATTCTTGTAAGCTTTCTCAACATCAAATCCGCAATACTCCAAATATTCTTCCATCAGTACTTTCCAGATACTATAGTTAGTTCCATCAAACCTCAAATAATCAAATACCATTTTGTTAGCCATCTCGGACCTTCCTCAAGCGGTTAAGCTCTTCACCAAGGAACCTAGCTTTGATACCAATTGTTGGATAGGACAACTGAGAGGGGGGGTGAATTAGTTGTCACATATTATAACCTTAAATTCAATTACCGGAACTAACATATAAACTGATTAAGTGATTAACCATCAAATGCAATTGCACAAACACAATAACACTAGATTTACTTGGAAATACCAATGAGGGAAAAACCACGGTGAGGATTAACTCACACTATAGAGAATATCAAAACTGATTACAAAAGGCTCACTACTTAAGATAAGGCTTACTACCTGAAATAAGGACTCACTGTCCACAGGGCTACAACCCGAAGGGCTCACTGCCACAAAGATACAAAGAAGAAAAATAAGACTTGTTATAGAGAGACAATAATCCCAATGCAACAAAGATCCACCACAATCATTGATCAACTCACATGAATGATAGAGTTCGCCTTCTTCTCACTGCATCGGGAAACTTGGCGTTAAGCTTCACACTGAACAACCACACACTTAACTCACACACCTCAAGAATAACATCAAGGTCGCATCTGATCTTTCACTTGTCTTCCTTCTTTTCTTATTTACAATTTTCATCGCTAGCACATTTTGTATTTATACTATCTCCAACCTTAAAAAGATACAAAGTCAGCCATCCAACTTCAACTTTCAAATTAGGTCAACGCCAAACATCCTAGGGTGGAATTAGAATGAGGGAAACACAAACACATGCTTCACCAAGATCCATAATAGATCCAACATGCTTCATTAGCTTTGAAAGTAGTGTTTGACACACGATCGACCATACCAGTGTAAAACACATAGATCAATTAAGCTTGATACATCCAATTTCCAAAACCAACTTCAATAGAACTAGGGCATCACAACTCTTGAACCATACACCATATCAAAGAGAAATCTAGACCAACAATAATTCTCCTAGACCTCAATCAACACATAGAAAAACATAGTTCACAAGCACCAGAACCAACAACCTTCTTTTAATACAATTTTCTCAATATCCTCGACATATACAATCAGTAGCAACTAGTAGATAACTAGCTAACCGGTTGACATAACCAGCTAACCGGTTGACATCAATGACCACACTTCATTCCTTTTCCATTCTTGCAACATGGGAGAACCCATCGAGGTTGTCCTACAACAACTAGTGCAAGCAAACCTTATCACACTCCCTACATATCTAAATTACTAAGAGCCTCAAGTTAAACCACCATGGTATAATGACAAGCACCTTTGTGATTTCCATAAGATCAAGGGACACATGATAGCTAGTTGCATGAAATTGAAGAAGCTCATCCAATACCTCATTGACAATGGGGATATTACTGTTGACCAACAAATGGGGAATCAAGATCTAAAGATATACACAAATCTAATGCCTGATCATAATAAGGGGAAGGATAAGGGAAAAGGAATGAACTATACCAATGTAAATCATGTCTATGACCATGTTGTAGCAACATTAGATGAGATCGTAACAGTAATCAATATCAAAGGGCCTAATGCAAAATGTGGAGTCACCACACGTAGAGGCAAGGTCTCTATCCAAGGACCATCACCACCACTTAGGGCACCACCTACCAATCCAAAATATAACCTAGTGACTATAGCATCTTGGAACAATTGAAGAAGACCATAGCCCAAATCTCCATCTTAGTGTTGCTTAAGATATCACCTGTGCATAGGGATATTCTAGAGAAGGCTTTGTTTGCTTCCACCATTCCCACTAACATTGATGCTGATCAATTCCAATCTATGGTCAGATATATCACCATGCCACATCTTCTCACATTTTTTGAACATGACCTCCCAACTCAACCATCTCATAATTGTGCACTACATCTAGAGGTTTTGGCTCACAAGAACAAGGTCAAAAGAGTCTTGGTGGATGGGGGTGCAGGTCTAAATATTTGTACCTTGTAACTAATCAAGAATCTGGGATTCTCTGAAGATATTATTGAGAAAGGAAATGGTATCACTATCAGGGCCTATGATGATCAAGAACGAGTGTCTCACTTAGGCACCATCCAACTTCCCATCCAAATGGGACCGACCATTATGAAAACCACATGCCAAGTCCTTGACCTTGAGCTTCCCTATAACATTCTCTTGGGGAATCCATGGATCCAAAGGATGCAAGTTGTCGCATCTACTTACCATCAATGTGTAAAATTCCCTTATCAAGGTAAAGAAGTAATTATCCATGGTGACCTTGAACCATTCTATTACTGCAAGAACTTGGAATCCAAGTACTACAAAATCCCACAAATTCCCAAGAATGATGAAGGACCTGTAAGGAAAAATCAGGGTGTATCTTAGAGAAATCTCTAAGAACAGTAGTGCCTTCGGTAACTTCAATTTTGATTAGTACCTCAAAGACACGTACAACTATGTCCTAAAGTGGAAACAGACACAGTTTATTTCCCACATTGATCCTTCTGAGAGAAGCACATGTAAATTCAACAACATGCATTAATAGATTCTACAACAAGAACCAATAGACATGAAAGAAGAGACAAAAAACATAACAAACAGATTTACGTGGGGAAAATCCTTTCGGATAAAAAAACCCCACACTCCAAAGATTGAGCCATTGTATTATTCAGCAACAAACAGTTACAAGACAATTTCAGGCTCATAGCCTTTACATAGATTACATCTTGTTCATTCTAGATACAACCTGGTAGCAAAATCTCCTTGAGAGATCAACCATGGCATTCATGATCAGGAGAGATTCCAGCAGCATAACTCTGCCTCTGCTTCGGCCTTTCAGCCAGCCACTCGGTCCTCTCTCTATTGCTCCTCTTGTTCTCTCTTCGGCTCTCACCATCTCTTTCTGTACACTCTTCAAAATGTCCAATACATACATATATGCATTCGTTCTCAAACAACCTCTGTGAATTGGTTTGCTTCCAACTGTCGGATCACAACTATCGAATCAACCAGCTCAGCATCGTAGATGTTTCCTCTTCCGTGTAGATTTTTCCTTTCATAGAGTTCAACTCCAACGTCGCAACTGTTGAAAAAATCCAACCGCCAACCATTTGAAATTTGATAGTCAAACGGTCAAAGAAACATTCAACTGAGTTCGCATGTCGGTGAGACACAAGAAGTGTCTCCCCGATGCTCAAAGGCTTCATATTGATATCAGCGTAAGTTCCAAACAGTTGGCAAGATGATATAGCGAATGCCATAAGTCATACCGAAACCACCGACATCCATTTCATTCCTATCGGCAAGAGTTTCCTCATCGGCAAGAGGTTACACTGAGTCCAGAGAGCTATCACTAAGACTTTGTCATGTCGCCAAGACCTCACATCGAAGATCACAAGGTATTCTGAAGAGTTCATCAGTCGGCAAGACTATTGCTTTTTGCCCAGACATTACACCGAAGTCTTCAAGTCACATCGATCTCAGCATTCTCATCAGCGAGACAATCGCCATTCGATGAGACATCATACCGAAGTTCAAGAGTCATATCGATGTTAGATTTTCCATCGGTAACACACCCGCAGTTCGCCAAGATTTCATACCGAATTCTTCAAGTCATGCCGACGAGTATTCCATTTGGTGAGACAATCGTCTTTCGCCAAGACATCACACTGAGCCCTTCATGTTATACTGACACATCCTAGTTGGCAAGACTTATCGCTTTCGCCAGGAGGTTACACCGAGCCCTTCAAGTCATATCGAAACATCCAACAGTCGGCAAGACTTAGGCTATCGCTAAGACGTTATACCGACATTAGGATTCCCATCGGCAAGACAATCCCTCTTTGCCAAGACATCATACCGATGCCTTCAAGTCATATTGAAGAGTCCAACCGTCGGCTAGAAATTCCACATTCGCTAAGACTTCATATAGAAGTCCTTGTGTTTCTCCAATGACTCCATTCGCTAGGAGTCTCACTGAAAACACCCGATCACATGTGGCTTTGTCGGCTAGACTTACCATTGTCGCCAAGAGGTCATAGCAAACCCCTTTCGTTACCCCGATGACTCCATCTATCAGCGAGACATCTCCCTATCACCAAGACTTCACGCTGAAGTCTTTGTGTTACCGTGAAGACTCCCGTCGGTGAGACTTACCGTTGTCGGTAAGACATCACACCGAAGCAAGCCTTTTGGCCAAGGGTCTCCCCGACATCCACTTGACACCAATTGTCAGTCAGACATCTCCCAGTCGTCAAGACTTCATACTGATTACCACATCGGCCAGATAGACCAAAGGTCATGCTGATATCGGCAAGACTTCCTATCGTCGCCGAGACATCATTCTGACAGTCCAAGGGTACGCTGAAGGTTTCAAATGCTGATCACCAAGACATTCAAGAGCTCACAGCGATAGTCAAGATCAACTAGTAGGTCAGCCAGACATCTCCATAGTCTCACCAAAATTGTTCACAAGAAGTTTTAGTCTATGGGATTGAGGCACACAATTCCAATAATCTCCCATTTGACGAAGATCACACAGGCACCTCCAAAGCAACCAGAAACTAAGATCACACTAGCTCCACCAGTTCAGACCCCACAACACTCAAGACACCCAATCAACAGGATTCCATAGATTCAGTCCACCAAACAATCTGCAACCAGGACCAGGCATCCAACTGCAACTCACTATCCAACGAAGCAACCAAAATGAACCAATCATAGCCTTCCAGGAAACCACATAGACCTCAAACATGCTCTCATGCTCCATCAAGAATTCTACACCAACATCCAAGATACTGCTACCACTTCACTATGCTCAAATGCTATACAGAAGCAATTTCAACTTCAAAGCTTCAATCAAAACACAACAGTGAAGTCATTATCCAGAAACAAGATATAGAACATCAGCTAGAACAACAAACAGATTGACTACTTCCATCCAACTGATAAACCCATGCGACTAGAAATAGCACCCACAGCTTGTGCTATGCCATCTAATCTCACATACCTCATAGGTATCAACATTAGTAAACTTATGCCAAACAATTTAACCAACTCATTAATAGAAAATACAAGCTCCAAGTGCCAATCAGTCGAAGAAGACAAGACACATATAGGAACTCCCACTGCCTGAGTAATGTAGATCTGAAAGATCAAAGGAATCACAAGTCTACCAATTTCAGCACATAGAAAATGTAACCATGTAGTGCCAAGGAAATATCCACAATGATATGCACAACCTGCAACAAAATGCTACAAGACACATTTCTCTCACCACAAGCCATCACGGCCACAAAGAGAAACTCTACACATCATCTTCCTGTAGAACATCCTCCTACATACACTTCTAACAGCCAGCTATGTCAAGAATGATCTTCTTCACATCCTAAAAGAAAAGCCTTAACAACATCCATCCATTCAATCACCAAGATCAAACCATATTTAACAAACATGGATGTAAGCTTCTCAAAGAAGATCAAACTAGTTCATTTCCCATTTCAGGAAATCAACCCATACATCATCTCCTACCAATTCTAAGTAGCAAGGAGATAAACCAAGCTATACAACTTCCACTATGAATCCTCCAAAACCATTAGACCAATTCAAGATCCATATCATGAAAGTGAACAAAAAACAAACACATCTGAAAAATATAATGGGCCAAATACCTCTCAGATAAACTGTCGAGTAGACCAAGAGTGAGAACGAGAATACTCTTTCAAGATATACAAGTCATAATGACTAATCCAAGAGCAATCTCCTCATAGGTCTCTTATTGAACTTACATTCAACCAAGATGTAGCCTTCTCGAACTTTCAGACCACTTTCAAAGCTCCAATCATCTGAATCAGGAACTTATCATGACACCATGATCTACATATCCCCTTAGGAGATACCATGCTTCAAGTGACTTCACCGTGCTATAATGCACAATGCCAAAAATCCAATGCACCAAGAGTATACCATGACATAAAGCAAATAGACTCAAAATCAACATCACCTGTCAAGCACCACCAACACCTCAGCCAAAGACTCCAAACGTCCTCCATGGATCCAAGATGTTGTACATCCTCAAGTAATGTCCATGCAAAAGTGAAAGAACCCTTCTACAACACTAAAGAAGACCATTCACCACCATGTGATGAATCCATAGTCACTGCTAGAGCTCCCACTGAAACATGACACCCGAGCTCTCCAAGCATCATGACCAACTACTTCAGGTTCCCATAACCGACCATTCAGGTACTCAAGAATATCCATCCTCTCCTCTCAAAACAGTCACACCAATGCACAAGTGACCACAGACAAGGCCAACTAACAAGTCTACACCGTCAATGAATCAACCTCGTGGATAAAGACAGTCCACATCCAAGTTATCTCATTTCAGCCAATGGGTAGCTAATCCACCAACCACATAACTCGTAGATCACAAACATCGAACATGCAAACCCATTATCGCATTGGAAACTGAGATATCAAAGAGGATAACCACATAGACAACATGACTCAAACACCAGATCACACCAAACCTGATTTGCCAAGCATGTCTACAACGAGCACCATAATCAAGGAACCCACAAGCACCACCACAAGAATGTTGAGTGACAAATCACATACCAACACTCCCATGCAGAGAAGAAAACACACCTCCTCAAACCATGCACAAAGCATGCATGCAGAACTGCAACTATCTCATCCAGCAACACCCCAAAAGCTAGGGTCTAGAAAATAGTTTAACAACAGCTCCACATGACCACAAGTTTTGCTTAATTGTGTAAAACCTACAAAACCACAGAGCCATGCAAGTACAAAACATCCTTAAAAGGAAAACAACAGTTCAGGAAATCCAGGCCTCTATCAGGCCAAATCTAAACCACCAACATGTACATGCATCCGAGAAAGAGAGAAAAGGCCATTCCAGAAGATTGCAAATCATCTAATGATTAACTTCATAGCCTTTATGTATTCGAGGTTAACAGGAAACCGTGCCTTCCAACACCAAGAAACACCACCTAGCGTAAGCACTCTCCTCCATGGTTGAGAAACAAACTAGGCCTCTCGATATTATCAAGGAGGCTTTCACACAGACACCCAATATGAAAGCTTTACTGCTACACAGTCACAGAGAAAAGAAATCCACCTCATACACCAAGGTTGTACCGCTACCAACCAGGAGACACAGATCACAACAAAACAACATGATCAACTCCCTTTTCCATCTCCACCATCCTTCAAGCTGTGTGTTGTCTCTGAATATCACAAGACTTCCACTCACCAAAGGATCAATCAATCAGTTCATTCCTCCAAATTTCCTCCAGCCCAACATGCTGAGAAATCTTCACAAGAGAAATACCCAGAACCAACAACCAGAAGAAGGCTCTGATACCACTTGTAAGGTATGCCCCAAGGTCGATTTACCCCTACCAAATATTGATATGATAGTAGACTTGACTGCAGGGCATGAAATGTTATCATTAATGGATGAATTTTCTAGATATAAAAAAATCATGGTTGCAAAGGATGACGAACATAAAATAACCTTCACATGACCATGGGGAATCTATTGTTGGAACATGATTCCATTTTGGCTAAAGAAAATTGGAGCCACATATCAGAGAGCTATAACATTGATCTTTCATGACATGATCCACAAGACTGTAGAGGATTATGTGGACAATATCTTAGCTAAATCAAGGAAACAACAAGACCACATAGCAGCATTGGGACCAATATTTGATAGGCTTGAAGAGTACAAGGTACAACTGAATCCAAAGAAGTGCATCTTCGGTGTAGCCTCTAGAAAAAAATTGGGATACATTGTGTCAATGAGAGGAATTAAGATAGATTCAACAAAAGTCAAGGAAATATTAGACATGGAGGCACCATGAACACTAAAATAGTTGTGAGGCTTGCAGGGAAGGCTACAATCCATCATAAGATTCATAGCACAGCTAGCAAACAAAACTATCCACTATTCTCATCTATTGCACAAGGGGATAACCTAGAAGTGGGACGAGAAATGCAACAAGGAATCCAACCAAATCAAAGAGTATCTACTGAAACTACCTATCCTCATGCCACCAATCCAAAACAAACCATTGATCCTATACATTTCAACTACCGCAATAGGTCTTGGTGCTCTTCTTGCATAGCATGATGAAATAGGGAAAGAGAGGGCTATCTACTATATCAGTAGGACCTTAGTGGGACATGAGCTAAACTACACTTTTATTGAGAAGGCTTGCCTCACAATTGTATTTTTCTCACATAAATTTAGGCACTACATGCTCACCCATCAGATAAATCTCATTTCTAAAATAGATCCCCTAAAATACCTGTTATCTAAAGCAACTCTCATAGGGTGAATGGCTAAATGGGTGATGATTTTTACATAGTATGACATCAAATATGTAGAGAAAAAATCCATAAAAGGGCAAGTGATTGCATATCAACTAGTTGAAGCACCCATATATGCAGGGAACCCACTAGTATCAGAATTTATAGATGATTCAATATTCTTCCTAAATACAATAGACCATTGGAAAGTGTATTTTGACGGTTCCTACATGCAACATGGATTAGACACAGGTATCCTTTTGATCACCCCACAAGGGGATTGTATCCCAAAATCATATCAGTTGTCCTTCCCATGTACCAACAATATTGCAAAATATGGGGATCTTATCATAAGACTTAGAATAGTGGTACAATGGTAGATCTTGGCACTAAAATTCTATGGGGATTCACAGCTGATTATCAATCAAGTCAATGATGAATACCAAAACAAGGACGACAAGCTCACCCCATACAAAAAGCTAGTGGAGGATCTCAAGGAGTTTTTCATTGATCTAAAATTTGATCAAATACCAAGAGTAAATAATAGAGCAATAGATGCTATGATGACAATTGGATCCTTACTAGATATCCCAAAGAACACCCATAAATGTGAATTTCTAGTGTAGTAGCTTCTCATCCTGGCTTTCAAGGTGCCAAAATATGAGCTTGTGTGTGAAATCATTGGCCCTGGTGATCCCTAGTATCATGACATATTCACATACCTAAAAAGAGGAATCCTTCCTGATGACATCACCTCGAACCTAAAGAAAACCTTTGTTAAAAAGTCATCTCATTTCATTATCCTAGGAGAAACCTTTTATCGTAGGAGTAATGAAGGGACATTATTATGATGCCTTAACCCTGAGTAAGCTTTGACTACCTTAACAAAATTGCATGAAGGTATTTATGGTTCACATTTGAGTGGTATGACCTTGGCCAAGAAACTGTCGAGGACGGGGTACTATTGGCCTACTATAGAAAGAGAAGATCATGACTATGTCAGGAAGTGTATGCAATGTCAACAACATGGGGACCTCATCCATGCGCTAGCTCAAGAACTCCAACCAATCATAACACCTTGACCTTTCTCACAGTGGGGAATCGACCTCATAGGGAAAATCACACCTGCCTCATCCAATGACCAAAAGTTCATCATTACCACCATAGAGTACTTTATGAAGTGGGTAGAGGCCATCCCTATGACCTATATCATGAGAAATCAGATCTCTAAGATCATCCTAAACTACCTCATCTATCGCTATGGTGTTCCACAAACCCTTATCTCAAATAATGGAACACCTTTCAAGAATCATGATGTCTATGAGCTATGCCAAAGATTTAACATCCAACATCAGTTCTTCACCCCTTATTACCCCTAGGGTAATGACCAAGATGAGGCTTCCAATTTGAACATTCTAAAAATCCTAAAGAAAACAGCAAATGAAGTTGGTTGTGACTAGAATCTACAGTTAAACCCTACCTTGTGGGCTTACCAAACTAGTATTTGTATGCCTACAAGTGCCACACCCTATTCCCTTGTATATGGATCGAGGCTATCCTACCTATTGAGGTCGACCTCCCATCCCTGAGAATATCCTTGTAGAATCTTATCATTGATGAAGAATACAAGGTGTTACAATTGAATGAGCTGGAGCTACTGGATGAGTGGTGTCTAGATGCTTTGAATCACTTATAGGTTTATTAGAACTGTCTCAAGAGGAGCTAAAAAAAGAAGATCAAAATTTGGTCCTTCCAGGTAGGAGAGCTCATGCTGAAGGAGAATCAGAAGAATGTACCAAATCTAGAAAGCAAAGCCAAGTTTGAACCCAATTGGTTGGGTCCCTTTATCATCACAACAAGTTACAAATCAGGAGCATATCAATTGTCCACACCAGAACAAAAACCCTTATAGTAGCCCATCAATAGCTCCCATCTTAAAAAAAATTATGCCTAGGCCTGTAAGGTATAAAACCAAAAATACAAAAAAATCAAAAAAATCAAAATATCCAAGAAAATCATAAAAAGGATTGAAAATATAGTAAAGAAAAAAATCGTCCTCTAGTGAAAACCACTTCGGTGGTGCTTTGGGCAAGTACCTTGGTGAAAACTTGGCAATCAGGTGCCTTGTGTAAATAAGCACCATCCATCTACCATCGACTCTTTGGCTTGTTCTGCATCACTTTCCATCACATTCATTTCACCACCCATCTGCATCTGCATCATAGATGGATCGTGTATCATGTTCCCCTTTAGTACTACTTGGCACATTCCTAAGGCCAGTTTGTCCTGCCTATATCAAGGTAGTCTATCATATCACACTAGGGGAATTTGTCTATACTTGCATCAGATCAATTTCATGTATATTCTTGGCAGTCTGTCATAACATCAAAAAATCCAAAAACATTCATAAAATCAGAAAAATCCAAAACATCCAAAACACGTCAAAATCCCAAAATAGGTCAAAAATCAAAAAAATGCAAAAAGATAGTAACCATGTCGAACTACATTATCTTTGACTTGAACATAGGAAAGGCTAATCTTTGATCATCCTCTGAGGCATTAGGATAAGCCTTTTAGGTGTCCATCACAATAAACTAGCAATCCATCAAGTGTTTATATTTCTCATCAATAAACGAGTTTGTGTCAGTCAAACTATGTGGTCTCTGCATGTATAATGTAGGAAATTCTAATGTTTGATTAGCCCCTGAGGCCCCTAGGATAGTATTTTAGGTTAGGTTCTTGGTCAAAATCTTAGAAAACACAAAAAAAATTGAAAACTCGAAAATCAAAACATTTGTAAAACACCCCAAAATTCCAAAAATAGCCTCAAAACATTGCAAAACACCAAAAACATTGAAATATTCCAAAAAAACCCATCTCATTTCACTTTCATTCGCAATACACATCAACTCACAATAAATTGATCACCATCTTCAAACTTTGGTAAAACAAGTGGAAATAAGTATAACAAATTTGTAAAGTATAAACCTAAAACGTAAGGGTCTTAAGTCTAGGTTGATAGGTAAACAAGTTGGTCAACTCTTGGTATCAATAGCCCATCATCCTGTTAGTTTCAACATTATCTAATAATCATGTCCTAGGATGCATCCTTCCTACAATGGACATCAACATTAGGCATCATCGTAGTTTTAGTTTTGGCTAGAGGTATGAAGAACATTAGCTTGTTTATTTTGTTGATCTTTTTTGATGATTTATCTTATTGAGCCCATTTCAATGACCTCTTAATGATGTCTATCAAAATGATTTAGAGAGAAAGGAATGGGGCATTGATCATTATATTTTTTTTGTTGTGCTTGTTGGTTATTCTTGTAATATAACCTCAGTGAATACTTGCTTTGTTAGGTGTGTATGGAAGGCATTTTGGATACCTCATTGACTATAACATTGGAAGGTTATGCATTTATGTGTTTTGGTCCAAGATATTTGAATCTTTTGAAGTATATCCTGACAAGGTTTTTGTATGTCAAGGTGTGAATAAGGATACTCCTATCTGTTTGCTGAGTCAAATTCCATCACACTAGATACCACACCATCTTGGTTGTCTATACCTTGATGCATCCTATCTATGTGTTTTATCAAACATAAGGAAAGTTATGCCATTTGTGTCCCAATCCATGGATAAGAAAATCATCATCACTCATCATCATATCTAATAAAGTCTCAATGACTCATGGACTTGTTGGACTTCTACATCCTCTCAAAATAAAGGGTTGATCCCTCTCATTCTTCTATCTTCTTTTCATGCTAACATGGTATCGTGACATTCAAAAAAAATATCAATACATCCATCCTGCATCCATAAAAACATCAACATACGTATATCCTATATAATCATAACATATCATCATAATAGGAAAAATAATGCATTCATTACATCATCATTTAAGTTGTTTAGGATAATATAGATTTGTTATGCTAAGCATATTAATCCATCTCATTTGCATTTCCATCATCACTTAAGTTGCTTTGAATAATATAGATTTGTTATTCTAAGCATCTTTACATAATCATTCATCACATTCATATCATAAACATCTCACAAAAGGAAATGAATCCATGCATACATCTTGCATTACCATGAAATATCAAATAGAAAGGATACTGAAAAGGAAAGTAAACCATACACCACAATTACATCCATGTCATACATCCATAACATTGCATACATCACATTATGAATCACAAACATCATATCATAATCATAAATAACAAATACATACATCCATAATACATCATATGCATCCATACATCCACAAATCATGAAATAAAGAGACATCACATCATAGAATGCTGAATCAGATTCATCTCATATATATATCAAAATATCGAATGTCATGATACAAAATTAGAGTCAGTGTGTAATATCATCAACATGGTGTACAAGAGGCTATCAAAACTCATCCAATGAATGTATCTACATCAAAAATCAGGTTGTACATCCAAAAAGTGTCTATAAATCAATGCCAGCTATCCTCGACTTTGGTGATTTCCCTGGTGAGAACCTGACTAATGGTGACTAATTGATGGAGCACCATGGGACTCACTCGGTGCAACCCTACTCATTTGTGAAAAATCGAGCTACCGTCAGTGTTGAGGGCACTCCTTGTAATAACATAACTTATAGTAGGTGGCCTCCTGCATAGCTCTCCCATAAATCTCTATCAGGGCCATCATCCCCACCCGCCCATGTGCCTATTGCACAAAAGCCTCGAGTTGTTGCTTGTGCCCTATCTCCTGGGCCAAAGCTAGGTTTACATCCTGTCAAAGATGCCTATCATGATCCCTCTCTCCAATGATAGTTTGTAGCTATTGTCTAGCCTGATCCCTCTCCAGGGTAACAACCCATAATTGGGTTGTTTCCTGATGCAACTAGGATGTCAACTGTTGTACCTATGCCATCAATACCACAATCTTCCCATCCCATGGATCGAGACCCTTTGGTGGCTACTATGGAGGTTACTGATCCACTGGTTGTACTAGAGGGGGCTCCTAATCCTGCCTCTGCTCTTGATCCTATCTTTGTCTCTGATCTTTCCCATCGTAACCATCATGCTAACCATGGTGAGGTTTTTGATGCTGCCCTATCCAAGGACCTCTCTATCATGCTCTCCCTGGAGCTTGTACCACAGTTGGATCTATAAGCTATACTGGGGCATGAGCCTGCCAATATGCATCATAATCCACTGTCATGCTTGCATCTTAAGGCCCATCCAAATTAACCCAAGCCTATGGAACCACCTGTATAAACTCATCAATAGAAACCTAGGGAGGGATTTTCTTTCCCCAAGTTATCTCTCAGGAAGTCCTCACAAATATAGCTCTATACCCATCCTGTAGTGCATCCTACAACTCTCCAAACTGACGAGCTACGCTATTTTGGAGGTAGCGCTCTATCATTTGGTACTCACGCCCCTGCATATATTTGGTCTAGTGGGCGTAGAACATCTGCTAGTCATCATCAAACCACTAGTAAACCTGGATACACGACCTCCATCGAAACATTGTCATCTCATCAATCACTTGCCTCTAGTGTAGGATCCTTGTGATGCCTATATTTTTTAGGGTGGTCATCACCCCATATCTATATACCGTGGGCATTTCATAATTTGTGTCAACAAGAGTAATAATCGGCCATAGTACTACAATGTGCTCATAGGTCCAGATATGAATTAGAGTCACCCCAACACTGATGTTGTGTGTGTCACAATATACCACCTGATGCATGTCATGGTAGAGAGAAGCCAAAACTATTGGGCCCCAAGCATATAATATCATCTCCTCCATCATCTATGGCCAAACTATGCCCCAACCACAGCTAAATCCACTAGACCATCTATCAGGTACAAGTACCCTTGCAATCAGTTCTCCCATGAATAATGACAAGTTTGGGGAATCCCCTCATAAGCATGCAAGTCAATCTGAGCACTATCAACCTGGTAATCATCCACACCAAGCACCTCAAAAATAGCATCACCCCCAACATATGAGATAAACAATCCTCTTACTGTAGATAGGGATCCATAGGATTCTCCATATGTCCTCGAGAGTCACTGTCTCCTCTCTAATAGGTAAGTGAAATGAAGACGTGTCACTCTTCCATCGCTTGAGCAGAGCTATCATCATCACCAAGTGCATGCAAATCATCGGCATTTGTGCTACAAACCCAAAACCAATCGCACCCAGGAAGTACATCACCTCATCCATCAAGTCTCTCACCCAACAAAGAATCTGAAATTGATGCTCCTTGGAATGGACCAGGTGAAGAACCTCTTGCACTCATGAAGTGCACCGAGTCAAAATTTATGAAAAGCGATGAAAAAAACCCTAAGTCTAAACCCTAACAAAGCAAAAGCAACATTGTTTTTCAAGAGCGATGCTCTCACTTTTGGTAATAGCCACACGAAAAGTAAAGCGACACCATTTCTCAAAGGAAAATTTACATTTGAGGGTAGCGCTAAACCTAAATGGACCCATGCGACGCTCTACCGCAAAGGCGGATCGATATCTGAGGGTGACACTATACCTAAAATTGATCGCGTGATGCAATATGACAAAGGCGAGTTGACATTTCATGTGTGACATCCTACCAAAATTGTGCCCTGCAACTTTATCCCAGAAGGGTGGCACTCCAACATCAATAAAGACACTGATGAGAGAAAACACGATGTAATACATCGCCACTTTTTACTGAAACATTTGAACCCTAAAAAATGTGTAAAAAACACATAAAATGAGGAAAGTTTCGATTTTCATATCGTGAGTCCTACATTTGGAGGCTATCGATACTCACGAACTTGATCTGTGTGATGTCTAGGAAGCACATGATGATCCATAGCGTCTGAGTCTCAAAGAAAAATTGCAAGAATTCTCTAAAGGTCAATGTACAAATGAATTGAAAATGACCTCTCCTCTCCTATTTAAGCTTGAAAATTAGGGTTTTTGAGGAGGGAAACTAGGGTTTTGAGCCTTTTTATCCATTCTTCATGCCATGGAGCCTATTTGGATCTTTTTTAGCATCTTGAGCCTATTTTTGCATCCTCCAGCTTATTTTCTACAGGTGAACCTTTGTTGAGTCTTTATCGCGAGCTCAAACTAAAATTAAAATTTTCACCCGATCTCTCGAGGGGGTAGGGTAGCAACATAATTCCTTCCACTGTGGCAATGGTGGGCCATCCAAAAAATCATTTTTTTTTGAATTTTGATCTTAGCAGCGTCAATCTTTAAACCAATGTAACAGGGACCTCGCTTAAAAGAGGGGCAAAATGTAGACACTTAAATAGTCCTGAATGATATTACGCATATGAATCTGATTAATAACATCATTTCTTCTTAAATCACATATGTTCTAACCATTTAATTAAATAATCTTTATTTTTTAGTTAAATTCATCAGTTTCTACTATTAATCAAATAATTAACTTTATTAGATTAATTCATCCTCTTCTTACTAATGTTCATACCGTTTAATTAAACAAATCAAACTATTTAATTAAAACCCCTATGTCTTCTCATTTGATTAAATAAATCTAATTATTTAAACAAATATCATAAACCTCCCCAACTCACCCAAGATTAATTAGTTATGAATTAATTAATCTCCATTATCCAATCCTCTAGCTTTTAACTTCGCCTTGGTCAAATAAACCCATGGTTTATTAACCAAGTTGCACATGAAATTCATTTCTTTTAATTATTAATTAGCCTATTTTTCCTCACAAAGGCATATTCTTTGAGAATATTCTCTCAACAACTCACCTCTTTGAATTTCCCTCCAAATATTAAAAGCCTCTTACACATGCTTTTAATACCTCTTACAAATTCCTTAAGTTCCTCTTACAAGTGCATTCATTTCCTCTTACATGTCATCTTGTCTCTTACAAGGGAATTTATGTCTCTTACACCCCCAGCCACATTCCTTAAATTTCCTCTTACATATTCTTACACTCTTACCTATATCCCTTAACTCACCCCTTCTCCCAAAATATCCCCATGGTTTTCATTATCCTCGTGACAAGTGTCACAAGGCTATTGGTTCCCATTTTAGTCCTACATTTCCCAAATTTACCCATTCTTCAACCCTTCTTTCCTATAAATAGACGCTTCCTCTATTGAATATGGATCCACAATCTCATGCATTGTTACTCTACTCATTTTCATCCATAATCATATACTTTGTTCATCAATTTTAGCTTGAATCTATTGTCTCATTGCATCAACATCACCACTTTACGTCAAGATCTTGGAGCTTATCAACTTGGGATTGGGAAAGGGCCAGTTTCCACATCAAAGTGACAGCAATTCCACTATGGGATGGGGTTTGAGTATCTTAGATTGGATTTTTTAGTGTATTTCATGTTCTTTTGTGCTTTTATATGCTTTGTTTCCATTTCTTGGCATGCTTAAGAATCTCACAGGGAACACTATTTGTGCTTGTTTGAATGACTAATTCCCTTGTGTTTGTTCATGTTTAGCTAGGTATATATTGGAATTCACATATATAACTCTCCATCATAGATCTTTGATTTGTGCCTATATTTGCCAACATCTTTATTCCATTATCAAGATCCTAGTAAAAGGGATTAAAGAGAGGTCTACAAATAATATATAATGCTCACAAAAAATAAACTCACATAGAAAAATATTTTAATTAAGGAGGGACATGATTTCATGATATAGACTAGACGATCCTAGGATTTATCCTCATGAGAGGAGGTTAGGAATGTAGGGAATGGTGAATGGGAAGACATGGAATCTTACAAGGATAACTAAAAGGATGTGAAATTTTAAAAATAAAAATATTATATTAATCTATTAAGGGATGCATAAAAGGACTAATCAAACCTCAAATGAAAAAAACCTATGGAAAAAGGAGACAAGAAGAAGGGAGAAATTAAGAAAGATATTGACTTGGAAATAGATTTGAAATTGGAATAAATGAAATTGAAACATTTCCAAGAGAAGTAAGAAATATATCACAAGAGAATGAATTAAAAAATGATTTTGAGTTAGAGCATGCCATGAAAGCTATTGAAAATGTTGGAGGAAAAGTGAATCTATCATTAGAAGAATTGAACATAAGTGAGCACACTACAGGGGTTAAAATTGAACATAAAAATTTAGTAAAGTTAATATAACTCCAAAATTAGAGGAACAAGGGTTAATTGTGCCATTGTCTAACAAATATGTATCTAAGTAGCTCAATATCCACTCTAATAAAATAACAAAAAAAATGAAATGATTCACAAGAAATATTGATGAATGTGTGGTATCTAATGAATATTTAAAAGAAGGATGCAAAAGTAGTGGCACTTCACCATTTAAAATTTTAACTCAAAAACCTCATCTTGATCTTGATCCAACTAATATATACAAATTATAATTAACAAAATATGAGAGGAACTCAAACCCTATTATGAAACTAAAAGATCGATATTTCAATATCCATTACTTAGATAAAGTAGTGGACATCAATTATGTGGCTTCTTGTAGCTAAAGTGATGCTTCCAAGGTTATGTGCTAATGTGTGTGAGAATCCATTGCAACATATTGTGACTATGTTTAGGGAATTAGTATAATAATAATAAGTATTTTACAAGCTAGGATTTTTTCCCCATGGAGGGTTTTCTTAAGATAAATCTTGTGTTTTGTGTCAATTTCTTCTCGTGTTGTTTTTTTCTTGTGTGGGCTAAATGATTGGATGGTCCTTCATTTGACTCTTTTCTTATAAATGAATAAGTTTTTAGTGGATCTTCTTGAGTAAGACATACAAGACACTCACCTACTAGTTTATTCAAGTGTTTTTCAAACCAATTAAATTACTCTAAAGATAATTTGGGCTAAACCCATTCAAGAAGGATAACTATCTCATTCCAGCTTTCTGAAATTATAAAAAAAGAATCAATAAGCCCCCACATATATAACCAATATGTTGATCATCTTGTGCTAAATATATACACTAAAAATGTAAACTTATAGGACATATGTTTTTACACACTAATTTTTTAGGTAGTAAATGATACACACTAACTTATTTAGATTATAAGACATGTTTTTTATATTATTAAAGTAATATGAATTAATTGCTTCAAATAACAATGTACAAGAAACTAAAAAATAAGCCAAATATAAAATATTTAGTTAAAAATATTTGAAAATAAGTTGCTCCAAAATGATTTTATGGAATGAATATATATTTATAAATTCTTGGAGACTCTCTAGATGAATAGTAAGAAAGACCTATGAATTAAATCCCTCAACCTACTCAAGATGGCTAGGAACTATCTAAGGTATATAATATATCCTCTATATGTCTTTTCTAAAAATTTCCCCTACCTACATTACACTTTCACTCAAGAGGCTCATATAAAGTTGATGTACCTACATCTAGGGTGTAGAAGCAATCTCATGTTAAGAAAAAAAAAATCATTTAGTGTAATTTATATTTTATATTTTTCTAAAGTTGTCATTGACATCTTGTTCTTGCCACAACTTATTTCTTATCATATTCATCCTTCTCAAAAAATAGTTACTAATATAATTTATACTATATAGAAATGCATTTTCGACAAAGAGTTGTCAGATTGATATCAAAGCTTATTGGTTGTGTCTTCTACTATGTCACATCATGACAATGTGTTTGATCACTAATTAGTGTGATGACTTTAAACACTTTTTAAAAAAGATCTCATTAAGCTATGTGGCACATAGTTGAATCTAATGCTAACTAATAAAGTAATTGATGATATTGTTGTTTGTAAGGAGTGTAATGGCATGAGTTTGGACCCCTTGCAAATTCCACATTTATATACCTCCTACCTTAGAGAATTAAGTCTGATAATACAATTCCATGCTCTTCATCCATTTTTCATCCACTTGGTGGCCTGTTTTCATGTCGGTGGGGGATATTCTTCTTAGGATGCTAGGGAAGCATATGGACGTGTGTGCAGAACGCTATCATCCTAACAGGTTTCCTGCCTCTAGAATTCATAGAGGCTTTACACTCCTCCATTGGACATGAAGTGTAACATATCCTGTCATTCTAACTGACTTTGAATGACTCCTTTTCCTTTATTTTCACCATCAAATGACTATCTCTTCCATTCTTTCACTCTCTTTAGAACTCTCTCTTGATCTCTCTTACTTCACTTTGGTCTTCTACACTCTTCTCACAACATTCTCAAGCTCTACCATCCCCATTGAAGCTGCAAGTTGGTATTATGTTGGCTTACTCTCCTTGTTGTTTGTAAGGGTTCGGAAATATCTCACTTACTAATTATAATCCTCAAATTTCAAAAAATTTAACAGAACCAAATAATTATATAATGGTGGAAATAAAGATGAAAAATTAAATAATTTTCAATCACTTATTCAAATTGAATAACATGCATATCAATGAATCAAGGTATATCAAAAGAATCTCAGATAAGTGATTTATCAGTGTAAATGAGAATCATCTTTATTCAAAGTAAATAACTTACAGGTACAACATAACTAACAAACCTAAGGATTCTTACACAAGAAAGGATTTCTCATCCATGTGTCATCCACCTTGACCTACAAGAAAATGTTAGTGAATAGGGGTTTTCCTTGGTCAAACCCTATTTTGGTAATCAAGCCTTGAAATGAAATGAAATAAGATAAATGGAAGAATGATCACATTATGATGTTGCAACTCACCGAAAATTCTAGCATTATGCTCTTGCTTGATCGTGATAGATCTTGACTAGAATGCTTCTTGAATCATGAAATCTTCATAACAAATGTTAGCTCAAACACACACATGATACATGCTTGATAATTTAGCATAGTGGGATACTATTACAACAATGACAGAAAGAATCTTTCGCTCATAACAAAATACTTTATAAAAGGTAACACCACTTAATGTTTTTAATAAACAAGATTCCTAATTTTTCCCTTCCAAGTAAGAATAAATGCATACTTAATAAGTTCCCTCAATTATCAAATGAAATTTTACAAGACAAAACCTATAAGGTCATATTTGAACATTATAATCCATATGATCATCTAATTTGAGCATTTAATTTTATCGTCTAATTGAAAAATTTATATATCAATCAACTTAATAACATTCAAAGTAATATCCGCTTATCAATGAATGGAATGTAGAGGAGAAATATATTCTTCACACAGAAAGCTACAATCGTCCATTCTCATATTTCATGTTATTTGTCCATTTCACCCCATATTGTAGAGAGAGAGTGGAAATGCTTAAAACATCATTCTTGCAAGTTTGTAAGAGTAAATGTAGGTTTCTTTATGGTATTTATTAATTTTAAAATTGTGCTTTTGTGTACTACATTATCTAGAAAGATAGTTAGCTACTAGATGTATGACTCAAATCCCAACTAACTATTTCCAAAAGATTATCCTCATACAGTTTTCTTTTTTCTTTCTAAAGTATCAAATAACTAGGGAATGAATCTCAAGGATTTGCATATTAACATGGTAGAAGAGGGAGGCATGAAAATTGTTTGGAAGATCATGATATCAGAAGGAAGATTGACTTACAGAAAATAAAATGCAACATAAGTTATATCCTACCAATTGTATTCTTTTAGTTTGGGCTATTATGGGAAAAGATTTAGTTAATCAACAAATTTCATTTCATGGGAATTTAAATATCTTACCTAACACAAATACTAAATGGAAGGAATCTTCTCAGGTAGCTAATAGTTGTCAAATGACATATTTAGGGTATAGTGTGGGGGCTAAGACTTATGCTTATGAACAGTAAATACTGGGTTTTGGGGAATAAGATTGCACTATTCATTTTTGGCTTTGAGGTTGACATGCCATCCTAGTTTCACTTTCAATTAATTAATGCGGTAGGCTTTAGCTAATATGACGGATTCTTAGTGTCACTTGAGTGTGTAGATTAAAACTAGAGTGAGAGTTATCGTTGTTAAACAAGATATTAAATTTTCTCTAAGTGGCCACCAAAAGGATGGCTATCCAATGTGGTTATTAATTCTTATTAAAGAATTCTCACCATTCCTCAACGATTTTATTAAAGAAATTGTACCAGCCACACCCGAGGCCCCCTCAACCATTTCCTCTCCTCTCCTTCTCCACCATTGAGGCCTCACATAAGTAATGTGGAAAATTCTCTACTGTATTGTGATTGTGTTAATTTAGCGAGTCCATCATTCTGTATTTGAGAGGCCACTATACCTGCTCTAACAAATTTTCTGAGGAGAGAGGCTAAATAGCAAGTACTAGTGAAGCCCAGAAAATTATTTCATCTTTAAAGGTAGTTTGGATTTAGTGGATAACCCAAACCCATGTAATTACCATCATCACACAATTCAAGCCAATGTTTCAATAAACACGAATTACAGTTACAAAGTGAAACGATACAAAAGTTTGGATGAGCATGCACTAGTAGACTTTCATATTAGATACAATGTTACAGACAGTCACCACCTAGAACATTGAAGACCAAGCTAACCATGGTCGGATTCCTTTCTACACAACACCTCAAGAAAGAGTAGTTCCAAGTGTGACGTGGTCGGAGTATACATATAACCAAAAATGATGATGATGAAGGCTTTCCATGTAAGTTGAATCTATAACCTTACCCAACGTCCTATCAGCCCCAACCAAAAATTGTGGGCTATGAACAAGGTTTGAAAATTACTTGAATGGTGGTATAAGGCAATAATCTTGATTTAAGAGAACTTTGATCAAAACTCCATTAACTTGCAATCGGTAGAGCTAACTCAGAGAGTACGATTGGTGAAACATCAACATTGCACCATAGAAATTTTGAATATGGTATCGAATTCACATAGGAAAAACATACCACCCCAACATATCAAGCCTAGAGAACTATTGCACAGACCCAAAAGCTTAAGCTTAAAGGAGTAGTACCCATGTCATTAACCGAATAGATTACTCTTCGTGTTAAGGAGATTACAAGAATCTTAATCGATAAAGATGTAAATAGTAAGAGACAGGAACTCACTTGCCATACGCTCCTTGAGCTGTTCCACTCGGTTGTATCACCAGGTCCATTATTTTCTTTTCCCTAAAATTGAGCTTCTTCTCCTGGCTGCAACGTTCATTGTTGATTATTCTATGTGCCTCCCACAGCTGGGTAACAAATTCTTTTGTGTTGAGCATTATTATTGACGCATCATATGTTATGGGCTTGACTATTGACACCTTCAATTAGCATACTGAGTCTAAAAACTCTACCACCGACATCGTCTATGAGCACTAAATGCCTTCTTATGCCCATGATGCAGAAGGCAGAATCACCACCGTATTGACTTTGGATTCGTTTCGTCCTTCTTTCCGCAGAGTTCTTGATTGATATTTCTACCCATTGGTTGAATCGAGGGTTTCCATTTTTGGAGACATGTAAATGCCTACCCTCCTCTACATTTGAAGAGAATAGTGCCTTTACAGGCTTCGTTATGCCCCTCCAAATTACTGTTGAAATCTCCATCTCCATTACCCATCAAGTAACGCGCCATACTCCGATATTCGATGCAATAGACATATAATAGTCTCCATAAAGTGGCACCCTAAATCCTTGGAAGGAGCTACTATAAAATGATTGTTGGCCCTATAAATATTAAGCATTTCCTTTCAAATAGACTGTCACGACAATATTCTGAAACATTCCCTAGACAACTTTAATATCACCCTTTTTATATATCAATAATCATCCGATAGGAAGCATCCAGCTGTGATATTTATGAAGCCACCACTACCTTGAATGATATGACTCATGTTAACAGGGGTGGAAGTTGCATTTAAATGACCTCCATTTGAATAAACCACTCCCCCCTATACCATCGTGCTTTAACAGTTTGTTTCCTTTCTCCACGAATCATCGAATGAGTTGATCCTCTTCCACCCTTCATATTCCATTCTTCTTATCTGTTACTAACAAGATTCAGTTCCATTGATGTTGGTTCATTAAATGTCATTACCTCCTGTTCTCCAACCGTTATGAAGAAACCAAACATATATGTGCATTTATCCACCTCATTTTACTTATTGACAAAATCCATTACAAGCCTATTCACATTTTCCATTTTATATGTATATATAGATTCACGTTCATAATTGTATTAGAAATATGAATTAGAATCCTATAATACATATATGTATAAACATATTGGATTACAAAAGTATTTATTATATATATTTATTTATTCTCTTATGGAGCAATAACAATACTTTGCATGTCTGCGTATTAACCAATTCATTTAATTTTCATCATATTAACAACCTTGCATATAGCTAGAATTATATATGTTAACTTTGAAGTATAGGAATTTATATATATAAATCTAAATCATATTGAAAATACTATCTTAATACCTATTACTTCAGCTCCATGTATAAGGTACTCAATGATTAACCAATGGTGTACTTTTCCCCAGAGTATTAATAGAGTAAGACGAGTTTAGAATCAAAATGGGTTGTGACATTGTTGCGCAAACACTAGTATTTGAAAGCTTGCAAGCTCATTCCTTCTCCCATTTTCCTTGAGCACATGTGGTTGAACGACCTATTTGAAGTGGAGATTTCAAAGATATCTACACATGGGTAGGAAGGTGCACTTTCCTCACCCTTCTTTGTCATTTCATAATTAGACTTGGTCTTAGTGTTCCTCTTCATTATTCTATTATTTTGCTATTCTCTCTTTCTGTAATTACATCAAACTATAATCCTTAGGTCATTAGTAAGTATCCCTTAGTTCTTGACTATACTTTATGCTTTATGTCCATACGAAATCCAACACCCCATTGAGACACCAACACACTACGCTATCATTTGTGTCCCACATTGTAGTCCTCTATTAGTGAGTTACCTAAGTTACAGTCTAAACTTTGGAAATTTGCTCACCTAACTTCCAGAAACATTCAGGCTTGTTAAAGGACAACAAAAACCTACTATTTCTTCCTTTCACCCTCTAAATTTTAAACTCTCTCAAAATATTCCATTAACTTGATGTAGATCAGGACAGCCTATTGTTTTAGAGCCTCCCGTGACTTGGGGTTCTAAGCAGTCGGCCCCCCTCCTCCACATTTTGGTGAACCTGACGCAAACTATTTTGGTTTCGTTTCATAACATTGAAGAAATATTCTCTCATGTTCTATGTGTGTTGTAGGTGTGTGTGTTGCAGGGTGCCTAGCCTTGCAACCCAACCTACAACCCCTAGCAGCATAGTTAGAAGAGTTCCTAAACATTGTGAAGTGAACTCTAGAATGGGTCACTATCTAATTGTTAAACCTTTGGGGTCTTCTAAGAAAGTCCTTTTTGGTGTATGCAAAAGATGGTTTCTTTCATGCATCTTCACATCCCATATGTGTGGCATGTGAATGGGTCTCATACTATAACCTTTACATCGTAGGACTTTCCTATGAATGTGAATAGAGTACCCTCTCCTTTGTACATTCTTGCTTGTATCAATGAGAATATCGTGACTGGTGTTCTAGTTGATCCTATGTGTCGAGTTAATGTTATTATAGAGGAGATTATGTTAATAAACTTTCTACATAAGGATGGGTAAGATGAATCTAAGAGCACAATACATATGCATGATGGCCTTTCTATCCCTCCCATTGGTTCAATCACCCTTTCAGTCTTAGTAGGGCCCAGATCTGTGAATTACCTTTTTGATATTATCCTAGAGTCTAACTTGTTCGAAGTGAAGCTAGGAATTCCTTGGCTAGTTTCCATGAACGTAGTCCCTTCGTTGATCCATAAAAGTTTGAAATTCTCTCATGAAGGCTCAATGCACATTGCACAACATTCTGTACAAACCCCTAGTGTCACGTGGGGCCTATTCATTAGATCACTTTTGGCCTACCCCTATTGATCCAATTTCTCCAAGGACAAACCTATTGTATCACACTTACATAAAATACAAGAATGGGGGCATAACATTGAAAGTGGCCTATACTCCTTCCTCATATGCTATTTCAGTAAAGGCTTACATGATAGTGCAACAGCAAGCTACCTCTTCTTCCTCTCAAAAGGGGAAGGGGAATTTTTCTTGCACTCAGGATCCTTCTTCTTTTTTTGTAATTCAATCTACTTCTACCTCCCATCCTATTGTGGTGCCTTTAGCTTCTACCTCCTACTACTCTTTCCCCTAGGGTGGCAAATGGGAAGAGGTTCTCCATTGAGGTACTTGAGTCTACTTCTCCACTAGTTGTTGCCTATGTTCCTGCATCCCTTCCTCCTATTCCTATCCATGAGTCACTCCCTCTAGTGGTAATGGCTATGATGGATACTCCCATGATAGGATAGGAGCCTCTTGCTCCTCCTCAATCTATAGCTTCTGGCTCTTGAAGCTGAAGAAACCACCTTGCATGTGAGTGTAAGCATCAGAGGAAGGCTCTCGCTACTAAGCAAGCTACTCTACAAAAGGTGGAAGGGGAGCCAACAACTCCTATTTCGGTGTATGTACTGTGCCTTCCTCCTCCACCCCTTCTACTTTGATTCTTGTTGCCTCAATCTTGCTTTCGGCTCCCCCCATGAGTGTGGATGACCCTCACCCTAAAAGGGTGAAATTTTTCATTGCCCCGATTAAGCCTCCTCTCTTGATGTCTCTTCTAGACATCCCACATTTTCCTAAGCTCATGGATATCCTGAATACTTTGGTGGTGTCTACTGCAATTTTTTCCTCTTCTTCCTATCCTTCCACTTCTTTTGTAGAGATCTCATATCCTCCAATGTAGTTCAAGTTGGATGATGAACCTACCTCTAATGGGGGTTAGAAGAAGGGATCACCTTCTTTAGAAGTTGGTTCTACTTTGGCTTGCATCATCCTAGTGATAGAGGTTGCCCTAGTATCCCCTGAGTTCATCACTTCCCCCAAGTCTTTCGGTGAGGTTAGAAATGGATCTTAGGAACCTACTTCTTTTCCTACCTAGTTGAAACATGGAACTCCCATCAAGTGCATGTTCAACTCAGTGGATGATGTCCTAGATTTGTCAACAATTTTTTTCAAAATCAATGATGTTTACCTCATAGGAGTTGAGCAAAGAAGACCTCAAGGGGACCTCTTCCTTAGCTCTTGTCATAGGAGAGTCAAAGGGAGATCCCCTTGCTATCCTTCCCTTGCAAGCTCATTTTCCCTCCACCTATAATGATCTAGATTGGAAGAATGATGACCTCTTAGTTGATGAGGACTAGGAGGACACCTCTTATTTATCTCTAGATTAGATTTGTGTGTGTGCTATGCTTCCCTCGTTCTTGTTTTATGTGTTTTTGAGGACCATTGTCACCCTTGTAGGTGCTTGGACATAGGAGTGTTTTGTTTCATAAACTTCTTATATTTGTTACATCATTCTTTTATTTTTTGTGCCTTGATTTTTGACAATTGGGGATGATGCAAAGTGTTGGGGGAATTTACACTTCCCTTCCATGTTGACCCAATTTTTTATTTTTTATTTTTCTTTCAAGTACCCTTTTTCATGATTTTATATAGTAGAAGATTGATGATAGTTTTCTGAAGAAGACAAATGAGAGGGGGGTTGAATTAGTTGTGGAAAATTTTAACCTTTAAAACTTTCAACAAAATTTAGACCAATAATCATTCACAAAACCTTAACTTTGTCAATCTGTTTAATCATTGAATGCAAAATAGAAACTAAAAGTAATGAAAACATGCACACAACAACACCAGATTTACATGGAAAACTCAATGAGGGAAAAACCATGGTGAGGATTAGCTCACAATATAAAGAATTCCAAAATTGAATACAAAGGCTCACTTCCAAAAGGCTCACTACCAAGAAAGGACTTACTTGTCCAATGAGGGTTCACTCCCTGAACAAGGCGAACTTTTCCAAAGAGGGATCACTGCCCAAAATTACAAAGAAGATAGAAGAGGATTGTTAAAGAGAGAAAACTATCTCAATGCAACAAAGATTCCACCACAATTCACTCACACACTTGCAGTCTCACATGAAAGATGTCAGATGCCTTTAGCTCACTGCCTTAGGAACCCTAACATGAAATTTATATTTATTTCCTCAAACACACACTATCTCACATTTTTCTTTCATCCATATTGCCTCTATCTTGTCTCTCACTAACATCTCAACTTTTACTTATACCATCTTCAACCTTGAAACCCATCCAAGGTTGGCCATACATCATTTGTATTTAAAAATTCAAATTAGGTTGGCACGGAAACATTCTATGGTGGAATTAGAATGAGGGTGACCCAAACATATACTTAATGAGGACCTAAATAAGTCCCAACATTCCTCAACATGCTTCCATGAACTTTGTAAGTAGTGTTTAACACAAGGTCAGACAACACTAGTGTAAAACACATAAGACAATTAAGCATAAGCATCTTTAACAAGATTTGATCTTTTCAGACAAGAAATTTCACTTGAACATGACTTCATCAACTTACTGTCAGAACTGCAAGTCCTGAAACCAAATTACAAAGAAATATGGAGCAATTATATTTCTCTTGGAATGCAACCAAACACACCAAAATGCATAGTTCACATACTGATGAAGACATCTTGCACTGTACAATAATCCAAAGACCCAAATTCTAGATATAGTAACTACTAACAACCATGAACAATACCTCAAATTTCTACAAGCATAGCAACAATACATAGCACATCCTAGAGAAAACACTGAATACCTACAAAATTTCTCTATTACAATTTTCTCAATATCCTTGACATATACAATCAATAACCATCTTCCATGACATAGTTGACATCAATGAAAAAACCTTCATACTTTCAACAATCTCCCCCTTTATCATTTATGGCTACAAATGATGTGAAAAACCATCAAAGACAACACAATAGCTCTGAATCATCAATCTCCCCTTTTTCTAGAATTCTTTCTCCCTTACTTTTTAACACGATACTTTCTCCCCCTTTGACATCAATGGGAAAGGAAAAATATATTTTACAATTTTCTCCCCCTTTGACATTAAGAACATTACCAAATTAACTGTACAATGACAACACAAGACACTACCTATTACCTATGAGAGGTATCCACTAACATCAGTACAAAAAGAAGATAGATCCATAGATCCACTAGCCTAATGCAACTTCATATGCATCTAGTTTAAGAAAGGAACCCAACAATAACCCCTAACTTCTCTCAGAGATACTCAAAAATATCTTTAGGAAGAGCCTTAGTAAATATATTAGCAATTTGATCCTTTGTAGGTACATACTCAAGCTTTACTTCATTCTCCATAACCTTTTCTCTCAAAAAGTGATACCTTATTGATATATGTTTTTTCCTTGAGTGCATCATGGGATTCTTTGAGATGTTAATTACACTTGTATTATCACAAAAAATAGAGATGGTATCATCAAACATTACTTTGATATCCTTCAACATTTGTCTCATCCACAAAAATTGTGTAGCAGGATGTTGTAGCAATATACTTAGCTCTGTAGTGGATAAGGAAACTGAATCTTGCTTTTTACTTAACCATGACACCAATATACAACCAAGAAAGAATGCACCACCACTTTTACTTTTTCTATCATCAACACAACCTACCCAATCTGCATTTCTATAAACACTTAGTGTAAAATCAATATCCTTAGGATACCATAAGCCATAACCCAGAGTGCCATTTAGATATTTGAATATCCTCTTAACAGTTGCAACATGTGTTTCTTTAGGATCATGAAATCTAGCCACAAGACAAACTACATGCATGATATCTAGTCTGGTAGCAGTTAAATACAATAGTCCTCCAATCACATATCTATATTTTCTCTTATCAGCCTTAGGTAAATCATCATCTTTACTCAATTTGCAGCCAGTCACCATAGGAGTGCATGTGCCAATTTTGAACCATCCATACAAAACTTCTTCAAAATTTCTTTTACATACTTTGATTGTGAAATAAAAATCCCTTTTTCTATTTGATTAATTTGCAACCCAAGAAAGAAATTCATCTCACCAAACATAGACATCTCAAACTCTTTTTGCATCTCTTTAGAAAACATTTTGCACATTGTTTCATTTCCTCCAAAGATAATATCATCAACATATACAACTACTATCAAAATTTTATAACTTGCAATTTTAAAATAAGATTGCTATCTATAGTACATTTACTGAAACCTTGTTGAATGAAATATATGTCCAACCTTGTGTACCAAGCTCTAGGAGCTTGCTTCAATCCATATAAAGCCTTCTTTAATCTGCAAACCATGTTTGATTGTTCTGAAAACTGAAATCCTTCTAGTTGTTCTATGTAGACTTCTTCCAACTCACCATTCAAAAATGAAAACTTTACATCCATCTAATTAAATTTAAAATCCTTATGATCATCAAATGTGAAAAAAATTATAATACCTTCCCTTCTAGCCATCAGAGAAAAATCTCTTAAAAATCTATACCTTCTATTTGTGAGCAACCCTTACACACAAGCCTTGCTTTATTTCTGACCACTTCTCCATTCTAATTCAACTTGTTTTTGAATACCCATTTTGATCCAATTATTTTTTCATCTATTGTTCTAGGAACCAATTCCTAGGTTTGATTTTTCTCAATCTACATAAGTTCTTCCATTTCTCTCGTCCAATGCTTATCTTTACATGCTTCACTTATTGTCTTAGGTTCAACTGTAGAAAGTAAACACAAATTTATTTCAGCAGCAGTAGCAACTCTTCTTCTTGTCAATACTCCTTTTCTCTTGTCTCCAATGATTTTTTCTTCAGAATGATTCTTTTACACATATTTAGGTGTCTTTGGGGACACCACCAGAGCTTCTTCTTCATTTTTTTTTTCTTGTTCTTCAATAACTTCTTCTACTTCTCCATAATTAGGTTCATCTAATACATATCCATCAGCTTCAATTGAATTCTTCAATGCTTCATCAACCTTGACATTTTCACTTTCTACAATATTTCTCAACCTTTTATAGTAGCATCTGTAAGCTTTGCTTCTAAGGGAGTATCCAAGGAAAATACCCTTGTCACATCTTGCATAAAACTTTCCTAAATTTTCTTCATCTGTTCTGATATAACATTTGCTTCCAAATACTTTAAAGTACTTTACAGTAGGAATCTTTCGATACCACAACTCATAGGGATTCTTAGTGCTATTAGCTTTTACTTGAGCTTGATTGAACACATAAACAACAATGTGAATTGCTTCTCTCTAGTAAAATTTTGGTAGACATTCC
The DNA here is from genome assembly GCA_007258455.2 of Sequoia sempervirens. NCBI lineage: Eukaryota > Viridiplantae > Streptophyta > Pinopsida > Cupressales > Cupressaceae > Sequoia > Sequoia sempervirens. Next base: position 26,046,325 of record VDFB02047230.1, on the reverse strand, counting down.
TCAATTATCATTGATCTAGTAGCTTCTTGAATCATTTTGTTCTTTCTTTTGACAACTCCATTCTGCCGATGAATTCTAGGAGAAGATAATTGTCTTCTTATTCTGTGTGCTTCACAAAACATGTTCAACTCATTGGAGGTGAATTCTCCACCTCTTTTAGGGGTATGTGCAGGATCATGGTATGCCAAACAAGCCCTTAAGTGGCAATGAGAATTCAGAACAATTAGAGTTAGGAAACTTGATGTAAAATTTTGAATAAGTTATCTATATTATTTCAAAAACATGTAAGAATAGATTATGTGGGAAATTGAATGTAGTTTCTAAACTACTAGGTTTATTTTTTTTAAAACAAAATCTATTTGGTGAAAATTTAAAATTTCAATGCAGTATTA
>VDFB02047230.1:25337899-25355893 GCA_007258455.2 Sequoia sempervirens | reverse complement strand
ATTGTGACTTGGTGCCATACTTGTGTTATTCTTATCTGGCATGGTTCTTGTTATTCTATCTTTAAAATTACTTTGAAAATAGTTGATGTATGTTAGATTTAGAATTATATTTGTTTAATGGTGTTTGTGATTTGATACTTGAAGTGTTTGTAGCAATCTATGGTCTTTACTCCCAACAACTATCTAATTGTAGTTGTTTGGAAAAGTAAACCTGGACTACACATTCATTGTGTTCAGTTCGATTGTGAAGATTATTCATTTTAGTTGCAGGATTATCTTGAATGAATTTTCATGATTTGAAAAGCTTTAATGCCTCAAAAGATTGCACTATTTTTGTAAGATTGCAGATTTATCTGGGTTGAGCAGGAATTGGTTTTTAAGGGATTGGTCCATTTCAAGTATTTTCTCATTTGCATTATTAATCTTAGAAATAGCTTTAAATTTAGATAACTCTTTAAAACCCTTATCTTTTGCATTTTCTTTTATCATTTGGGTTAGATCTAGGATTTCAAGTATCATATTATTGCAAGATCTTATAAGTTATCAAGATTCAATATTTGCTAGTAGTAAGGTCCCATTGTGATTACCAACATTTCACATGTTATCTGAGCTGTTTATGCATTGTCGAGACCTGACATTAGAGACCTTGGGGTTATCTCTTGAGGCTTGCTGATAGAGATTTACCTTTCAAGAGAGATAGGATTTCATAATCTATCTGAGTTGTTGCTGTGCAAAAAAACACCATCGAAGATTGGCGCTAGAAGGAGGGCCTGAATAAGCAAGCTGGATCATTTTCTGAACACCATCTCTCTTGAGAGATATCGAAAAAGGACCAGGTCCACACCAGGAGAGGAGGAATTTCAAGAATTACCAACCCCTACTAGGTCAAGAAGGACCAATAGAAGGGGAGAATCATCATCCACCCAACCTCCTCCATCATTTCCATCATTCTCAAGTTCATCTTCATCTTCATCTGAGGACATTCCCATCCAACAACCTCAGCCAGTCGTAAATCAACCATTACCACCCCCACCTCCACCAATGGCTTTCCTAGCTAATAATCCATCTCCATTGAGTTTCGGTAAGTACAATGTCATGCTTAAGAACCTTGAGCACTTTTTCTCAAAGTTCCATGTCAATGATCCCAATAGAACTGCTAAAGAACACATCAAGATCTTTCAGACTAGCCTTAAGGATAGGGGAATCAATCATGAAGATGTAGCATGTAGCCTCTTTCCTTATTCCTTAGGAGAAGATGCATTCTATTGGTATAATCACTTACCTGCCAGGTCTATCCAGCATTGGACTGAGCTAGAGACTACATTCTTGTAAAAGTTTAGGATTCCCATTAGTCCCAATGAGCTCTATCGTTAGTTCACTAATGTTAAGAGAGAAGTCAATGAGCCTATAGGGTCCTTTAACAATAAGTTTCATTGTGCCTATACCCGACTACAGGTCCCCTATGCTATTGATGATGCCACTACTTTAGAAGTCTATTATGAGGGACTTGATAGTCTAACAACCACCTTCATGAAATGGAGAAACAATCCTCCTAATTCCCTACTTGACGCATATGCAGAAGCTGTAAAGGTTAGCACTACCTTAAGACAACATTTTTCTGGACCTTTACCATCATTAGGGCCTGTTGCTCACCCTGGACAAGTTCCAGCTCTCAATCAAGCTCTCACCACTCATACTCCCATCATGAATCCGGTCCCTCAATTGCCTATGGTCCCTCACCCAGGGCCTCCAGTGAGTCAAATGCTACCTACAATTAGCTATCCCCAACAAAGTGTGAATCAACCTCTTCATCCACAATCTCATGCTAGCTATCCCCCATATATGCAGAATTCTGAAGTCTTGAACCAGTCATTGAACACCAGTACTGCAGTAGTAAATTCCCAAAACAATGTGAGCCAACCTCCATATAGAAGTCCTAACCAGGAAAGACTAGATGAATTGTCTGAACAAGTGAAGAAGCTGAATATGGAAGTGACTTACTTGAGGAACCATAACAGTCTGTTGCAAGCTGCTCAGAGAAATATGCAATCCAATTATAACAGAGAAAGTTGCGAAAATCAACAAGGGGAACATTTTGATAGAGGATACAACAAAAATAGAGGATATAACAATGACAAAGGACAAAATTATGACAAAGGGAAATCTTTAGGCCAAAACTTTGATAGAGGTCAAGCTAGTGGACAAGGGTTCGACAGGAGACAACCACTAGGACAAAACAAGACTTGCAATACAAGGCCTAACAATGGAGGAGTCCCTACTCCATTGGATCAAACAGTCAATCAGCCAGTTAATCAAGAGAATCCCCTTAATGGTGTATTTTTAGCTGAGGCTGCATTATCAGGATGGTGTAGGCTCCATAAAAAAAGTCAGCATTCTGAGTTAGATTGTCAAGAATTCTAGACACCAGCTTCAATCTTCTAGTATGAAGTGGAGAAAAATTCAAGGGGTTAGGAGATAGTGCCATCTACTCCCTATGATTCACTAGTGTTAGTCCTGAACCATGCTCCTTTTCCACAGAGCAAAGACAATGTGCTTGAAGAAGAATTAGACTGGTTAAAGGAGGAAGCAGATCAAGTGTGTAATGGAGATGAAATTTCACAATTGTTTGATGAAAATCCAGTGAATGACAATGGCCCCTTGGATGAAGAAGAAGCTTATGTTGAAGAGGTACAAACTTTCCAGAGGCCTGTCAAAAGGTGTGATTTGAGAGACATGCCACATAGACATCGACTGGCTGGAGGCCCCTTCACCACCTCCATTCCACCTAACAACTTCATCACTCCTTCAGATCCTAATTCTAGCAATAATCCATCGTATCCTCATGTGTCTAAATAGTATCTGTCAAAGGAAGGACAGGCACCTAGATGGATATGTCAAAAGGAAGAAGTATTGAAGCAAACAAAGATAGAATGGTGGACTATCCAAAAGAAGCTCCTGCTGATTTGAGTGAATAACAATTAGCCATATATGTTGCAGAAGAACTCAAGAAGCTAAAGGTAAGTTTATCTGCATTTGAGTTATTGAGAGTTCCAACAATTAGGAATGCAGTTCTAGGAGCTTATAATGCAAATTCCATATCACAAGGTAGATCAGTTAGTGAAAGTATCAATAAAGGATCTAGCTCTCAAGCAGTAGGAAAGAAAAATCAGACTCATAACCAAGTTCATGTGCCTCCTGGAGATAAGGGAAAAGAGAGAGATAGAACTCAGGTTGCTCAAGTAGATACTCCCTTAACTCTGTTTCAAGGGAAAACAAAGACTCCTCCATTCCTGATCTCGGTCTGTATATTTGGTAAGCACTTGCACAATTGCTTATTAGATTTAGGTGCTTCCACCAATGTAATTCCCTTTGGTATTACTCCTGTTGATTCCCAAAAGAAAGTCACACAATTGGATAGGACTGAAGTTAATGTTGTAGGGGAATTACATATGATTCATATACAGGTGGCTTCTGACCCTAGAATTCAACAAGTTATTAATATATAGATGGCTGACATACCTGACGCCTATGGTCTGATATTGGGAAGATACTTTACCAGGGCCTTGAATGGATATGTATCAACTGATAACTCTCATATGTGGATTCCCTAGAAGGGAGTGCCAAACTAGATTAGAATTGAAAGAGAACTTAGGATGAGGTACATGATTTCAGAATATCAAAATACCTCCAATGAAATTCTGATATCAAAAGTAAGTATGGGAAATTACGTGCTTGCAACCCCTTTTTAGGAGTCAAATGCAGAGGAAGTCCTTATGTTCCACACAATGCTTGTTGATCTTACAGCATAATCTAGTAGTACTGAAGCCTTGGTGGAGCCAGGTGAAAATGAAGATAATCTTGAGGATAATCAACTCAGTCTACTAGATAATTTCCAAGAATTCATTCAGAAATGCATTGAGGATCAAATTTAGTTGGGTAGGAGGATGAATTTCAGAGATTTTCTCTTGCCAAATTGGTACAAGGTCCATAATGCCTCTCACTCTGAGCTGGATTGTTGCTTATGCCAGACTGCAGTGGAGCAAGTGCAGAAATGTATCAATCCCATTCTAGCAGTTAGAATTGATATCTAGAATGTTCAAGAGAACCTTAAGGGAGAGAAAGTGGTGCTTTCTGAGGAACCATCTAGCAGCAACAGTGCAAGAGATACAACAAAGAAATCTGCAGTTGCTAATTGTTGGACTTAAAGGTTTGATGGATCCAAATCAAAGCAAGGAGCCATAGTAGGATTTGAGTTAATCAGTCCAAAAGGTAAGACATTCTTTGATGCTCATAGAATTCAATTCCATTTCACTAATAATGTGGAAGAATGTGAAGTTTTGGTACATGGGTTGTTAATGGCACTAAAGAAAAAGGTCAAGATCTTGCAAGTTTTTGGGGATTCTGAGTTAGTAGTCAAGCAGGTTAGGAGACAGTACTCTTGTCATGATAGAAGAATGACCAATTATAGACACAGAGTATGGGACATTATTGAAGGATTTGATGCCTTCAACATTTAGTTGATACCATGAAGTAAAAACTAGATAGTTGACTCCCTCGCTCAGGCAACTAGTACATTGCAACCTCTGTCCCTGTCTAGATTGAAGAAATTTTTGGTGGAATTAACCCCAGTACCTTCAGTACCTAACAACATCACTAACTTCCAGGTATTTGAAGATGATAAGCACATTTTAGATTTTATCACAAGTACAAATGTTTTTGCTTCTCAAATTATAGATGAAACTAAACTCCAAGAAGTAGAGATGGATTTGGAAGGGGTAATCAATTTGAAGACCAATACAATTCCCAGAGGAATGGTGCAATTAGAGAGGATTTTTGATTTGGATAGAGTTAGAGATCAATAACAGGATTCCAGGAAAGAGTCCATTAGTGGACAGTGTGAAACATATAATATGGGAACTCATGAGGACGTCAAGAATGTCTTCATTGGTAAATTATGCACTCTAGAAGAAAAAAAAGAAATAATTGATGCATTACATAGATATCCAAATGTGATAGCCTGGAGTTATGAAGACTTAAAGACCTATGAAACATCAATCATAACTCATACTATCCCTCTCAATCTAGGAGAAAAAACTTTCAGACAGAGGAAAAGGCCAATTAATGCCTTACTAGAACCTATAATACAGAAGGAAGTGCAAAAGTTACTATCTGCAAGAATCATATTTCCAATTGGACACTCCACTTGGGTTGCAAACTTGGTTCCAGTGCGAAAGAAGAATGGTGAAATCATATTATGTGTAGATTTTAGGAACCTTAATAGAGCATTAGAAAAATATAATTATCCAGTACCTTCACTAGAAGAAGTACTTCAGATTGTCAATGGTTCTCAGATGATGTCTTTCTTGGATGGCTACTTGGGATACAACTAGGTCATGGTGCAGTATGAAGACAGGCATAACACTGCTTTCACCACCAAGTGGGGAAATTTTGCATATAGAAGAATGCCCTTTGGTTTGATTAATGCTAGAGCTACATTTAAGAGGGCCATGGACATTTCCTTTAAAGACATAATTGGTAAGTGAATAATCATTTATATGGATGACTTGACAATATTTTCAAAGAAGAGGGGTGATCATATAGCAGATTTGTGTAAGGTGTTCCAGAAGTGCAGAGAATTCGATATATCTCTCAATCCAAAGAAATGCATCTTTGGAGTTACAGAGGGAAAGTTGCTAGGACATGTTATCTTTGAGAAAGGAATTTCCATTGATCCAGAATGAGTGGAAGCTATACTCAAGATCCCTCCACCTGCTAGCAAGAAAGAAATGAAATCATTCTTTGGAAAGATCAACTTTGTGAGGAAGTTCATCACTGGATTTATAGAAATAGTCAAGTCACTGAATGTGATGTTGAAGGAAGAGGCCAAAGTTGAATGGAATGTAGAAGAAAAGGAAGCATTTGCAGAGATAAAGAAGGCTATTACTGAGGCTCCTATTTTGGTGAGTCTAGATTATGCTAAGTCATTTTACATATATTTGTTTGCTTCTGATCACTCTTGTGCTGCTATGTTGACTCAAAAGTCTGATCAAGGAAATGAACATCCCATAGCATTCATGAGTGCACCATTGAAGGATGCTAAAATAAGGTACCCAAGTGTGGAGAAGCAGGCCTATGCCTTAGTCAGAGCTGTGAGGAAGTTTAGACATTATATTCTCAGAAACGAAGTGTTTGCAATTGTTCCTGATCCTGCAATAAAGCTGTTGTTGATGTAGAATGAGCTAGGAGAGCACAAAGCTAAGTGGGTAACCACATTACAAGAGTATGATATTGAGATTCAACCCATGAAGCTGGTAAGAGGGTAGGGAATTACAAGTACCATGGCATAAATAGGCACTGATCTTGCAACCCAACATTATAGTCTAGAAGATGCTTCCCCTGGAGAATGGTATGATGATATTGTTCATTATCTCCTGACTCAAAGGTGTCTTGGCCATTTGAATGTAGTTCAAAGAAGGGGATTACGTTTGAAGAGTGACAGTTTCATGCTGAAGGGAGCTATTCTATATAAGAAAAATCATGAAGGCATATACCTGAGGTGCTTAGGAAGACATGAAGCTGAGAGAGTCATGGCCGAATTTCATGATAGATATGGCACTGGCCATGGATTTTCCCATTCTACTGCAAACCAGATTCTAAGGGCTAGTTATTGTTGGCCTACTTTGTTCAAAGACACACACATTCATGTAAGGATTTTCCATGTATGCCAGACCACAACAACTAGAGAGAAGTATGCGACTCTTCCACGTCAACTGGTCTTAGAGGTAAAACCTTTTGCACAGTGGGGGATGGACTTCATAGGTCCCATCAATCCACCTTCCTCTATAGGACACATGTATATTCTCACCATTACTAATTAATTTACACAATGGATTGAAGCTCTTGCTTGCAAATAGTGTACTTCTGAAGTGGTGATAGATTTTATTGAATCATGTATTATCAATCACTTTGGATGTCCTTTATCTTTGGTTTGTGATAATGGTCCTGCATTTGCATCTTTGAAATTTTCCAATTGGGCTTTTGATCATGGGATTATAGTAAAGTTTGCATCCAATTAATATCCACAAGGTAATGGGTTGGTTGAGTCTTCCAATAAAAGCCTCTTAACAGTCATCTGTAAGTTACTAGAGAAGAATCCCAAGGATTGGTACACTCAACTTAAATTTTCTCTATGGGCAGATCCTACAAGACATAAGACTTCCATAGGGACCTCTCCTTATCATCTTGGATATGGCCAGGAACCTGTATTTCCAATCCAATTGAGGATCCCCACTTTAGAGTTCATTAATGAATACTATGATGAAGAAAACAAGCATGAGGCCCGCTTACAGGAATTGTTGCAGCTTGAATAGAAAAGAGATGAAGCCTTAGAGAACTTTGCTAAACATCAGGGTGTAGTCAAAAGGTGGCTTGATAAAAGAGCCAAGGTAAAAGCCTTTCATGTTTCTGACTTGGTTCTATACTGGGACAAAGCCCATGACCGTAAGGGAGAGCATGGTAAGTTTGACAAACTTTGGCTTGGCCCTTACCAGATTTCAGAGATCCTAGGAGATAATGCTTTCCGTTTGAAAGCTCTCACTGGGGAGGATATTCCACTGCCTATCAATGGGCAGTATTTGAAGCATTATTTCCAGTCTTGAGATGTTCACAACTCCTCCTTTGTATATAGTTAGTTTAGGTTTCTTTTCTGCTGTTTTATTTTTTTAAGAGTAGGTTTCCTTTCTGCTTTCTGGTTTTCTTTGGTTGGTTTGGTCATTTTTTGGTTTTGCTCTTGCTTTGGGGTTCCTACTTTCTTTGAGGTGTTTCATTGCATCTACTAATAGTTGTGGTAATGTCTGGGTGATGCTCTAGGTATTTCCTTTACAAACTTTGATCATCTTCTGGAGTCACTTGGTGAGAATCCTTTTTTCAGTGTCACATGTACTTAATGTTCTTAGCAGAAGAGCCGCAGGGTTAGGTTAAATCTGAAATACCCCTGGGTCTTACATGTTGAAATAAATCTTAAGAAATTCTGAGGTTGCATAGGGTCCTTATGAAGTCTGGTCAGGTAAAAAATCCTTTTTTTTGCTTCAGTGCCACTATGGTTCTCAGCCCTGAGTGTGAACTTTAGTGTTCATAGGTTGAAACAAAGTGAAAAGAAATATCAAAAGAAAGAAAAGAAAATGTTGAAAATTAAAAGAATTAATTCAACTTATCAGGAGTATCCGAATATCTCTACCGGGGCTATGGATTCCTGGCTGGTAGTAGAGCTATGTTCGGGAGAACCACAACAATAACCTCGTCGGGGCTATGGACGCCTGACTGGCAGTGAGGCTCTATCCAGGATGATTTTGAAGTTAGAATTTTTTATGTAGCTTGTTCAGACCTAATATGGCCTTTTTTTGTAACCAAGGAAGGTAATGAATGCACGTGCACACACTTTGACCCTGGCATAGGAAAGGTTTATTAACTTGTGGGTTCCGAAGCTTAATCTGAGTAGCGATCTGGTGGATGGATTGAAACCATAGATTTTGGGTTCTTGATTCCAGTTTGTCATCGAAATGCTCTGGAGCATTTCCCCAGCAGAGTCGCCATTTGTTATGCAGTTTTGCACACACGCCCTGCTGAAAGAAGGGACCCTCTTTTGCTTTCGCTCTTTGTGTTTTTCCCCCTTCGATTTTGCAATTTTGCATTGCCTTGGCATGTGCTTAAAATGTTTATGTTGCTTGCCTAAGTATTTGCCCGAAGTTGCATATTGAAAACTTAAACTCTGGGCCAAACCCAGGTTTTTTCCTAGGTTCAGGACTATCCAGTCGCTCTGGATTTTCCCGGATTGCGTTCAAAGTCCAGGTCGGCCTGTTTTACACTGATATTCAAGATTTTTGGGCCTTCACGAAATTCTGCCTAAGTCAATTTTTTCTAAAATTCCACTGTCCTGTCGGGTTTCTGGATTTTCTTCAGCTTGTCTTGGTGGTTTCATTTTTGTTCTATTTTGCTCCCATATTTCATTGTGTATTACTTTTGCATTTTGGATTTCATGATTTAGGCATTTTGTTTCACTAATTTACTTGAATGCCTGGCTTTCTGGCATTCGAGTCAATCTAGTCAATCCAGGGCATCCTTGATTTTTTATGATCATTCATCATTTTGGTGCCTTAGGTGGTCTCAATCCAAAGGAACTAGTAGAAATCATGAGTTGGGATCGAATTAGGCTTCAAAGATTCATAATTCATAAACATTTGGTCACCTCAGATTTAAATCATGTGTGGCAGTGGTTTTTCGAGATTTTGAGGACTTCGCAGAATTTTCGCAACCCCGACTTTTCCTGGATTCTTCCTAGCTTCCTGTATTCCAGAGTGTGCATTGGAGTTCAGGTTTTTGGTGACTTCATGGAATTCCAGTCTAGCCAGACTTTTTTGGCTTTTTTGGGTAACTTTGTGAAACGTAAAAATGGGTAAAATGGATGATTTTAAATGATAATTTCTTACTATTCCATGCCTTAAACAATAGATTAAGCAATGATTCATGCATTCTTTTGTTCATTCTGATAATCTATTGTCGATATAGGTGCCTCATTGGGAGAATCCGCTTGGTTTGGAATTTTTTGAAATTCCTCCCAAGCTGGTTTTCCCCAGTTAGGTCGAAATCCTAAACTTCTTAGTTTTGGTGTTTAGGGTTTGATTTAATAGTTTTATCATGATTTTGAGCTAACACTCTAATGAGAATATTGTTAACAATCAAATTTTCATGATTGGAATTTGATGGATGCAGGCCGAGTCTAGCAAGGTAGCGGCTAGAAAGGCCAAGAGAGACATAGAGGGATCCTCCATCACTCAGGAAAAAAGAATGATGTTGTACGTAAAGAGTAAGATTCTTGAAGGAAAGATAGCCTCAGTCTAGTTTGAGGTTTCTGACACCAATGCATGAGGAGGTCTACATCATTGAAGACTTCCATCAAGGAATGTGGGGGTTCAGAAAATTTGAACAATGTCAGATTCCTCGGAAGAACGTAGCTCAGGAAAATCTTGTTGTGTGGAATTTCCCCAAGGACTCTAAATCCCGAAGCAGTATAAATCTGCCATCTTGTGTATTCTATGTGTTTCTAAGATCCGCAAGCTGATGAAAGTGGCATGGGGGAAACAATGCTAAGTTTAGTCGTTCAAGTCAAGGAATGTATTGTGGCAATGAATGATATTGTTAATGAACCAAAGCATCTTAGTCTAGAACGGTTGAGGAGGTGGTGGCGAGATGTTTACTCTCCAGTCAATGAAAGATCCAATAACTGAATGCTTACTGAACACAAGTTGGATGACGCAATGATCTACAGTGAAATCATCAATAAATATAAGTCCAACAAGGTAGGTTGAGATAACACGTAAAGGACAGGATGAAGCGCGCCAAAGATAAGATTGGGCAAGAAGTAGTTAATGCAATGTTGCATCGAGCCTTGTGTTTTATCTATTATTTCGCTTCTTCTTTAGATGCGGTGGATCGAACTGGTGGGAGATCTTAGGCCAACATGGTTGGTGTATATGCATTCAATGCATATTTTACCTTTGTTTCAAATTCCTCTGGGCTGACTTGTTTCTATGGCCAATTATTATTGTAAATCCTTAGGTCGACACTTTGGGGTTTTTCTATAAATGTGGCATTTCGCCTCATTTGTAAGGGCTGGAAAAAATTGAAGGTTAGAGCAAATTCAACAGTAGAGCAGGAGTTAGAGTTAGGAGTTAGTTGTTTCTCAAGAAAATATTGTAATAGAAAACTGGAATTGTTGCTACAGTGGATAATTCAATGCAAATAATGACATTGTGACTTGGTGCCATACTTGCGTTATTCTTATCTGGCATGGTTCTTGTTATTCTATCTTTAAAATTGCATTGAAAATAGTTGATGTATGTTGGATTCATAATTATATTTGTTTAATGGTGTTTGTGATTGGATACTTGAAGTGTTTGTAGCGATCTCTGGTCTATACTGCCAGCAACTATCTGATTGTAGTTGTTTGGAAAAGTCAACCTGGACCACATATTCATTGTGTTCAATTCGATTGTGAAGATTATTCATTTCAGTTGTAGGATTGTCTTGAATGAATGTTCATGATTTGAAAAGCTTTAACGCCTCAAAAGATTGCACTGTTCCTGTAAGATTTCAGATTTATTTGGGTTGAGTAGGAATTGGTTTTTAAGGGATTGGTCCATTTCAAGTATTTTCTCATTTGCATTATTAATCTTAGGAATAGCTTTAAATTTAGATAACTCTCTAAAACCCTTACCTTTTGTATTTTCTTTTATCATTAGGGTTAGATCTAGGATTTCAAGTGTCACAGTATTGCAAGATCTAATAAGTTATCAAGATACATTATTTTCTTGTAGTAAGGTCCCATTGGGATTACCGACATTTCACATGTTATTTGAGTTGTTTATGCATTGTCAAGACCTGACCTTAGAGACCTTGGGGTTATCTCTTGAGGCTCACTGATAGAGATTTACCTTTCAAGAGAGATAGGATTTCATAATCTATCTGAGTTGTTGCTGTGTAGGAAACACCATCAGCAATGCTCTATAACATGATAAGTCCACCCAAAAAATTAATTTTGACTACATATATGCTAATTAATTATCATCACTTAGCTGGGCCTCACATGCTTTCCATGACCTCAACTCTACTTGATCAATCTCATTAATAACCTACTTCCAATAAGTTAGATCCCCCCTCTATGAATTGCTAAAAAATTCCTCATATAGATACACATATTCCCATAAATTCACTCTCTCTCTCACTACTACTAGCCATACCATAACTATATGTTACCACACACATACATGCAACAATGTGATTTTATAGCTCAAACTCCTACCATTATTGTATACTACAATGTGCATGTCTTGGTATAGTTGAGTTGACACACATGGACCCTATGAAGAAACCACAAGATTAGATTCACAAACCTTTCCCATCTAATAGAAAATACTCATGACCTCTTGTCAACTAGCAATATTCCAATAACAAGACCTACAAGGAATAGGGAAAATCCTTGATGACTCCCATTCCTATAGTCAAGCTCATCTTTATGCCTGATAGGGGACATTTTTCCATCATAAATAATCTCTCAAAACACATCTCTACCCCCTCCAATATATATTCTACTTTCTCTCCATATATTAATGTACAAGATCCTCTGCACATCCTCCAATGTGATTATCATCTCCTTAGTTAGTACATTGAAAGACCTAGTATCACTCTACCATCTCTTGACTAGGTTTTTGCTCATCACACTATGTGCATGAATCGTGGGCATATAGGAAACCTCATTTGATTCCCTTAACTCTAAAAACTCTCAACCCATCTCTATCAAGACTGACCTTAGCCTCATAGTTCATGATTTCCTCTCTCATGACTAAAGAGGTGGCAATCACTCTACACCCATACAAACCATATTTTCATATATTTTCTAAGCCAAATTATAGTCCATCCTACCCAAACCATATAATTATTAATCCATGCAAGTGCTAAACCATGCAAGAATTACTTTCCCATCACATGTGTTAAACCATGCACACATTTCTTTCCCGTCACACATGTTGAATTATGTGACCACTACTTGGCCAATGCAAGTGCTAAAGGCATTAGTGAGCCTTTTCTAGCAAATGTGGCCCTCTTTTTGTGAAAGAACTATTACATGAAAAAGTGATAATTAGCTCATGCAAGCACTAATCCCACCCATGTAGGTGCTAAATCATAAATTAGCTCCTTAGTTTTACCATTTTATACTTGTATTTATTATAGTCTAAACTACCCTAGGTTTTCATTTATTGATGCGTATTAGTGTTCTTTCCTTTGTTGGTTGTCCATATTTCCTCACTTGATCCAAACTATAGGTATGATATAGGATATTAGCTATCTTCTCCTAGATCCTTTATACATTCTAAGCTTTGATCTCCTGAGGGCTTGGAGTGCAAATAAACTATTCACATCCCCTAGGCCTATTTATAGGCCTTCCAAGCCCTAATTCAAGGAATAAGCCTTTCTCACATTTTTCACTCTTTCCTTCACCATTTCTTCCTTCTTTAACCATTTTTATTTGTTTTCCTTTTGTTGATCTTCATTTTTCATTCTCTATCATATTTTCACCCTCGTTTTCTCATTTCAAGAACTTTCTTGGATGATTTTTTTGGGTGACCTCTCAAGGGGGCATCATATCAACATCTTTTCTTCCCCATTTCTTCCCATTGACTAGGGCATATTATCATTTTCTTTGAAAAATGCTACTTATTTTAGTCATGATGCCATATCAAATAGGGTAAAAATATAGACACACCAAAATTCATCATTTTTTCCTAACTCATTATTTCTTAATTAATTAATTAATAATTATTTCCCACAACAAATTTTTCATATTTATATAATTCATTAAATAATTTATTATTTAATTAATATTCATTCTGGTAATTAATTAAATGACTCATTATTTAATTAATTAGTGTTCTACTTCTTTTCTAAGCCTAATTAATTAAATAGCCTTAGTCTCTCTCTAAATACCTCCCACTTTGATTAATTAATTAGTTAAACTTAATTATCCACCACTAATATTTATTCTATTTTTAAATTCCCAAAACTATCAAAGTTACCATCATATACAAAATATTGAAATTCCCTTTAATGCTTCTCCATGTGTGAGCATGCCACCTAAACCCATTCCCTTTCTCACATGTGTGGGATAATTCAAGCATATAAGCTTGAAATCCTCACATGCTTCTACCTCGTCCTAGTACCTTGATCATAAATGGTGAGCATTATCTTCTCCCAATTGTGTGGCTAGCCTACTTCTTACAAATTCCCTAACATAGCCACCCTATCTCTTACACATGTCATAGTGCTCACACATGTTTGACCACACCTAGTTCTTACACCCATGGACACTTTCCAACCCCTTCCCCCCCTTGTGACACAAGTTTCATAATGCTACATAATTAATCCATACATCCCCTCTCGTATTTTGTTAGCCATTCATTAAACTTACATCCCATCCCTCTATTTTCTTCATCAAAAGCTATTGTAGACACGAAAAATTTACCAACACACTTTATCTTGATTACTAACACCGTTTCATCCTAAATAATCTTCTCAGCTAAATCATCACTCTTTGTCCCTTAATTAAATAAATCATCATTTATCTGATTAAGTCATTCTCTCTTGTTAACTAAATAAATCAAATTTATTTAATTAACACTCTAGTCCCTATTTAATTAAATAATTCATTTTATTTGATTAAATCTCTAAAGTCATCTTATTAAATTAAATAAATTAAACCTTGTTAAATTTAATCTAACATCATTCTTTTTGATTAAATAAATCAAATCCTTTATTTAATTAAATCTAAATCACATTCTCATCTTTTGATTTAAATCAACCCATAAATCTAAATAAAATAGTCACATCACCTAATCCCTCATTAAATTAATTAAACCTTGATTAATTTAATCCTAATCTCCAAATTTCTCCAGATTTTTCCACTTGCACATGAAAATTCATTTAATGGATTTATTAAATCTCTATTTTCTTTCAACTTGGCATCTTTAGGGGAATATTCCTCCAAGTTTGAAAATCCCTCCAAGTGGATTTGTCCTTCCAACAAGACATTCATTCCCTCTTACACATCCTTGTGCATTGAGCCAAGTGGCATTTAATTCATTCTTTTTCCCTCTTACATGTCATTTCATGATTTTCAAATTCCACCTAATTTCATTTATTGTGCACATTCACCAAAATGTGCTCAAGCTTCCTCCATTCACATCTTCACAAGTGGCACTTGCCCATTGGGTGTTGAATGATCTCACATTGCTCCATTTTTCTCATTCCTCCATCTTGTCTTTCTATAAATAGAAGGCTCATCCTTTGTTTTGATCATCCACAATTTAAGCAAATCTACTATACTCAATTTAATACTCAAGCATATCCATTTTCATCAATTTTATCAAGTTTGTAGCTAGGTTATGCAAATTTTTCATCATGGAGCTCAATTGAATCTTCAATAAAGAGAATCACTCATCAACATTGCATCATAGGAGTTGGGAAAGGGCCAATTTCCACATCAAATTGGCACCAATTCCCCCATGGGATCAAGAGTTTGTTTTGCATTGAATAGGATTTGATAGCTTTTGTTTATGTTTGCTTCTGTTCTTCATCTCATTTATTGTTCTTTACAGTTTAAATGGATTTCATGGGGAATCTTGATTCTCACTTGCATATTGATCTAATGATGTGTTTGTTTTGTTTGTGCAGGTCTAGGATTGGGGTTCTACATTTGGTGCTAGAAGGAGGGAAAATCTCAAGTTCTAATCACATTTTTCGAAAAAATTCTATGTTTTTCTCTATTTTTTGGTGTCTACAGGGAACTGTACCGCTATCAGTCCAGCAACACCATACAGTGCCACTACCAGTCCAATAGTGCCATACAACAATGCTTCAAACTACAAACAGCGTCGCTCTGTCTTTCTCGCCCAAAATTCAAATTTTTTCACTCCGTCATTGGGTCAGTTTATGGATGTTGAAATTCTCAAACTCCAAATAGCACCGCTGAGAAAAATTCCATCACAATCATGCTCTTTGGTCTTACTGTAGAGCATCATTGTCCGATAAGTGACGCTATACAACACTGCTGACTTCCTCAAACTACGTCATTGGAGTGAAGTAAAATTTTCAAGTTAATCAATTTCGACATGTGCTTTTTTATTCTAGTTATTTTAGGTTGCTAACTAGTTTTTCTAACCTCTGTTTTGCAGTTCTAATCAGTTTTTGCAGGTTGGTCTAATTGAGGTGAAGGAGGAAAATGAGGTCGAAAGTGGCATTATGGCATCATTCTCTCATTACATCAAGTGCTTTTGAACACTTTTTTGTTTGTTTAACACTTTTGGAGAACTCATAATCTCTCTTAAGGATTTTTTTATCTTTCATGCTCTTAGAATACACTAAATTTATTTTGGGCTCTAAAAAGAACACTACAAAAGCTTTCATTTTTACAACAAAGGGGTTAAAAAGAACATTAGGAAAATCCACTATATTTTGTTTAAAGGTTAACAATTGAACAATCAAAATCTCACACTTCCTTTGGTGCTTAAAAAGAAGTCACTCTTGCTTTCAAAGGATAAAATGAACATGTGCTTCTTTGTCTTGTAACCATTTACCCAAAATAATATCATTGAAAAGACATATGTGCTTCTCTTGTGCCTCACGATGATCTTGAGAATCAAAAGGCTTTTTGGTGGTCTTAAGTTGTGTAATTGATTGTCTCCACATTTCATTTCAGATTAAGAATTCAACAAGTCTTGTGAGTGTGAGTGGAACATATTGCATGTGTTCTCTCTTTGTTTCTCAACAAAGATCAATTGACCTACGGATGTGTTTGCTCACTTTTGTGTTATATTAGATGGCATGCCTTGTGGGAAAAATTAATCACCCAAGGCAACGACCCAACCAACAACACGCTAAAACCAAGTGACTTCCAACCAGTATATAAGAGTGGGTACTTGTTGAAAGGAAAATATCACGAGGATTATTCTAATGAGAAGGATAGTAATGGTCTCTCGTTGTATGGATGGTCCCCCATGAATGGAATACCTGCATTAAAACCCTTGTTTAGAAAAGGCCAAAATCCTTGATCTATTTGTTGGTGCAAGAACGGTCGTTTTGAAGCTGCCCCACACTTTTATGGCTTTTAGTAGAAATGGAAAGTATTCCATGGGAGATTCATTGGTATTGATGCTTGGTTGACCCGAGAAGTGAGTGTACTATAAGGGGGAGCCTGTGTGGTCAAACATCTAACCATTTGTTAAAAGTAGGCATAGTTGGACTTGTCCAAGTGGGGATTCAAAAAATACAGTCTTTCATATCCATAGGGTTGTGCATGTTCTTGGAAACAAAATACTTTGCTTGATAGTAAACATTGGGAAAAAAAATGTTCAACATTGAAAAAATTAAAGTGTTATTGCTTGCCCTAGGGATTCTATCTCTAGAGGTTTCTAAACATTTGGGTTTATATCTCAATTTGTGTACTAAATTCAACAATAGGTAACTTTTGCCTTGATTTCATTGAAGTTCCACATAATATACTTTGTGGGATGAGAAGTTAAGACATTAGACATCTAGCTCAAAGACCTAATAAAAGAATTTTTTGTGGTAAAAAGAAGTCACTAAGCAAAGCTAAGAACAATTGAACCCCATACATGTGTCTCAAATGATTTCACGCAAGATCAAAATCCGGAAACCAAACTCAAAAGCTCTTAGTCCAAAAGATCATCAAAATCATCTCTCAACACTCTACGAATTCAGACAAAGATTGCTTTTCAACTTTTACAGAAGAGCTTCAAGAAACAATCCCAATTTGTACTCGTTTTATTATTGTCAAAATCTAAATCTTTTTTAGGAATTGAACACCTTGTTTAGAGTAAATCATGTTCTTCAAAACCAAGGTCTTGTAAACAAGAGTCCTTTTAGGTACACATAGGATCAAAGTCAACCTTCATCCATCTTTCAAACATCAAACCAAGATCATCTCACCAGCAACTCTTGAAAATCTTGAAATCATCCTTCATGCTAGACTTTTTTGGAAAATCCATGAATCAAAAAATCCTTGAAACAAATTAAAATCCTTGAATCAAACACCAAATCATCCTATTTAGCTAGGTATATGTAGATGCATCCTTCTCTATATGCTTAGTTAAACTATCATCAAATCATCTTGTTTGGTTAGGTGTGGGTAGATGCATCCTTCCCCCTGCATTTAGTCAAATTATCATCTTATGAGCAAGTCTACCCATAGATAACATCCATTATCCAAAAATCAAAACATTCTGAAACCAAGTCAAGGTCAAGATCAAATCAAAGAATCCAAGAATCCAAAATAGTCCCAAAAGTCTAGCATCTTCCCCCTCAAGATCTTCTAAGAGTTTAATCATCCATATCATCCACCTTTCATGCATTTCACCATCACACCTT
>VDFB02047230.1:25182209-25337799 GCA_007258455.2 Sequoia sempervirens | reverse complement strand
AACCTTTGTGTTTCAACTTTAGAGCATGAGCATGATGTAACATGGTGAGCATGATCGGTCTAGAGAAGATCAGGAACATGATGTGGCCCCATCAGGTAAAGAGGACCACTCTAATGTTCTTTTAAACATATTTAATTTCAATTGGTGTATTAATTAATGTAACCTTTCATGTTTCAACAATGTTCACGAGATTTAGAGAGTGTTCAACATGTTGAGCATGAAATACTTGTGGACCCATAACAATAATAATAAAACATATCAATTTAATATTTCTTTGTTATTGCAATAGACCTCCCCTTGTAGTGGCGTCCACATCATCAGCACACAACTAGGCATACATTAAGATCACGAGCAAAGGGTAGAACAACTAAAGGGGGGACATATGATTTAGAAAATGATAGTCCACTTCATATTTTTTTAGCTTTAAAAAAGATACAAAAAAAAAGTGATTGTAGTCATACCATGACAACCATATTTTTGATAATATGTAAAAACTGAAAGAATGAATGTTATATGTTAATAAATGAATGTGAATATGTTAATGAATGAATGCTATATGTTAATGAATGAATGTTATATGTTATTAATGGATGAATGAATGAATGTTATATGTTATTATGGATGAATGAATGATTAATGTTATATGATCGGGTAAGGGGAATTGAGAGTGATGTGAGGGGGGGACAGGCCAAATGAGCTTCCACCATCACGTGGTTGGCCCTGTTAAGTAAAGAATATTAAACTATTCTCAAAACAAAGAGAAGCTCAATAAGGTGATGCACTTTTCAATATAAGAAATGCATCGTTTGAAGCATCAAACCAATATGCAAAGATGAAAGAAAGTGCTAATTTTTCACTATGGTGGCAGAAAAATGATTCTTTATACCTTGAATCCATGCTTTGCATCATAATTTGAAGTTGTTTCCATTCCAATGTTCTGAGTTTAGTTTGTTTGTATGGTTTTGTATGAATACCACATTGTGTTTTGTGTGGATTTGGTTTCAAAGCTATGTTTCTTCTGTTTCTAGAGGTGACATAACTCTAAAATTTGACTTTTTTGCATAACAGGTTAGTGAAAAAATTGACAGCTTTGAAGGGTTTAGAGGCTTGATTGAGATAGATACATGGATATTTGAATCTTGTTGTTGATGGGAGGCTTCCACTTAACCATGAAATTTTGTACCATCTGTAGGTATGCAAAAATTTCTCTACTTACATTCATTCTTGATCATAAATGTTCTAAATGATATTAATGCTTCAAACTTAAGATTCATTTCATTGTTATAATGATCAAAATGTTATAATTTTCTATGCATTCAAGCATTCTCTTGCCCCCTACCCTTTTCTCTCTCCCCCCTCCTTTTAAGAATTTTCTTTGTCATAAAAGATTCACATTTCTGTCTCATTTACACAAATTTATCTGAAGCTCTAGGAGTGAATAAAGATATGTAAAAGATGATGGATTATGTCTAATTTTTTTTTTTACATCTTATAGCTAATTAAATCCTTAATATTTGAATAGTTTAGAGCTCGAATAATGCTTGTATATGCATGTGTAGCAATAAGGGAGCCTATGTGAAGATTGAAATTTAAAACATCACTTTGGTATTTTTCCTTAGGAAGTGAAATGATATTTTGAGTAATACAAACCTACACACACATTGATATTTTTTGGCATTGCATTGAGGAAATTGTTTTCTCTTATACCTACCCTCGGCTAGACATGGAGGTATATAATATTGGTTTCTGGGTTTTTTCTGTAAGTAGTTAATTTCATAGAGGAAGACTAAAATCTTCTTAATGTACTGTCAGGTGTGAAAGCATATGAATCACTTGTTGAAGGCACCATTTTGTATTCATCCAAAAATTGGTTTGTTCTTTTTTTTTTATGTTTGTTGCATGCATTTTTTTTAGGCTCTAGAGATGTAGCTCGACTCTTTCCTTTGCACTTTTCATCTATTTTGATGATTATCGTAGTTTTTCCTCATAATTTTTTTATGTATATCTGTTTGTAACCTTATTTTCTACCAATCAATTTGTAAACCGGTCACATATTAAGGACCATTTCACTAACTTGTAGTCATCCATTACTTCATATGTTGCAGGTTGTGTCTGTGTGCCAATAAATCTTGATGATTGCAAGAACTTTAATCCTACATGTGTACCCACTCTTTCTCAAGTAAAAGTCTTACCGTATTTTATAATACTTTAAATGGTTAATTGAAGGTGCTTATTTAGATTTGAGATAGTTGAACCCTAGATTAAAATATGGTATTAGATGGGCAGTATAATGATAAAACTAAGGTCCATTGAACAAAAATTACGAACATAATTTACTAGACTATGAATAGTGTTACAATTATAATTATTTCTCCTTTACCTACCTCTCCATTAATGAAAAAGATAGCAAATATTGGAAGTTCATTACATGTCTCATGTATGTGTTAGTATTTTAATTTTGTTTAAGTTGTTCAAGAGCTTGATTAGGTCAAGAATATGTTCTACAAGCTCTGTTCTCTTGACACTGCTCAACATTTTCCCTACACATTTTCTCTTCAATCCAGACGTTTCTTAACTCCTTCCCTTGTTAGCCCTTTGTTGTTCTCAAGTGTAATGCTTTTTCTATGCATCTTGCAGTCTGTATGTATGATCAATCATCTCTTATGAAGCATGGATAACCTTTCATGGAATTGTTGTTGTGATTAGACAATTTCCATTGTGAGAATAATCATTTAATTTGTATGGAAGTAAGTCTTTTTCATATTATTTGACTTGTTATTGTAAACTTGTCTTCGCGGGATTCTCTAGGGGGGAACAACATAACTGTGATGATAGGTAGAGTTGTACAAAACCATAAATCATTTGGCATTATCAATATATTGCTTATAGAATACTCTATGCAAGTAAAATGGAATGTGCAATGACAATTGGTCTCGAGTTCAAATCTGAATATAAATACATTACACAAGAAGATGGTATCTATTCTATGATTTAAAGAACCCCAAAATAAGAAAATTAATAGGTTCCATCTGTTTAATTTCTCTTAGACACTTGTTTAATCGACGAGACCCTCAAAATGTTTTGCTGATAACCAGCAGTGTTCAAAACTCCTGAAGAGGTCAGATCAGCGTGACATTGGATCTGTCTTGTCAATAAAAGTCATTGAAAAGACATGGACTATCAGAGTGAGTTTTCTATCCTATGCCGATGATTGATCTCTCACCGATGGGTTGGCTTCGGTGGTCATCACCAAGAGTCTCCGCGATGACATGGTGTAGGTCTATTTAAAACTCCTGAAGAGGTTAGATTGGTGTGACATTGGATCTGTCTTTTCGACGGAAGTCATCGACAAGACATGGACTATCAAAGTGAGTTTTCTATCGTATGCTGATGATTGATCTCTCATCGATGGGTTGGATTTGGTGGTCATCGCCAAGAGTCTCTGTGATGACATGGTATTGGTCTATTTAAAACTCCTGAAGAGGTTAGATCGGTGTGACATTGGATCTTTCTTGCCGACGGAAGTCATCGACAAGACATAAACTTTCAAAGTGAGTTTTCTATCCTATGCTGATGATTGATCTCTCACCGATGGGTTGGCTTCGGTGGTCATCACCAAGAGTCTTCGCGATGACATGGTGCAAGTCTATTTAAAAATCCTATAGAGGTTAGATCAGTGTGACATTGGATTTGTCTTGCCGACAGAAGTCATCGACAAGACATGGACTATTGGAGTTAGTTTTCTATCATGTGCCGATGATTGATCTCTCACCGATGGGTTGGCTTCGGTGGTCATCGCCAAGAGTCTCCACAATGACATGGTGTAGGTCTATTTAAAACTCTTGCAGAGGTCAGATCGGCGTGACATTGGATCTGTCTTGCCAATGGAAGTCATCAGCAAGACATGGACTATTGGAGTGAGTTTTCTATCCTATGTTGATGATTGATCTCTCATCGATGGGTTGGCTTCAATGGTCATCACCAAGAGTCTTTGCAATGGTATATTTTCAATGAATATTTTTTAACAAAAAATTGCATTGTTTCGTTGCAATTTCGACGAAGGAAACCGATGAATCACCGAAAAGGTCTGACGAAGTTGCTATAGCTGCAACGAAGGTTTTGTCATAACTAATTTCCCATTTCATCGAAATGGCGATGAAATTCTAGTGTTCTTTTGATGCTTTGGAAGAGGCATTGCAATTGTAAATGGCGATGAAATTCTAGTGTTCTTTCGATGCTTTGGAAGAGGCATTGCAATTGTGTTTTGGTTATAATTCGTTGATGGATACACGAAGTTGTCGTCAATATTTCAACAAACAACAACGTCATTTTATGATGGCAATGATTGATGAATCTGGGCCATTATTTTGATGTTTAATTCTTTGTCTAAATTTAGACAAAAAATTGGTGATGAAAATTATTTCATTAGTTCGTCAGTTGTTCAACAAATGTTTGTTGATAGACTGACGAACGTTTTTCAAAAAATGGAGTCAGATTTAGTAGTGATAATGTAAATATTTTTCACTTCAATGCAATTGAATCACCATATTCCATGCACATATTCAATACACAAATATATGATGAGCACAATGAATATGTTAGTGTAGATGTTATCTCATTTTCATTCACATGGATAATTTATCATGATGTTAAGTCTACTTAGGTTTCCTAGTTAGAGAGAGATAACTTGCTAGTTATTTGGTGAGTCTCATGGAGTTAGCTTGCCACCTCTTGCTAGTCTTGAGGAAGTTAACTCACTATGAGTCTTAGTTAGTGGGAGATGACTTCATATTCTTCTCCACTATTTTGGGTGATGGTTTCTTCCTTCTCTCTTATAGGTACATCTTATTTCATGTAACAACCTCAAAAATTATAATCTTAATATCTTAATGAATATAAAATAGTACAAGATAAGGTTATAGAAAATTCCATTAACTTCCATTATATAATATCACAATGATATGCAAGGAATGCAAGTGATATCCAATAAGAATCCACGCATACATATAACTCCTACTCAAGTAGTAAAATAAGGAAGCATATCATAAGTACTTTGTAATAATATGAAAATATCACAAGTACATGTCTAGTACTCAACAATGAAGATAACATCATTTCATAGCTAAGATATACAAGGTTCAAAACTACAATTCTCATTCATGATAATAATATAATAGATCATGGGACCAACCACACATATACAAGTAGTCTAAAATAATGTACACAATAAATAGTTTTTGAAGAAATCCAAGCTCAACTCTATGTGCTAATCCTCCAAGATCCTACACTCTTGTTGTTAATTGGGAAAGTGTTGAACCCACCATGAGAATGTCCCTTTCTTCCCCATCAATCACTCAAGGTGAGAAGCACCATCCATTATTCATAGATGTGGTGGAAATAATATTAATGTTTTATCTTTCTTAGTTCATTCCTTTAGTAACAAACACCATATACCCATGAAACTATAGATCCAAACATTCAAAATACATGGAATAAATTTCATAACGCACCTTCTAAAAATATACATATGCCAAATAATCATTCCAAGATAACCAATATTCATAACACATTCTTTTCAATATCTACTAAATATATGGATGAATAACCTTTACCCTAACCCTAACCCTAACCCCAAGCTTTATGAAAACGTTATGAGCCATAACATGAATTAAAACTTAATCCTAATTGTAATGTCTAAAAAATAGGATGCAACCCTATCAGAAAAAGCAAGATCCCTATTGCCACTTACGGGTGTCCTAAAAAGTGACTTTGTTGTCTTTCACTAAGTTAGTTCTCAACAACCTTCCTAAGAGTTGTCTACTCCTTAATGTGGTTGGTTTAATAGGACATGTGTCACAGTTGTATGGTTGGATTCCAAATAATTATTGTAATAGGCCAAGGTTGCATTACCCACACTCCTTATAAATGTAGGGAAAGAGGGTTGCCTTAGGCATCAAGTTTGGAATTGGAGTTTGGAGTCTTGGTATGAATTAGGTATAGAGTCCATAAGTTTTTGCATATCAGATGTATGCTCTTATCTTGCACTTTTCATGATCTGGATAATTAGAAATCTGTATATGATTATGATATGTTACAATACATTTTAGAAAATAATTAAATTGGTATATTAGGTTTTCTGCAAATTGGTATTAGAGCCATTAATATGTTTGAGTTGCTTAAGTAATAGTGATTGTGTCATTCTAAAATTCGTGATTATAATTGTCCTCATTATTAGTATTATTGTAGCCATTATTTCATATTTCACCTAAAGAGGAGCCAGTTACTGGTATTCTTCATATCTATTATCCATTGAAAAATGACTGGATCTGAATGATTGAGTGTAAGTAGTTGAAGGTAGTTGTGGATCCATGATAGTAAGTCCCAGTTGAAGCTAAAGGACAAGCATATAGGGCAATAGTAAGTCGATAAAAGTAATAATAAAAATTCTACCTAAATTTCAAGTAAGACCTAAACCTGTATCTGTGGCTAGTCAGAGATTGATGAAAGCAAGTAGTTCTTTTATTGTTCCTATTCATAATATAATTGAGGACAAAGAAGATCATGTCGACGAAAAGGGAAACTTTAAATTTCCAAATATTTCAATTTTTGATTTATATCCAGAAAAGGGTATTAAAGCTAGAACATTAAATTTTATGTGTCAATTTGAGGTCAACCTCCATGTCCAAGGTGTAGGAATTAGATTTGTCTATCTCCCATTTATTACTCAAAAAGATGTAGAAAGATGGAAGGCTAAAGATTATTTCCATGTGCATTTCCCATATGTTGATTTTATTGTCTACCCTCACTTCAACTAACATAGGAGTCCAAATACCAAATGTCATATCTGGGATCAGGCAGTTATAGCTCAATTTAGAGGAATACTTGATGCCTCTAAGGGTGATGGACATATCAAAGTGCAACCAAATTTTTATTTTTCTTTAGAAGATAAATTTATTACTTTTGCCTTGTTTTTACTTCTCGAGATCCAGGGTGTTGATCTCCATCTAGACTTTTTGTATTCCACCATAGAAGGATGATTTGTATACAAATTGCTCAATATGGTTTTTCATCCTTCTTTTCTAGCATGGGTAACTTATCCACAAGGTAGTTCAAATATTTTAGATTATGGAAGGAACATTGATCACACAGGATTCCATATAGGATTTCCATCATAGAAAAATTAATCAATGAACAAAAGCATCCCATATTTAGAGATTTGGATGTTTTGTCATCTTCCAGACGGTCTATTACTCCCAAAATGAAAAGAAAAATATTATATAAGATAGATTTGATCACAGATCCTGAGAAGAAAATTATGGAACAACAAGTTAGGGAAGAAACACCCAGATGATCTTTTAAGAAGATTCCTAGAAGTTATTCCATGACCAGACATATTCCCAATTCTCTGAATAAACCTTACATTGATTACAATCTAGAGGAATCTTTAGGGTCTTCTAGTCACTATCCTTATAGTAGGAAACAATCCATAAATCCTTATCTTTCTAGATCATCCATGGCCACTTTTTTAGATGTGAGAAGTAACTCAAAATTAATGGATGCTTTAGCTAGACAAGTCAGTTTAAAAATGGATTTGATCCCAAAAGAAGGCGAGGAGAAGGATAGAAAATGAAAAGACATTAAGATAATGAAAATTCATGAAAGTGGAAAAATGATGAGAGAATCCTTGCCACGAGCAAATAATGAGGGTAGATCTAGATTTAATCTATAAATTGAAGGCACAAAAGAAGAAATCACTAGTTATATACTTGGCAGATGGCCAACTCCTAAATATTTTACTATATCCTAAATGAAGATAGTAAATTATGGGGTAGAAATGAATCAAGATTGCATACAAGGATAGGAAATTAACAGAAAAAATTAGAAGCTTAGAAAAATTGGATAGCCCAGTGGTAAATTTCTGCATAATAAAATATAGATGATTTAGCAATTGATATAAAAAATACTTTGTATTTTAGTACTACTCCTAGTACTAGCATACAAAGGATTGAGAAAATTTCATCAATAGTTCTAAATGACACTTCAATGCTTTCACATTAGGTAAAGAGTATCAATACTTCAATTAGTTCCCTATATAACAATCATAAAAAGGTTGAATCATATATAAACCAAATATTCGATAACCAACATAACTATGAAAAGAAAAGAGAAAATGAGGCTACTGATACAAAACTATTAATAGATCCTGTATCAAAGAAAATAGATAAAGTTAGATCTTATGTGAAGAAGATACAAAGTGGCTCAAGTTAAGCATGATAGCTCAAAAGAAGAAAAGAAACCAAAAGTAATCCCACAATAGGGAAATAAAAAGGTTATAGTTCAAAGAAGAAAAGTATTGTTCTATGATGAACCTGATAAACATGAGCCTATTATCCCTCCAACCCAAAAACCAGGACCTTCCAAAACCAAAGAACATACTCATGTAGTAACAAAAAAGGATTGGATGGCTGAAATAAGAATTACTAAGGAAATTGATGAGCCAATATTTGTTGATGAACATGCTTGTGTGCAAAAAGAATCTGATGTAGAATCAAAATTTTAGTCTTATGTAAGTTTAGATGTTGATTCTGTGGATTCATATATTTCTTCTATAATTTATTTATGTGTATATTTTTGAATTTGATGATGTAGAAGTAGTAGAAGAATGGGAATAACTTGCTAGAATAAAAGAACCTGATTATGAGCAAAAGAAGCCTCTCACTGAGAATACTTGTCCTAAATAATTAAGGCCTCATGCTTTATCATGATACATTCTAAATATAGATCAACTTGTTGATCCATATGATGCTATTTGTACTTGGATTGATACTTTAGAAAACCTTTTTGATGTAAAAGGAGGTGGATGGACTGATGCATCCAAGGTTTTATATGCTTCTCAATTATTATCAGGAAAATTAAGGCATTGGTGGAATGGAATTCCAAATAAAGGTCCCTCTACTGAAATTGATGAGAATAATTATATGGTCAAAGATTTAGAAATGGGTAGAGAAAACATTTGTAATGCTAGTTTTGGGCAATTGAAATTATTGCTTCTTGATGTTTTTTATGGAGATAGGAAAAATATTGCAATAGAAGTAGAAAAGATTTTATTTAAACTCAAACTCAAAAACTTGGGTTTATTTCACAAACATAATCTAGTTTTTGAAAAGTATCTGATTGCAACTAAATTACAAAATGATGTCTCCGCAAAGAAATGTTATTTGAATTATCTACCATGTGGTCTAGTACGTTGGGCTAAGGACTATATTGATAAGAAAAAGACCACTATTGCTAACTACACTTTTGCTAAGATAAAGAATCTTCTTAGCTATAATTTACAAAAAAAATGTCTATTAGGAGCATTAAATGCAAATGTTGAAGAATATAATTCTACATGTAATCTCAGAAAATTTTGTAGTAATCCTCCCACATATTGTAAGGAAAATTTAGGGCATCTCAGAGAAATCTCCATGAACAGTAGTGCCTTCAGTAACTTTAATTTCGATTAGATTGCCTCAAAGACACATACAACTATGTCCTAAAGCGGAAACATACATAGTTCATTTCCCACATTAATCCTTCTGAAAGAAGCACATGTAAATGCAACACAAATTCTAGAAACAAAACTGACACAGATGAAAGATAAGACAGAAAACCAGAACACAAAGATTTACGTGGAGAAAACCCTTTCAGGTAAAAAACCCCACTCTCAAAAGTTTGAGCCATTGTATTATTCAGCAACAAAAAGTTACAATACAGTTTCAGGCTCATAGCCTTTTCAGAGATTACATCTTGTTGATTCTGGATACAACCTGGTAGCAACTAATCAATCCATCAGACCATACAACCTTCGCACTGATACAATGCAGTGCAGATCAACAAGGGAGAGATCAATCATGATCCATGATCAAAAGAGATTCCAGTAGAACCCTGCTTCTCTCTTCTTCTCCTTCGGCCTCATGGCCTCGACCTTTCAGCCAGCCACACGACCCTCTTTTTTAGCTCTCTTGGTTCTTCTTTCTCCTCTTATTCACACCGACTCATTTTGTACCCAATCTTCAAAACGTCCAACGCATACATATATGCATTCATTCTCAAACAACCTCTGTGAATCGGTTTGCTTCCAACTGTCGGATCACAACTATCGAATCATCCAGCTCAACATCGTAGATGTTTCCACTTCCTTGCATAGAAGATAATACATCCATGTCACACCACATAGGATAGTCATCCAAATGGTCAACAATGATCAACTTGTGTTGCATGTCGGTGAGACACTAACCGTGTCTCCCTGATGCCACATAGCCCATATCGTCATTATCGCCAAGAGTCTTCACTATCGGCAAGACATTATACCGAGTCTAGAAAGCTATCACTTAGGCTTCCCCTTGTCACCAAGACATCTTAACAAAGATCCCAAGTCACATCAACCTCAGTATTCTCATCGGCAAGACAATCGCCATTCGATGAGACATCATATCGAAGTTCAAAGGTCACTCCGAAATGTCCAACAGTCGGCAAGACTATCGTCCTTCGCTGAGAGATCATACCAAGCCTTTATGTTATACCGAACACCAAACAACAGTCGTCAAGACTTATCGCTTTCGCTGAAAGGTCATACCGACATTAGGATTCCCATCGGCAAGACAAACACTCTTCACCAAGACATCATACCGATGCCTTCAAGTCATATCAAAGAGTCCAACCGTTAGCTAGACATTCCACATTCACTAAGAACTCATATTGAAGTCCTTGTGTTTCTCTGATGACTCCATTCGCTAGGAGTCTCACCGAAAACACCCGATCACATGTAGCTTTGTTGGCCAGACTTACCGTTGTCGATGAAACATCACACTAAGCTTAGGAGTCATATCGATGTCCAATGCACCCGTCGACAAGACTTCCACATTCGGTAAGACTACATACCGAAACACATGTGTTACACCGAAGTCTCACAACCATTGGTGAGAGATCCAGCCTTCGGCAAGAATTCTTACTGAACCCTTTGTGTTACTCTGATGACCTAGTTTCCATGAGTCTCCCCGACATATGCTAGACACCAAATCGTCGGCCAGAGGTCTTCACTCGGTAAAAGGTTACAGTGAACACACCAAGTCACACCGATGACCCCATAAGACTTATCTTGTCGGCCAGACATCTCCCATCGCTAAGACACATTCTGATAGAAGCAAGTCATACCGATAGTTCCATCGGCTAGATAGACCAAAGGTCACGCCGATATTGGCCAGACTTCCTACCATCGCCGAGACATCATCTCAATTGTCCCAGGGTACGCTGAAGGTTGTTGATTATGCCAATCGCCAAGACATTCCATAAGTCACAACGATAGTCAGGATCAACTAGCAGATCGGCCAAACATCTCACCAGTCGCACCGAAATTGCTCACAAGAAGTTTCAGCCTGTGGGATTGAGGCACACAATTCCAACACATATAGTTTCAAGTAATTTTCTAAAATTGGGCAATTTAAAAGAAAGTCTTGTGGAAAAAGATGTAAATGTAGAAAGTACAACAAAACATACCATGGGTACAACAAAGATACTCGATATGGTGGTGAAAAATATTTCAAGAAAGAAAAATAAAAAAATGTTCCTTTCCACAAGGAACAATTCAAAAGAAAAGGATATAGGCACCCACAATACCTTTTGTGTAAAAATAAGGGAAAAAGTATCGTACATAGATATGCAAAAAAAGTTATCTACAAAGGACCTCATTATGCAACTAATTGTCCTCAAAAATTAAATCCAAGAACTAAATTTTATGCTATATTCCAAGCTCATGATAAAAATCACAATTATGAAAATTTTGAATATTCCCAAGTGGATGTAGAAACTGAGCAATTATATGAATTGGCTAGTTTGTTGCCAGAATCACATCAAATGATGAAATATAAAGAGAAAAAGGTTTTACCTTCTAAAGATGAAGTCTCTGATGATGATGATGATTTTATAGCTTCTATGCTAAAACAATATTTGGAGGATGTGCAACATAAAATTGAGATGGAAAAGCTCAAATATCCTTACAAAGAAGCTATAACAAGAGAAGAAAGAAGAGTCTGTAAAAAAGTGAAACATAGAAAAAGAGGGCTATGATATGACCCTATTCTCCACTATTTCATTCAAGAAATGAGATCCAAACCATGAAGTAACTATCAACCCAAGAGGTAGTAAAATCAAGGTTTGAATCTTGCAACTTATCCTTTATGCAAGGATGAGGGTGTCAGCCAAACAACACCTTGAGGAGAAGAATTTAAACTAGCAAAACAACTCTAATCCTAGGTCTACAAAGTGTAATGAAGAGATCTATCACAAAATAGAAGGAAACAATGAATTTTCTGGAAAAACCGAGAGTAATGAATGTTGTGCACTTGTCAAAATCTATTGTTTTTTCAACCCTAATAGGGACTCATTCGCCCTATGGCGAATGTGTCTTGGTAAATTTTTTTGGGAGGTTCTGAGCCAGAAACTGTAGCTTATGATCTTTGAAAACCTGCTACCTTGGAAGCCTTAACATGGACTCATTCGCCTTATGGCGAATGGGTCCTAGTAGGTTCTTCTAGAAAACTATGAACCTGAATTTGAAGTTCTAGACCTATAATCCTCTCCTGTAACTTGAAATCCCTGCTTTTGGATATGGATCTGCTAGTAATTTGGAAAACAAATTTAGGTGTTTGATGGTTGATAAGGGTTTTCCTCGGTCAAACCAAAAGTTTGGTAATTAAACCTTGATGATGAATAGAAATTTGAAACATGAAATGTGTGTGCAATCCTAACCTTAAGTGTGTCTAAGATTAATATCTCTAATGATGCAAAGAAACCCTACTCAAGTGTGTTAGAATAAGATCCTAGAATGAAAGATGAATAATGCAAATGACCT
This sequence comes from Sequoia sempervirens, assembly GCA_007258455.2. Taxonomy (NCBI): domain Eukaryota; kingdom Viridiplantae; phylum Streptophyta; class Pinopsida; order Cupressales; family Cupressaceae; genus Sequoia; species Sequoia sempervirens. The sequence continues at coordinate 25,324,907 of VDFB02047230.1, read as the reverse complement.
ACTTTAGGATATCCCAAATCCCCTTAATAACTCATAAATCTAATTATACCTCACGTTAGGCTACAAATAGAATGGTAATAGAAGATGGACTCACTTAGGAAACAAGTCATTAGGCTTGGTTGAATCTCTTTGTGCTTCTCCCAAAACCTAGAATTCATCACGATTCTACATAGGAATCTATCATCACTTCTTCAATAATGCTTGATCTTTGACAAAAATAAGCTTGAACACCTGCAAAAACACTATAATGCTACTCCAAGACTTCACTCTTGCTTGATTCTTACTTGATCTCATGAAAATTTTCTTAAATTATCCTCTCTTCTCTAGTTCTAGTTGAAACATAGTGAAATAACCTTGTATTTATACATAACTTAAGATGAATTCCTAAAATTCAAATACCAGAAGTCAACATCAAATCTTCGATTTCAAATCATTAAAATATTGCAAAAAATATATTTCAAAGAGGGGTCCTAGGTCTATGTGAGTACCCATTCGACATGTGGTGAATGGGTCCTAGCTCACTTAACTAAGACACACTTCAAATAATATAAAAGATCATGTGAAAATAGGGTCATAGGACATAGTGAGGACCCATTCGCCAGGTGGCGAATGTGTCCTAGGTCACTAACCTAGGACACATACCTTCAAAAATTAAGTGTTGTGTTATGGCATTTATGAATGTTGGGTTTTATCTCTCAGAATTTGCATTTAATTAGGCTTGGATTTGAATTAAAGGGGCCAATTAAGGAAAATTAATCCTCAATTAATTAATAAAGCCCTAGACTAGTGTGAAAGTGTAAATATACACTTTACAACACCCTAAATAAGGCACAATTAGGTCCATTTAGTTTAAAAGGTTCCTAAACTTAATGTGAATGTGTAAAACACATTACAACACTAAATCGAGGAAACATTAGGTTCATTTTATTATTAATTATTCCCAAATTAAGTGTGAAAAAGGTATACTTTTTTTGACACTACATTTAGCCCCCACTTTAGCGGCCATATTATACTACGTGCATATGCAAGATAAAGGAATTAAACTCTATAAAAATGATACTCATATGGATTCATTAGCGAGAATGAAGCCCCCATTGCATTTACTTGCAAAACCACAATGTTAAGGACCATATCCTACAACATAGGTTTGTTAGTCATTCAAAAATCCTCTTATCAAACTTCTTCGGAGAATAAATTTCGAGGGTAGATGTATGCCCCCTGATTCTACTTGGTTTATGAAGGTGGAATAGGGTGAATGCAAAACCACATCAAATTACTTAAGTGATATCATAGGGTATTTCCAAGTACCATACCACATAGTGATAGACATTTGATGAGATTAGAAGCATAATTACGAATCCAACACAAAAAACAACATTGAAAACAAAGTCCTCTAGCCCCCAATATGCTAATTTGAATGAAATGCCCTAAAAATGAAATAAGCTTTATTTAATAGGGTTTACTATATAATAATGAAAATGAAAATTTATACTATTCATTTATTATTTACCTTTTTACAAATTACCTTGGTGTAGAGTGGTCTAGGATGCCAAGTTGACGAACCTACAAGCCCCCTAGACTTGACATTGTTCGCGAAGAGGTGGCACGAGGCATGCTTCGACAAACAGTGAGTGGATTATGCTATGATTTTTTGTCATTTTCATGCATTTACTATACCTTTTCACATATTTTTAGTATTCTTAGGACCTTGGAAAAGATTGGTGCAAAGCATCCATTACTAGTGCAAAGTGTCCCACCTTGGCACAAAGTGTCCCGCCTTGGCACAAAGTTTCTCACTTTGGCGCAAAGTGTCTAGAAATGTCTAAAGTATCCAAGACCCGTCCAAAAATGGCATAAGTGTCCACATTGACCATAAAGCATCTTAGAGCAACTCTAATGTTATTTAATTGATAAATTTAGGATTTATTTTATGTATTTTTATATTTTAGATTCCTCCTCAAGCTTGGAAATACCTCAAAGGGATACAATTCCATTTCCTTCGAGAATCTATCACACAATTGTTAGAGGAGGAGATCAACCTTCTACAAGATGTAGGATTGTTTTGGGTATACCTCATGCCACCTATGAGGTATCACGATGCCATGTTGATGGCCTTGGTAGAGAGATGGAATGTTGACACATGTACCTTCCATCTTCCTATAGGTGAGATGACTGTCACCCTAGAGGACATACACCACATGCTACAAATTCATATCTGGGGCGAGACTGTACACTCAACAGATGAGCAATCTTATAGGTAGATGCTAGATGATATCATATACTGCCTGCAATGGCCTATCTGATGGTCGATCGTTGGTCCATGCATTGAGCTGAGATGGCTTGTACATGCACAAATACCACTACTTTGATGGATTATGATCACTACCATAACACTTACATTAGTACCAGATGATTGAGGAGCACATTTAGATGGTGGACTTGTTCATATTATCAAAGACATGGAGAAGCACATGACCATTTATGCATGGAATCATAGTATGCTCACACATCTATATTATGATTTAGGGCAGTTTGTATACCAGGAGCTAGACAACATAGTAAATTTTACACTTTTGTAGGTATGGTGCTTCAAGCACATCACATGTATTAGGCCAACTGGATTTCCTACCATAGCGGCCATGGGTTACCCATAGGCCTTTATTTATGCACTGAGGTGATCATGGTAGGAGGGAGATTTACTGCACCCATGGATTAGATTTGATTGACTAGATGAGGATGATATCTGTTGGAGACCATATCTCAGGATTCCCCAGTGGACGGATGACAAACATGAGCTAGTCAGGCAGCAACAAGACCGATTTATTTTAGAGAGACATGATTACATAGTGAGACCATTCTGCTATGATTGTGTGATGTGTCAATTTGGACATATTCAGATACCATCGCAGGCTCGATTGATATATCTACGATCAACACAAAGTGATCCTAGACTTGAGGACAATCACCAACTTACTATTGAGGATGTATACATTAGCGGTTCATAGGATGAGGATCACGACATGCCCCCAGTCTCCAAGGTTCATGAAATAGGCACTACTCAGACCTACAATGAGTGGTGGGTTGGAGCACAACCAACTCATGTCTTTCCCATTCGCTACCCTACAAGTCACATCAGACCTCTTCTAGGTCATAGAGAGGATAAGGATGATGAGCAAGTAGATGGAGATATAGATGATGATGACACCATGCCTGACATATTTCTAGGTTTGGATGAGGATGAGGATGAAGAGGATGAGGAGGAGTCCCAATCTATGAGTGAGGATTTCGATGAGATAAAGGAGGATCCAATTGCCCCTGATAGGAGAGATACTCCCCTACTAGAGTCACTAGATCATATGTAGTGGCCACATCAGAGATCCACACTCATGATCATGGGGAGGCCAGTGGTAGCAGGCCATCCACACCTCCCACATAAAGGGGGACCATCATTATACGGTTATACCCCGACTGGTGGATTAGAGATCTAGGTGATGATTTGATATTTATGTTTTTGTTACGTTCTTTAACTTTGTGCACATATATATATATATGATGTGTCCTGATATTCCTTTATGTTTTCCATCTTGTAGGGTCCACACAAGAGTGGCATGAGCTATATCAACGTGTTACCACAAAAATGATGCCTACATTGCGCATGGAGGATGAGCTACCCTCATAGTATGTGCCCCCACCTTTTGTGGGGCAACATGCAAATCTCTTTGAGGCATTTGCTAGATTGAAGACAATGTATGAGAGTGTGACCAGATGCAATGACCTAGATAAAAAATAAATTTCTACACTACAGTCAGCATTAGATGAGCTCTGAGCCTCTTGAGGTCCATTAGGTAGTGGGACAGAGTTCACCCTCTAAACGAAAATCTCGAGGCTGGAGAGAGATATGGCTAGGCTATAGGTAGAGAGGGATTGCATAGAGAAAGAGCATGTTGAGGCACTCGTATGAGAGGAAAATATGAGAGGAGAGGTGTGGGTTCCACTGCTATCTATGAGGTCTTTGAGAAAGACACCATTACATTCCACTGTCTCATTATGGAGGGCAACACCAAGTGTCGAGGGGTCTAGCAGTTGCATGCCCTATTAGCATTGTATTCATTGATATATGTACATGAAATTTTGATGATATTGAAGATTGTAAAGATGAATAAGGAGGTAAATATATGAAATTCATAAGAAATAAACATAAATAATATTTATACCTTCATAGTCTTCTCCTCTTCATGGATTTAGCTCACAAGAAGCAGCCATTTCTTGCAGATTTTCTCCAAAGATTGAAATGGATGTGGTTGCTCAAGATCTTACCATGATGATGGTAGGATAGTGATGGATTGAAGGGATATTTTGATAGCATAAGGATGGGATGAATGTGTGTTAAAAGAATAAGAGCCAAGGCCACATTATATAGAGTTTTGGTGAGAGGAATCAATGGCTAAGATTGAATGGCTAATGAAGGGTTGAGATTGATTGAGAAGGTGAGGTTTGGATCAAGGATGGGGATTGATTATCCTTGTGAAAAGTTTCACAAAATGGAAAGGGGTGAAATGGGGAGGTGTGATCACACATGTGTGAGCACACATTGGGAAGAGATGCATTAAATTTGTGTAAGAGGTAGGGTGGCTTGTGTAAGAGATGGAGGGGGTAGGTGAGATCTCACACGTGTGAGAAGATGCTAGCAGATAGTTTGACGCTTGTCACTTTGTGAAAAGCTTGGGGGATGTGTAGGAATTTTAATTTAGAGGAAAATAATAATGAAGATTAGTAATGAGGGTTAATTAATTAATCAAAGATTTAATTAATTAAATGGAGTAGGTTGAGTAAATAAACCAATGGTTTATTTAATTTGGGTAGAGTTAAATGTTGGAGAATGGGCTAGGATGGAATTAAATAATAGGAAATTGGTAATGGAGGTCAGGAAGGGGACAATTTTAATTAATCAAGGATTAATTAACTTAAATGGGATTAGGGGGTTCTAAAGGAAAGTGGGAAAAAGGTTAGATTGAATTAAATAAATATAGATTTATTTAATTAAAGGTGGTGGATAAAGGTAATGGGGAGATTAATTAAATAAATAATGAATATTTATTTAATTAATTGTTAGGATAAGGGAATGGGTTAAATTAATTAAATAAATAAAAATTATTTATTTAATTAAATATTATTTTGGCTAGCTACATTTTTCCCCTCTTTGAGATGATGTTACGACTAAGAGAAGTAACATCATTTCAAAGAAGAATAAAACATAGTGGGTAGGAAAGGGGTAAGGACTAGTGGCATGATGCCCCAGTCACTAGGAAGGATGAGGAAGGATGAAGAGGAGGTAGTATGCCCCCTCGAGAGGACATGCGGGTTAGGAGAATATGGGTGTGCTCTCGAAATGGATGGGAAGGGTAAAGGATGAAGGATAAAAAGATGAAAGGGTGAGCTACCTAAGGATGGATGGGAAAATATAAGGATGATGAAGACATGGATGAAGATGGAGGATGGATGATCATCATGTTGCAATGACAAGAGAAACCTAGATTTGATATTGTACTTGACATTATGCACCAAGGTGTGAGGAACCGGGATGACAATTTTTTCAAGTACGTGATCAAAAGGGTCAAGTGCAAACATATCTCTTATGACATCATGATATGTAATACCATGATGCTATTGTGGTAATAGAGTGCAAGAGACCATGATAAATGCAAAAAATGATAAATCACATAAGCCACAAGAAATCATGTACAACAAACCAAAAGAAAACAAGGACTATACTCCAAGTCAAGCTAAAAATTGATTGATGGGTTGATTGATGGATTGATGATAATGATTGGATTGGGAAGAATACATCCCTATGATGATAGTTGGATTAAAGTGGATCAAATTATTTGAGCTTAATTTGGATTAAGATGGTCAATTGGTTAAGGATGATGTGATATCTTGCAAATTTGGATTGCATGGATTAGGATTTATTGCATTGGATAGGATTAAAGGGGGATGGTTGGATTGAAATGATAAATAGGTTTGGATCGTGGACTAGGATAGATGAATGGATGGGGTCCAATGACAAGGGAGAATCAAGTCTTAGGTAAAGGATGGAAGGATAAATGGATTGTGTGGATAAGGGATAAATGGATTTAGTAGATGGAAGATAGGTGATGGGAGACAAAAGGATGGTGGATGAAGGAGGATGGAGGTCCAAGGACTAGTTTCAAAGGACTAAGATGCCCCACACTAGAGGTACTGCAATAATCGATGGAAAAATATTAGTATGAGATGGAAGGGTAGTGTATAAAGCTAATGGATGGAAGTAAGAGTGAGGATGGGTTTTTCCAAAGCTTGCATGAATATGTTTCCCCTATCTTTATGAAGATCAAGGGTGAAAAAAGAGGGTTAATTGGATAGGATGGGGGGATGGAGAATATGGATAGGATGATAAAGGTTAAGTGAATAAAATATAGATGCATGGATATTTTACCCCTAGGATCTTTATCAAGGTCAAAGATGGGAGGGTTGGATTTGGATAAGATGAGGGATATGTGATGAATGATATGGATAGGATAGGATACATGGTGATTATGTAGATCCTTAGTCTTGTCAAGATCAAAGGTGGAGAGGTGAGGATGGATTTAGATAGATTATGGATAGCTAATGAAGGATAATGGAGGATGTGGTATGGATGGATCTTTCCCCCATGTGTAGAGTGCAAGGGAGTGGGGAGGAAGGACTCAAGTATCTAGTTCCATAAGTGGTATTCCTTGATTATGTACTATAATAGACTATGGAACTTGGATGGATGATCATAGATGTTTGGTAGTGTGATATCAAAATGTCTAACCTATTATAAGTAACTAAAATGCCATGGAAAAATATAAAGAAACACCTCAAGATTAGCCTAAGAAATTTGTAAATGCAAAGAGAAAAAGTGTAAAATGATACTAAATAGATATACCTCCCTTTTGCAGCTGAAACTCCTTGGTTGGTCCTTGATTTTGATTTGGTTTGTACGCTCCTTGATGGCTCTTGATACAACTAAATGAAAAACTTGACTATGTACTTGAATGCAAATGCAAATGGATGAGATTGATGGCTAGATGAGTGCACAAAATGGCAGCATTTAGTTGCAAAATGACTAAGTGTTGGAAATGCCTTAGAGGATGGGGTATTTATAGAAGAATTTGAATTCTCTAGAGAATTCAATGGTTGAGATTTATCCAACAAGGCCAAGATGAAGGGCCAAGGTGAGTTGAGAGCTCACAAGCCCTCACATTTTGACATGTGGAATGTGAGATGGCTAAGGGTGAGATGATGTGTAGGTGATGTGGAAGGGAGGTACATGATGTGGAGGAAGGACAAGTACCTTCCAAGTACCTTGGGGAGTGAGAAGATTTCCTCAAAAAGGAACTTCTTGTCCCCAAGTGGGAGTGAAAATGACATTTGAAGAATTTTGGAATTTCTCAAAAATCTCCATGGGAAAAGAGAAAGTGGTTGGAGATATAAATGTGAATTAAAAATTCACATTCATAGGAGAATCTAATGGATAAGAGAGGGTCTCCTAAAAGGTGGGAATTGGTCACATGTGCATGAGGTGACAAGTCAAATATTCTAGAAGCCTTGGAGAGATAAAATGTGAATTAAAAATTCACATGGGGAGGAGAGAGACCTAGGATGAATAAAAGTGAATTAAAAATTCACATGGGAAAGAGGGTCAATGCCCAGAAAGGCAAATGGAAAGATTGACTAAAAAGTGGTGCTAAAAGTGGCTAATGACTTTGATTAAAGTTGTGCAAATACTTGGTTATGATAATTAATGGAAGATTAGAGACAAGTGGCAAATGTAGGAGGATGTGACATTAATCCTTGATTAAGAGGATGCACACCCTAAATATGAATTAATTAAATTAATTCAAATTAGAGATGGATTATGGAGGATGTGACAAGGAGAGAGAAAAGAAGAATTTTAAATTGATTTTAATTTAAAAGATTAAAATGACTAAATTAAATAAATCGGTGTATTTATTTAATTTAGAGAGGAGAAAGGTACCGGACAAAGTGTTTAATTATTAAATTAAATACTTTAAGAGTCTTATGTGGGAAGTGTAATATTAATTAAATAAATTAATATTGACAGAATTGATGAATAAAGAGGTAAATTTGATCATATGGGAGTGATCAAATTTGGGTGTCTATAGGTAGAATAATGGTAAAGGGGATTAAATGGATTGGGAGAGGGAGAGGAATATGGATTTATGCAAAGGATTAGATAAGAGGGATGTAAGGATGGAAGATGGATGTTGGAGAATTGATGGGTTGGTGGAAGACATATGGATGAGTGGATGGGAATGTTGGAAAGATCAAAATTGGTACACACCTTGAAGGGTGGTGGGGTTGTGGAAGAGAAGTGGACTTTGTAGTTTGAAGTTTAGATGAAGGAGGAGGTGTAGATTTTGGGATGTAAGGACCCAAAATGGATGGAAGTGAGGAAGAATTATTAGGTGGGGTGGAGGAATTAGGATTGGATGAAGCTTTTGGATGAGCAAGTTTGGATGCCAATTTTGTTTTTTCTTTGGGATGTATTAATTCTATAAGTATTTTTGGAATCCACATGGTTTTTGGCTTTAGTTTTTTCTTCATGGGCCTTTGTGGCATTTGGGATTTTTGATTTTAGATCATATTTTTCTTGTTTTTTTCATGTCTTTTTTATGGGACATGTTGATCCTTGGATTTTTATGAATTTTTGGATTTATGCATTTTATAATTGGCATCCAAATTGCTTCCAAGAGAAATGGGATTGGTGGTTGGATATGAAGGATATGGATGTATTATGGATGGGTTGGTGTAAGTGGTCTTTTGGAAGGATTTCAAAGGTGTGCCTTGGTTGATCTTTTTTTTTTACATGAGGTGATGGATAGAGGGGATATTGGGATTTTGGAATAGGAATGTTAGGTGGTGGAATGTAAGGACCCAAGATGGATGGTGGGGATGAAGGAATTTTTTTTGGGATATAGGGACCCAAAATAGATGGAAGGGATGAGGGATTGGGATTTGGAACATAAGGGCCCAAGATAGATTTGGAGGATGGGGAATGTGGATGTTAGATTTAGATGGAGGGATTTTAGATTTAAGATGGGTGGAAGGAGTACTAATGTCTAGAGCTTGGTATCCAAGGCCATGCTATTTTGGATTTTCTTTTATATTAAGGGGTTATAAGATGCCTTGCTCATGGAGGCCTAACCATTTTCCTTGATAATGCATGGGTTGGAAAATCCTTTTACCAATGGGATACTTGTTGTTTTGGAAGCAAGATGAGAGTCCATTTTAAGGGGGATATGGTATGGAAGGAATGGTAGGCTCTTGGAGTAAACCAGCTTGGATGAATGTGGATGAACCCAATTGATAAGTATGGGGTTCAAGGGTATCTTGGATAGGGGTGATGGGATATTGTGGAGGATTAGGACCATGAGATGGAGATGAAGGGATGATTTGATCTTGACTTGGGACAGGATCATGGGATGGGGTGGATGGTGTAGTTTTCTCTTGGTTATGAGATGGAGGGTGATCATGAAATGAAGTGGTAGGGGTGTTTTGATCATGAGAGGGGAGAGTATCATTAGAAGGGGTGGAAGGTGTACTTTGATATTTATTTAGAGAAGGACCATGTAATGGAGTGGAAGGGGTATTTGGATCTTGAGATGGAAAAGTATCATTAGATGGGATGGGGGGATATGGTGTTCTTTATTAGAAATGGGGCCATGAGATGGAAGGGGATCATATGATGGAGAAGGAGGGGTTCCTTGATATTTATATGGAGGGATATCTATGTTATCATTCTTTGGATTGGAGGATTGACATATCTCATTTTATGAGGATGGTGTGATGTGGGAGGAAGGTTGGATAGATGATTCAACTTGGGTGAATGAAGTAGTAGAGGATTCAAAAGGTGATGAAGGTGGATGCATGGAATGGGAAGATAACACCACTTTGTTTTTGCATGGGGAATTAAGCACCTTTGAAAGTATTTCTTGCAACAAACCATTATGATGGGCATGGGGTGAATTTTATTGGTAAAATTGGGGTGATGTGGATTGTAAGGATGCAAATGTGGGAGATGAACAAGTGGAATAAGAGGTGAAATTTTCCATGGATTAGTTAATTGAGGATGAGGATGGGGAGCTTGAAAAGGATGTGGAGATGGGGATTTGGGATGTGGATGGGGTTGGAGAGGAATTTTAGCTAAAGCTTGGTTTCCCTTGTCAAAGGAAGGGGGATGATAAGCAAGAGGGGATGGGTTGGGATTGGATGAAGGTGGGGAGGCTAGAAGTTTAGCACCAATGCCAAGGAGATAGCTAAGCATGCCATCCTTATCATTATTAAAGTAGTTGATGAGGAGATGATTGGTGATGGGATGCCATGAGGATGACATGAGTGATGAGGGTATGGGGGGGGTTTGAGGGGGTCATTGGATGGGTGATTGGTGAAGATTTAGAGAATTTGTGTAATGGATTCAAGGTGGTCCACAATATTCTCACTATCATAATAGGGATTATATTCAGGTTGGTTAACAAGGCTATTATCATCACCATCAATAGGATTGGGGTTGGCTATGATTGTGATTTTTGGGATTTTTGGGTTATGATATGGATTCATGATATTAGATTGGGTTATAATGGATGAAGGTGGATTATAATAGATTAGGTTGGATGGAGGATAGGTTAGTTGGGTAGACATGGTGGAAGATTGATTGGAATAAGAATGTTTGAGATTGATTTTAGATGAGATGGAAATTATGATGATTAATTAGGAATGGACGGGGGATTAGAAGAATAAGATATGAGGATGAAGATGGAGGATGTGATTAGACTTGGGATTAAATGTCAAGACCTTAAAATTATTTAATTTGATTTAAGATTATTCTCTATACTTAAGATAGACTAACACTCTTAAGGAAGAGTTGACTGGATTTGATTTCTACTTAAGATGGGAAAAGTTCCTAAGTAGGAATTGATTGGATTTGATAACTATACTTAATATAGGCTAATTTTCTTAAGAAAGTTTGGAATAAAGATCAAATCAAATTATAGTCTTGATTTTTGATTGGGAGATTGGATTTGAAATGGATGATTGTGGATTAAGGATATGATCCTTATGAAATATTTGGATGATGATGAAAGGATATGATGTATGAAGGAGATTAAGTCCTTAACCAAATTTTGATGTTCAAGTGATGATTTTTGATTAAGGATGGGGATTGGATGCTTGATTGAGATGGATAGATGGATAATGAATGATTAGATTTTGGATGAGGATAGATGGATTAGATTAGGATTTGGTTAGGATGGGATTAGGTTGAAAAGGGGGATTGGATTAAGGTGGTGATGATGATGATGAAGATTAAGGATGATAATGAAGGATGTGGATTAAGGATGATGATGGATGATTAAGATGAGATAATATGATAAATGAGGGTGATTAGGGGGATAGTTAGGATGATTAAGATGGAGTGATGAGGATGATTAAGAGGATTAGGGATGATAATGATAGTGATTATGGATGAATAAGATGGGATGAATAGAATGAGATAGGATAATTTAGAGATGATGTGGATTAGATGATTGGGTATGATTAGCATAAGATGAATGATTAGAAAGATTATGGAAGATAATTAGGATTAGGATGATAATGACGATGATTATGAGTGATTAAGATGGGGTTATTAGGATAAGAATGGTTATGGATGATTAGGATTATAATGGTGATAATTAGAATGATAATGAATGATTAGGAAGGGATGATTAGGATCACTACAACAGAACAAGAAAATAGCGCCTAAAATAGCATAGGATTTGAGTGTATTTTAGTCCATGAATTGGGTGAGTTGGTCGGCGCTAAACTTGGCACAAATAGGCATGGTCATCTTGGCGTCAAATTTTACACTGACTTTTACGCCATATGTAATGTCGGAGTTAGCGCCAGAAAATCACAACACCCTTTTTAGTGCCTAAAATAGCATTGGGAAATAGCGCCAAAAATAACACCTCTGTTAACGACTAAAATAGCACCAGGAAATAGCATAAAAAATAGCACCTAAATTAGTGCCCAATTAGGCTTCTAGTTTGCTTCTATGTCTACTCCCATTTTTGGTTCTAGTTTTGCTTCCGATTTTGCTTCCAGGTTTGCTTCTGGTTTTGCTTCTAGTTTTGCTTCTAGTTTTGCCTCCAGTTTTGCTTCCAGGTTTTCTTCTAGTTTTGCTTCTAGTTTTGCTTCTAGTTTTTCTTCCGGTTTTGCTTCCGATTTTGCTTCCATTTTTGCTTCCAAGTTTGCTTCTAATTTTGCTTCCAATTTTGCTTCCAGGTTTGCTTCCAATTTTGCTTCTAGTTTGGCTTCTATTGTTGCTTCCTTTTTTTCTTCTAAAAATGCTTCTTGTTTTGCTTCCTTTTTTGCTTCTAAAAATGCTTCTTGTTTTGCTTCCTTGTTTGCTTCTGAAAATGCTTCTTTTTTTGCTTCCTTTTATTAATTTAATATTTTTTATTTCAATTTAATTAGTTAAATATATCATGCCTCTTAAATAACTCATATGATTATAGATTAAGTAATTTAATTATTTAACTCATATGACTAAATAACAAGACAATTATTTTTTTTTGGGTCGGTAACACAATTTTTTTGTATTGCTTGTAAAGATAAAAAAGTACATCTATTGTTCAGTGTCATTACCCACCAAAATTCCACAGCAAATGAAAAAAACTAGGGGCACCTTAACATGCAGAGTAAAACATTAAATAAACCCTGTAACCCCTATAACTATTTACCAGTAAAATCTTTACAAAAAAAACCACCATTATAATGTTTAGAGTTACACGCTTTAATAAAACAAAAGCGGAGGGAGAATTCAAAGTCAAACATAGACAAACACGACCAATCTTAACGAGCTCCACTCGGACCCAACAGATGCTTGGCTATCTCCTTCAGAGGCTTCTTCTTCTACTGCTTCCCCAACTTCTTCTGGCACTTCCTTTTTGCTTCCAATCCTTACATCTTCACCTTTGCTTGTTTGATGAAGAGTTTGAGTGCTTTCCATCCCAAACATGCTTCCTCACGATAAAAAGCTTTGTATTTTCCTTCGGGCCAACAAATAAAGGGTTTGAACCTCGGTCTCCTATAGAGCTCCTCAATTTTATCATCTACCAGTCCTTCAAAATAATCTAAACCTACACCTGGAACCACCCATTCGAGAATGGACTCCATGCCTACCATAAAATATTCATGCACAATTTTTTGCATCACCATCCTCACCATTTCCACTGGTTCACCTAAATCGAAGCCCCACGCCACAATTAAGGATTAAATGTCCATGTTGGTTTGGTATCTGTGTTTCAGAGAGCCGAAATCCTTGCCACAAATTATTTTTGTACACTGCACTAGCCGCTTGTTGTCAACAAGGAAAAGGCCCTCCAGTCATTTTCTGGACACATCTCTATAAAATGGGCCCAAAGATCTTCATGACTGGAAGGTGGAATTGGCTTCCATTTCTCCTGAAAAATAGTACCACCACCACCAAAGTTTGTTGCAGAGATTTTCTCAACCCTTTCCAAATGCAATTAACACATCTTATTTGAGGGATTGCATTTAACACCATCTTGGATTGCCCACACTTTCTATTAATGAAGTACTACTTCACCACTGCCCGCCACCCCTGCCTTTGCTTGTCATTTAAGGCATTTTCCTCTCCTGTGTTTTCACCTAAGTCCGCTAACTTAACACCTCTAAAATCCTCCAACATAAATTCCCCTGTTTCACCAAAATTTAAAGCCCATTTAGGTAAGACATCTGCTTCCACATTACCACCTCTTTTAATGTGGTTCACCACAAAAATTTCAATTACGTTATGGAGGTGCCAAGCATTAATTTTACCTTTATCACTGCCTGAACTATTATTGTAACATAATCATCATCTATAATTAAAACAAGTGAGTCAAATATCTATAATTCAATTAAATTTTACAACATCCATCCTGAGCAGTAAATTAAAATTATCATATGTAATAAACATCCATCCAAAAATCATCGACCACTTTTAATATATATAAATTGACAAGTCAATACTGATAAGTTCATCATCATATATAACGAAAATGAGTGAAAGTCAAATATTCTAGTACATCAAAAACATGTCAAAATGATACATGTCCAACAATCGACATAAGTGAAAATGATACATGTACAAATGATATAAATAAAATTGATAAATTATGTAACTCAAACTGATACAAGTGAAGATGATACATGTCCAAATGATATAGTGAAAAATTGAAAATGATACATGTCAATATGATACAACTCAATAATATAGTACTATAGGCCGTGCAAATGATACATGTCAATATGATACAACTCAATAATATAGTACTGTAGGCCGTGAAAATGATACATATGATAGTAACCAAGAAAAGAGTCATCATAACGATATATCAACAGTGATCCATGATGCATTCTATATGATCATGAATGTCACTAGTTACTATCACCAACTGTCTCATCATCATCATCACCATCGTGATCATCATCATTGTCGTCGTCATCATCGTCGTCATCATCATTTTCATTGACCTCAGTGTCTTCTGCATTTGTGTCATCATCATCCTCTGCCATGTGATCTGTATTGGCAAAACCAATATTTTGTGGATCTATATCATGTTGAGGATCATCTCGATCTTTTGGAAGACTCGTTTTCTTAAAAAAAAACATTTAGAATGAAAAGTTATTATTTATTTCATGCAATAATTTAATTTTTTGTTATATATCTAATATTACAACATATGAGATGAAACCATAATCATATTACATCATATCAAAGTGCACATACCATAATAAAATTTCAAATTCCCTAGCTAATACTTAAGATTGAGATTGTTAACCTTGAGAGAGTATGACTTGGGAAAAAACTAATTTGATATGGCTATTATTTTCAAAGACTTCAAGTGGGATGTACTTCGCATTGACACCATTCCTCAATCTTCACTTGATGGCATCAAGGAATGGTTGAACTCCATGGATATAAAGTATTATGAAAGTAGAATGAACTTGAACTAGGCCAATTTTGAAGAGTATTACTGATGATCCAGATAATTTTTTTGAAAATGGTGGTTGGGAATTTTTGAATATGGAAGCTAGTGATTCTAATTCTGATAATTCAGAAGAGTCAGATCAAGGATATAAACCCTCTAATGTAGAAGAGGAATCAAAATCAGATTTCATGTAGCCACCATCAAGAGTGTTCCAAGCCAACAAGATGGAGGGAATTCTTATATAAGGATAATTTTCAATGTTGCAGGTATTGAATTTAATGCCAACTATAATGGCAACATTGAAATTCCCTAGCAGTATTTATGTTAATGAAATTTCCTTTAGATGCAAGGATTCAAAGCACATCAACTATGTGGTACAGTTGATTAAATCCCAAAGATGATATGTAGCAATGAAAGAGTCTGGAAACGCAGAGAGCTACATTGGTGACTCAAGAGAAACTTCAACTTTTAAAAACAAAGCCAATTAGGCTGGAAGACGTGTGGATCAGGCCAACATTTGGTGGAAGAGGAAGAAAGATGACTAGAACTCTAGAGGCCCACCATACTGGATTTCAGTATTCAACCATGAGAGAAGAAGAGAGAGCTGATATCATGTATCAAAACATTAAGCATGTATTCTTCTAGCCAGCAGAGAAGGAGATGATTACTTTGCTTCATTTTCATTTGCATAACCATATCATGGCACATGAACCAAGAAGACAAAGGATGTACATTTTTATGTGGAGGTAATGGATGTGATCCAAACTTTAGGAGGGGCAAGAAGGTCAATGTATGATCTGGATGAAATTGAGGAAGAACAACAAGAGAGGGATAGGAAAAATAAAATCAATATAGAGTTTCAAGGATTTGTCAAGTGAGTAAGAGAGCTTATATGGGAGCAAACTCATCTAAAAAATCTTGAACTAGAGTTTGATATAAAATTTAAATAGCTTGGTTTTCATGGATTTCCTTTCAAAGCCTCTAATTTTATTGTTCCTACGGTGAACTGTTTGGTAGAGTTGGTGGAATTACCTTTCTTAGTAATCGCTATTAGTGAGATTGAGATTATTAACCTTGAGAAAGTATGACTTGGGAAAAAGGAATTTGATATGGCTATTATTTTCAAAGACTTCAAGCGGGATGTACTCCGCATTGACGCCATTCCTCAATCTTCACTTGATGGCATCAAGGGATGGCTGAACTCCATGGATATAAAGTATTATAAAAGAAGAATGAACTTGAACTAGTGGACAATTTTGAAGAGTATTACTAATGATCCAGATAAATTTATTGAAGATGTTGGTTGGGAATTTTTGAATATGGAAGCTCGTGATTCTAATTCTGATAATTCAAGAGTCAGATCAAGGATATGAACCTTCTAATGTAGAAGAGGAATTAGAATACGATAAGGAAGGTTCAAAAGTCGAATCTCTTGTGGAGTCAGAGGAGGATGATGAAGAAGAAGAAGATTCTGAAGAGGAGGAAGGTAAAACATGGGATGAATTAGAAGCCAAAGCCAAAAATGCATGTAAGGAAAAAGGAGACGAGTCTCACAGTGAAGAGGAAAGGTGGCAACAAAAGGTAAAAGCTACAGGGAAGTCTCAGGCACCAAATATTAGAGATTCAAGAGGAATGCTTGCTAAGAGGCATAAAGTTAGATGAATGGAGTTCATCTACATCCTTCTACTATTTATTCATGCACATAAATGATCATCTTGTAATCATAAGATTTGAGCTCTATTTACTCATCCTATGCATCAATAAACAACTCAACACAAGAGATGCAAATTGACATATTAACACAACAATATCCAACTAAGTTATTGAAACTCAACTATTGATACCTCATTCTCCATCCAGATTACAAAATCGTTCCACTTTTTATTTTGTAACATATTCTTTTCAAATTGCTTTGGATGGCAGCCATATTTCTCCTCCTGTCAAAACATGGCACATGGACTAGTTAAACTAATTAATATAGTTACAAATGTACAGATCAAGGCCTGTTGTAATTAGGGAAAAAATATTATGGTTAATACAATAAAGCATATAAATCAAACCCTAATAAACAATGAAGCACAAATGAGCATAAAGACATAAAGCATAAAAAAATATTACCAAATCTTCATGCCACCATTGATTCACCTCCATTGCACTTCTCAATTTTGCTTGAATATGATAATTGCCCTCAGATTTGAGTGTGCAATAATACGCCTATGACAAGTGACTAGAAAAATATTGAAGATTGTTGTCTCACACTAGCAGCATGTACTTGCATAATATGTGTAGATGATAGATAAAAATGGATGAATGATTCAAGAATGATTTTGACAGCATAAGGATACTTGAATAATCAATCCCCCAAATGGATTATGAGAGAGTTGATTTATAGAAAAGGTATGATTTGGTGACAGTTGAGATTGGATGTCAATAAGATGTCTTAGACAATGGCCAAGATTGAAAGTTGTAGTATGAAATAGGGTTAGGTCGAAATTAGGGAAAATGATAAAGATGAAGGGTTGAGATTGAATTATGAGATAATTCAATCAAGGGTTAGGATTAAATGAGATGTCAAGGGATAAGAGTTGATGTGGAAGATAAGATTGACACAAACAAAGAGGTGATAGGAGAAATTAAATAATAAAAATTATTTAATCTAGGTGGCCAATGAATAATTAAATAATAAATATATTATTTAATTATAGAGGAATGTGACAAAGGGAATAATTTTGAATTAAATAATGATTTAATTCAAAATTCAAGAGAGTGGACCAAATTAAGTAAATAAAATAAAATTTATTTAATTCAGGAGAGAAGAGGCTAATGAATAATTAAATAATTAAAAATAATTATTTAATTATAGTGGAAAGTGGATAAAATTAAATAAATTAGAATTTATTTAATTTTAGAAAGATGACTTAATTAGTGACGTAATTAAATAAATAAAATTTATTAAATTAATCAAGGAAGAATAGAGATAGAAATGAATTAATTAAATAATTAAAATTATTTAATTAATAGAAGACATATGAATTTAGAAAATAATTAAATAATTAAAATTATTTAATTATCAAAGAAAAAAGGGGAAGTGATGAAGAATTTAGAAATCGCAAGCCTGGGACAATTTTTAGTGTCTACACCTGTAAACCTTTTTGGCCATTGCGATTCGTGGCACAAAGTTTCTCAAGCCTAGCCTTGGAGGCCTTGTTCTGAAACATATACTAATTCAATTTAACTATGCACAAATAAAATTTCAATATTGTTTAATAAATTTGATATAATCTTATGAGAAAATTCAAATACTTGCGTACTCTTCTCACCAGACTTCCTCCGTGCATCGGGCTTCTCATATGCTTTTACAAGCTCTCTCCATACTTTCACACTTACATCAATTGGCCTTTTTTTCGCCTTAGCTCAGGAGGGATATTTTTTATCTTCTTTGTTTGGTTGCACCGAAATCTCTTGCAGTTTTGAGACATTCGCAGCTTTATCTTCTTTACAGACCAACTTGTGCCAAAATCATTCTCCATGTCATGGATAACTACTTTTTTTAGGTGCATGGGTATCTTTGAGAATGGAAAATGTAGATGGTCTTTGAACCGTTGAAGGCATGATTCTTTCAACCTATTCATAAACATTTTCCCAACATCCGTCATTCGGACTTCCCCTAAAACCACCTCGTATTCTATCTTCGTATTGTAGCTACCAATACAATATTGAAAACATGGCGTGGTGGGCCTCTGTGTCCTAGGAGTGGAAGTCTCTACTCCCAGTTCCACATTCTTAGAGTTTACTATCACTAATTTCCTCTTGGATCTTTTGCTCGATTGAGGACTAGTTGGGGAATCAATTGATTGCCTTTGACACAATTGATTTGTTTGCAATGTTTGAGAGGCGTTAATAGATATTTTTTCTATGTATCTGGCAAGTGTTGTCTAGTCCACATTAACAGCTTTTGTTCACTGTCTCTACCCCCAATATGGAAGCCAATTCCTCTTTATCTTTGTTAGTCTCATGTCCCTATATATATTTTCAATTATATTTCTTCTTTTAAATTTAGAAATAAAAAAAATAAAAAGTAAAATTCAAAGAAACAATGGAAACATTTACAAATCTATAAATTGACAATGAATTACCTCATTGTGGCCAGAGTTTGCTATCAATGCTCACTTCCCTCCATTGCTTGAAATTTTGAGGTGACCTAGGGAAAATTATTTTCATCCAGTCTGTGGAGGCAAACAAAGTACACATTGTTAGGTATGAAAGTTTTCATCTAGTTTTTGGTATGAAAGTTTGGTTTTGTGGGAAAATATGTTCGTTGGGTTTGCTTAGTGTTGATAACCTTATCATGAAAACCCTTTCATAATGAAATCTTGCATGAATTTGTCATGGCACCGGTGGCTATGGCACGGTTGGGAAAAACCAAGCTGTTTCTGCGTTATTTTCAGCAGTTGCTCAGTAGTGACCTACCCAATTCCCAGATTTGCTAAGCAGTTCACTATTTCCTTGATACCCAGGTTAGGGAAAGAATACAAAGGAATCCTCACTTCGTGCTATAAAATTTTGAGCCAAATCTCAAATGGGTAGGGTAAAATTTTTAGTTGGTTTCTCAAAGGTTTTACAATTTATAATGATGGGACAATTTAGAGGTTGCCTGGATGGTTAGGCCACGAACCAATAAACAATCACGAATTCAAATGCAATACAAAGAGCAGTAAACAATCACAAATTCAAGCAAGAAAAAAAAATTGTAACCTTACCTATGGTGTCGCAAACTAAATCGAATTTATCATAAAAATTCAACTTAAAGGCTGACAATCTGCACGAGTTATTTGAGGAGGAGAAGATCAACAAGACAATTAGTTTTTTGGTCAAAATTCATAAAAGAAGGTCCAACATGGAAAAGAGTTTGGAGATTCCTTAGATTTTTTGTTCTCGATCCCTTAGGCCGCTTGGTCTCGTGGACGTCATTAAGATCTCTCATTCATTCATTCATCAGTTGCTAGTAGTACCCTACTCTCTTCCTTCACGTGACATTTTTCCCTTTTTTGTCATCTGATTTCTTCCTTCACGCGGGAAAGTTTTAAATTTTCAATTTTGATTCATTAGTCACGCTTTAGTCGGTGCTTATTAACACCAACTTTAGCACCAACTTTTGGCCATTAATGCAATTTGTTTGGGACATATAAGGCGACGTCAAGTGCGCCTAATTTAGTGCCTCATTGCTATATAGTGAATATTTTCATTGTTGTGTATCACAAGACCCAGAGTTTTGGAAATAATTCCAACTCCTGCCTTGTTTTTGTGACCACCATTGTCCCGTGGCTCCTTCATCAGCTCAGTGCAATAGAGCGGTTTTTACCATGGTCCCGCAAGGTGCTTCATCCTTCTCGGCAGTAGTGCGGTGAAAGCTTATATGGCGGCACACGAGTCTTCCTTATGTTCTTGGTGGTGTTGCAGTGACTCCCGCAATCCCACAAGTCTTCTACCATTGGCATGTGGTAGTGTTGTGACCATCGTTGTCCCGTGGCTCCTTCATTAGCTCGGTGTGGTAGAGTAGTTTTTACCACAGTCCCGCAAGTTGCTTTATCCTTCTCGGTGGTAGTGCGGTGAAAGATTTGGTGGTAGAATTTTTATTCACAAAGGAGGCCATGGAGAGAGGACGTGGACGACGTAGAATAACTAAATCGCTGAGAGGAAAGTGGGTGGAAATAGATGAGACAACGAAATCTGCATTTACAATAGAGGTAACAAGAGAAAGCAACCTCAACCAAAGGAGGAAGGTATTTATGAATTCAAAAATGCTACAGCGTAGAGGCGATAAAGTCATTTTTTTGTCCATGAGGTCTTTGAGGTCAAACTTATTGGTTGAAAATAACAAGAATGGTGATTAAATGTGATTCTATGATCAAGGGAAAAGTTTGAAAATTAGGATATAGCCAAAACATGATATCAATATGTCAAATATATGACTAAAGTGAGGTTTTGTGTTGGATAGCATATTTGCTGAAATGATATAATTGGTGTACTAAACATTATTTACTATGTTGTGTATTATAGGGGCGAGACGAGGCCATGGCAATAGATCGTGTCATATCAAATGAGGACACAACGATTGAAGTGGGACATTAGGTACTTAAATTTTGACTTAACTTAGGAAAAAATGATTTGATGGAATTTTGTGATATGTCCATTTTTTTTCACAGTATTATTGAAATTTATAATGTATTATCCAATCTTGACATAAATTAATGCATGTTGTTGATAATTTTAGATGGAGATTGGAGCAAATGCAGAGCCTAAGCATTAAACTAGCAAAAGTACAAGATATGTACGTGGACATGGACCTAAAACTTTTAAATCACATAGATGACAATGGGTGGAAGAGGATATGACAATGGATATTGCAGACACAACAAATGATTGAACTAAAGAAGAGGTAGGTCAGGACTATAGTACATGAGATGAATACTTTGGGAAAATTGTTGTTTGTGGATGTTTTGTATGTTGTGGAAAGAAAAAATTCAAACGAGCGATTTCATAAAGACATTACATATATGATGAGCTTCCAATCGGTAGTATGCCTCCTACAATCGATTCAAATCCAATAGGAATTGTGGTGAGGAATTTTCCAATTTGATATAAATAACATGTATACTTTGTTTAAACATCATTTTATATTATTTAAATAACTAATTTTTTCTTAATGGATACTTGTAGGATAAATTTCTTGGTTTAAAGTTTCATGGATCATCGACTTCCAGCCTAGAGGGCAATGATCATTTATCAGATGATACATCTAACAAAAATATGTGCCAATATACCAGCTCAGAAGATGAGGAATTGACGAAAACAAGTAACATAACAAGAACCGGTGTGAAGATGCATAATTTGCTTAAAGACAAGGGGAAGGTGGACTATGTACCCTATGAGAATGAATGTGATGGAGATGATGACTTGCCCTTGAGTTTGAGATCAGTTTACAAAGACATTTGATCATCAACTATATTGCACTTGGCCTAGTGATCAACAACTACCTAGAGTGTACGAGGTGTTTCAATTTTGGGGATACAACTACATGATACAACCCTCCAATATTCATGGAGCGAATCTAGGCCTCTTTATTTTCCAAAATTTATATGTGGGATCCAAACAGAGAAACAATTCAGAACAAACCACTAGGAGATTAATGCCATATTATGGTCCATCATATTACAGTGGTGAATGGGGAAGGCTAGCAGAATATAAGCCTAGCATGTTAGCATATGGTCTAAATTTGAATATGTATACACATTGTCTCAAATTGGAAAGTGGAAAATAAATGAATAGAGGTCATCTTATGTTTATAGATGGACGTGCATACATACACAAAAATATTGCAGGATTTATAAATAGTAGTAAGGGAAGGGACCCTAATGTAAGACTGAATTGTCAATTTGTTGAGGTTATAAATAATAAAGATGAAGATATGGAAAGCGAGGTTGATATATTGATAATGGTTGAGGCTATTATGGACCTTACCATTGGGGGCGAGTTATTGATTGATTACCCCTTCTTAAAATGCACTCCTGCGCAAAAGAAGAGGGAAGAACAAGGTCTCCCTAAGGATGTTCTTAAGGGAAGAAAACCAAAGAATAATAAATGAGTGTGGACTGATGTTTTATAAACTATGTTGTCAAAATTGTGTTTTAGAGAAATTATTGTATAAAAAAGGTAGTCTATAAAATAATGTTCCATTATTCAATTGATGTATATATGTTCATACATTTTATATAATGTCTAATATATGTATGTTGTTCATGTGCGGGTATTTATCTATGAAGATGCATTAGTGGATACAATTGAGCAAAACAATGATGGCCAACAAAATGAGAGAGAGGGATTAGATAACATCAAAGAAATTGACATCCATGATGATGTTGAAGATGGTTATGTTAAAGCACAAGAAGAAAACAATTCAGAGTTAGATGATGTTATGGAAGACAACAATATGGATGGTATAGAAAATGATGATCCAAATACATCTGGTAACAATATAGATGGTCTACAGTCAAATTTCAATGATGATGAAGATGATGCAAGTCAAGATGAGGATGATGATAATATTAAATACTTGAAATAACATATGAACATTGACAATGATACACTGGATGACATTGTAGCATAAAATAATGTTAATGACCAAGACTTCTAAATTTTTAAATTTTTTTGCAATCCATGTTTAAAAAAGGATGATTCTTATGGACTAAACTTTGACATGCTTCAGTAATATTATGTTGTACTTGGACAATTGAAAACCTGTTTTATTCTCCTAGCAAGCTTTTTTATTTTCCATTATAATTCTAGACCAAACAACATTTGCAGGGATGGCCTTTTACACCAATATTAATTTGTATGAAGTTCATGAATCTATTGTCAAACAGTAAATTCCTTTCGTAGATAGGAAATGTAAAGACTTCATTTAAGAAAATATAAATAGTCTCTTTCTGAGGGTAATCCACATGTAAAAAGTAAAAAGCACATAAAAAATTTTTGTACAGTAGAAAATTAGATTCAATCAGTTATGTCTTACTTCCCCTGCACACTTATCTGAAAGAGATAGGGTATTCACCATACATTTCCCTTGACAAAGAAAACATGTGCTTTCATTTATTTTTACTGTATATCCTAGAAGTGAAATTGTTGTTACATAATGATGCACTGAGAAAATAATATATACAAAAAAATGCATAGAAAATGTTTGAAATTTAACATGCAACCTACTGTGTTGTGCTGAAAGGAATCAAGATTAAGTGGGACAAGAAATAAAAATAAAAATTTGATGATTGTACTTAGAAGTGAATAGGATATGAAAAGTGTGGACAATGATGGTGCTGAAATTGAAAACCCTAATTCTTATGATATTACTGTTTTATGTCATTTGAGATAAAGAGCACATACAATTTTATATACATAGAAATGAAGATTTAAAACTAGTAAACTGAAAATGTAAACACTGTAAGATTTTTTCTTAAACAATAATTCACATACTCACTTACAAAGAAGGATGAAGCATTTTTTATTCAAACCTTGTTTTATTTAATAGACATAACAGTAAAAGAATATTTATAAGTACAAGAATATATACACTGTTTCATAGAAAATAAAGAATGTTTCATAGAATATACAAGTACAAGAATATATCATCATCATCATATCCTTAATTAATACCTATTGCAATATCCTTAAATTGTCCAATCTTTGGTATGAATTGTTGGCAAAAAAAAAAGGATTACTTGGATGCTTCTTCCATTCATTTTGTATCAACATATGTTCGTGAAGACACAAAAGTTAATAAAATATTAATGCACGTAACTCACAATTATTTAAATAAGTAACTTTGTTAACTTTATTATTTTTAAATAGTTTCCATTTTTATGTTGAACATGTAACAAGGAAAAATAAGCTCAAATTTTCAAAAAATTTAGCAGCTCTACCAACATCCACAATAAATGCTTTGTTGTATCAGCATATTCATTCACATAAGCACATTATTGAGGCTCAATAACTGATATTAATTCAAATATAAGAAGAAATAAGGATGGAAAACATAAGAAAAATATAGAATGATAACACAGTCATGGAGAATCTCTGATAATAAGATGTTCTCCATTATATTGCTTCAATTGATATATATTAATAGCAAAAGTATTCAAAATGGAAATGATATATGATGATGATAATTTAAAACTAGGCCTTGGTTTTCTATTTATATAGGAAGCAACAAGCTACAATCCTTTTACAAAAAGAAACGAACTTTCATAACTACTTCTTTTACTAACAACTATTTAATTAGCATAATTAAGGAAATAACAAGACTTAAGACATTTTGACATATGGCTCCATTATTCAACATAGAAGACCCGCGATCATTGATCTGGAAAAGTCTTCCTCTCCATGATGAACGTCCAAATGCTCTCGCCTTAGTGTCCTATTCTTCTGAAACCAAATACTTTTCCTCCCACTGATACACTATAAAATCTGATGGCCACTTATATTCCTGGATCTTTTGCATGTTTTCAAGATGATTTTTCCATTGAATATCTAGTAATGCCTTTGTATCATTGACAAACTTTAGGTTTCTTGCATCAAGAAAAATCAATCCATCCATGATTTGATTTAGCCTGGGAAGACTGGTATCATCATCCTCTTGTATATGAGTTACACACTTATGAACAACCTAAATGAATTATTTCTTCCACTTATCCAAGTCCTCCAACTGATCACCATCTCTCATGATTTCAGGTATATACCACTGTTTGCAGGTATGGAATAAATCCATTCTCATTACAATATTTTTATCAAACCCTTATACATACTGAAATTCATCAATAATCATCTTCACAGTTTGTTCAGTTGGCTTTAATGTTATGGGTGCATCAGGACTTATTTGTAGAACTTTGCATAACTTAGCCAAAGTGTGGTGAACAGGCTACCACCTTTTGAACAAAGGATCTAATACAAGCATATGTGTCTTTATTTGATCCATTTCCTATTGAAGTATTTTATAACTATCATGCACATTCTCTAGTTTATCCATAATTGATTTTATCCTGTGCTCAAGAATCTTTTCCATAACTTCACAAATTCGTCTTTTCACTTCATCTTGGGTTTGATTGTTGGCCTTCTTTACATCATCCACTTCCTTCTCTGGAGTTTTTACCTGTTCTGTAGAAATGTTCTTCAAAATATCCATTGGAGCAATAGGAGGCTTGTATAACACCATCTCCTTGCTTTTTGAGGGTCATGCTCTTGATCTTAATTGTTCTTTCAATTTGACATTCTCCATGAACATGTTATTAACTTCATCATTTAGGAACCTTTGTTCCTTTTCATAATCCTTCAATCTATGTTCTAATCCCTTAATAGTTGTGTTGGCACTCTCAAATTTTGCAAATTTGAAGTGCCCATTTCAAAAATTTTGCCTCTACACTTTTAGAAGTGCACATGAAGAATCTGCCTGAATGACCTGCTTTGGAGGGCCGTAACTTGAAGCCAGTTGATTTTCGTACAAAACCCATTTGTAGAATCACCCATGTGTCCTATGTGAGTACGCATGTCAATTTTTAGCTTCCCATGATGAATTTTTTCAAGGTTTCAAAAAGTGAAGCTGGGGGGTTTTGACACTTTTCTACTATTTGCAAACGTTTAGTTTTGTAAAGTAGCCTCCTGTTTGAGCTTGCATTTTGCAACTAGATAATCGTCATGCTAAAAAAATTATTGCTCTGCATTCTCCGTACCAAGATGAGCTCACATGTTAGTTTTTAGAGTTTCATGAGTTGATTTGCTATTTTTAACAGATCAAAACCGAATGCATTTTCTTTAGTTTTCATCTGCATTTCTGATAGCCTTTCTGGGAGGTCAACTTTGACCTTCAGTATCTTTTGATGGGAGATGTTTCAAACCAAGCCCTTTTGAACACATGTTTATTGCACCTAAGTGATCTACTATGTCCAGTGGCAGCTCACCAGGAGTTGATTTGATATTTTTGCAACAAGGTGATCTTGTGAGTTTTAATTGGTTCAGAACAACTGTTTGTTGTAAAAAGCTTAGGTAAGCAACTTTGATAGCAAATAAATTTCATCTCGTAACTCCTTTTTCCAAGCCATCTTTTGAATTTCATTCTTTGGACCAATGTCTACATGTTTGCAAGTTTTTATGTCTTCACGAGGCCGTTTGATCAGTTTTCAAAGTTGATTCCAAAGCCCACTTGGCCAGTTTTGTACATTTTGTAAACATGTTAGAAAGCAAGTTTTAATGAAAACCCATTTCATGTTTTCATTCTAGAGCATTCAGAAGCTGCCCTAAAGTTAATTGAGTGTGAAAGTTGTCTGAAATCGACTTTTTTTAGCCGGGTCCACATGGGGACCCGACATGCTCCTGTTGGAGGATGTTTTGTTTATCAAAGGTATGAACCGTAGGGCATGGTTTTATTAGTGGGTTGTCACTTCTCATTAGCAGAAGCTTCTTCCATCTATTTTTTAGAAATGGTGTTACATTTTAGTTTCCATAGTATCAAGTTATATCACTATTTACTCTTGCTAAGTTGTTTGATCAACTTCACTACTTCAGTGATGGACATGAAAGAGATAAAATCTTAGTAAAAGGAACTTTATACTATTTATATATATTATAATGTGAAGAAAAACAAGGAATGGGGATTGCTTCAAGCAAGATAAGCAACCCAAAATGAAGAAGGGAATCAAATGCAAATGGTCTCAATGTCCATTGTCCACTCAAAATTAGTGCTTTTCACAATGTGAAGTGGTACAAGATATGCACACAAAATAGACTTATTGAAAACGTCTTCAACAAATTTTAAAGTAGATGCAATCTGCACTTGCCAACTGAGGGGTGTCTTTGCACCAGTCATAATGGATGAGCTTGTGTTCTTGTGGAGCTGATTAATAGTGTCAGGGACGCTAATACTTCAAAGTTACATGTATAAACTCTAGTGGAATTTAATGAAATGTGGGAGACACTATGGCTCAAATGTAGCATGTTTCTACAATGCAAAGAGTAACTAACTATTGCAGAAAATACATAGAATGGATGGAGCAACCCCTACGCAGCAAAAGGAGCTTGATGGGGGCTGATTTGTTTGCAAAAGGAATCAAGGAAGGGTGCCATTTTGGCAGGGTATGTAAATCCATCAAAAGCATAAAGCAACAAAATATTTCAAGATGTAACTCCATGGAACACTAATATTACATAATAAATAAAATGAAATTTGTTGAAAATGTTCTAGAAACTTGAAAGCAATGCTGCGTGAAGGATAACCCGCACTAGTGAGTTGGGAAGTTGTTATGTTGAAAAGTCTTTAGAGAATTTTAGGCAAATGAGGTAGGGTGAGCACAAAACAGAAATTGAAGGCTTTAGAAACTTCACAGCAAATGCACTCGTTCCAGCTAAAAGGGACACTATCAAGCTTAGTGATTGGAGGGATTTTTTGGTATGCAACCTACAGTGTGGGGCTCCCAAAGGAATGTAAATCACATGGATAGCCATAGAAACATAAAGGGGAAAAGGAGCTCGATGGGGTGCCACCAGCAGTAGAGGAAGATACCATTTTCTCATTCTTTCTTTCCCACATAGGAGCAGTAGGATATATAGAGAATGGATTGGGTACGAGGGACTCTTTTGTTTAGTTTTTATTTTTTAAATCAATGTACTTGTCGTTTTGCATTGATAGCAAAGATCTAAAAATGGCATGACTGCTAGCTTGGATAGACTTCCAGGAACCATTTGATGTAGCATAATGAGGCGTGTGGATTTGTTTGAAGAATCTATGCCGTGTTTGACAACCAAGAGCAAATGAATGACACCATCAACCATTATGCTACACAACTCACAAAGTGAATTTCATGAAAAACTTCAGAAAGTTAAAGGGAGCGCTACCATATTTATTGAAGGAGGAGAGTGCGTTGCTAGTAAAGTTCTGTCTTGGCATTATGAGGAGGAAAAATCTAAAGAAGGGAACGCCATGAGAAAGATGCAACCAGTGAATACACACAAAATGAAATTGTTGAAAGGCTTTAGTAACTTCCATACCGAAAGAAAAGAAGAGGGTGTTGGAGGGCCTGAATGGCAAGCGACCACTCTGATGGCTAAAAAGAATGCACAAAATGAAAGTTGCTACAAATATAGGGGCGTGGCCTGAAACAAGATATGGGCATCCATCAAAATGTATGGCAGCCATTGTACCCCTGCAGAGAATGAATCAAAGCTAGCAAAGGGAACATCAAAGTTTCATTGTGATTATTTGGATGCCATAGCCAAATGAGAATTTGTAGAGCTCGGGAAAAACCAAATGGAGAAATTAGGGCAAGAAAGAAAGAGGGAGAAATGAAATCAACAGAGGACAAAAGAGATGAAACTGCAACAAAATCTAGACCACACCTCACCAAATCACCCAAGGAAGATGCAAGCTTCTTAATTCTCGTGAAGCCAAGGAATGAGGCCACGTGGAAGGTGGGTCCCCTCTGAAAGTGTTCGGGGAGCGAATTAAAACTCTTAAAGGGCTGATAAATTGATTTTTTAAATGTCCTCATTGTTTTTTTTTAAAAAGGGCAAAGGCATTTAAAAGGATAAGCTTGCCAATAAAATATTAGGAGGCTATTTTTTTTAAATGGTAAAAGCAAGGGGTGGGGCCCGATGAAATATCTCTTTGCCCGATAATTTTCTTTAAGAAGGGGTTTTACTTTGTAAAGTGAAATAAAGTAAAAGGAAAATATTTTAAATGGTGAAATATTTTGTCTGAAGGTGAAAGTTTTTGATTTTTAAAAGCTATGCTTTTAAAATATTGGAGAAATAAGATTTTTTGGAAAGCAATATGGCACGAAGGGTATATTTGTTAAAGTGAATAATTATTCACTGGGTAAAGTGTGGCAGCAACAAATAAAGTGAAAATTATATGTTGGGCAGTTAAATGAATCAAAGCCTCAATATTAAAGTTCAAAAACTTTAATAATTGGAGGTAAAATATAAAGTGCTGGTGCAACAAAAAGCAGAAAAAGGATTTTCACAGGCAAGCAAAAAGAATGGTTTTCAACTACAAAATGAATGATGGATATTCCCCACATGGGAAAATTTTCTCTTGCAAAATAACTTGGTGTAAAGGTAGATTTGGAGGAAAATTCAGTTTGTTGCAAAGAGATGAGAGATGCTTTGCAAATGTGTTGATCAATAGGAGAGAGATTTCCAAATGGCATCTTTAGATTATTCTTCTGGAATCTTCTATTCTCCTATTTCTTCTTTTCTTCTCTCATGGTAAAGGGTTCTGAGAGAGGTTGATTCTGAGGTTTTGAATTGGGCTGGGTAGATAGAGAAATGTTGAAATTCTGAGTCCTTTTGGTGTCTGTAAGCTGTAAATGCAAATTTCATGAGCAAATACAACCAGTTTATGTAAATAAATCATGAAAGTGTTTGCACATTCATGAATATCTTCAGATTGTCTCCATGCTTGTACAATTAAATCATATGAATTCAATAATACCAAGTATTTTGAGTTTGTCATCTAAAATTTCATGAGATTGTGTTTTTTTTATGGGTCTATTTCAAAGAAATGGTTAAATACTTTGAGTAGATAATAGTGATTTCAAGTGTGCAGGTTGGATTTGATAAGGAGAATTTGATTGATAACAAGAGAGGATTGTTGGTGCAAGACACTAACAGTTGATGCAAAGCATTAACAATTATGAATCCACTGGTTGAAGTTTGTTTGCTGATGAATTCATTTTATGTGTTTGACTCCATGGCTCAGAATTAGGCACTGATTTATCTTGCAGCTTAGTGCATCTTAGAAACATTTTATAAATTCAAATCATTTTAAATCCTGTTCTTGGTTGTGGTTTGTTGTATGTCCTGCTTCCCAATTTTTGAGATAGTGTTAATATACCAAGAACTTAGCTAGATTTATTGTTATTAATGCTTTCCTTGGTGTCTTTTCATTGGGATTTATCTGCTATATAAAATAATGTTAGTGTGTGTGAGTGAATTAAGTTTTAGACATTGTGTAGGTTGACCCACCTTGGTCCTATAGAGCTAGAAGTGCAGAAGATCTCAGTCTTTGACTGAATCTTCTTAGTTGGAAAAATCCCCCTTGAGTCTGAGTATAAGACATTGGCTTATAAGTCTTTAGGATTCATTGGTCTAGTTCGATTTGGAGCACCAACAAGTTGCTTGAGTGAACATGGCTGAATGCATGGTCATTGTGGATACCTCCAAAGGTGTCATCTTGTATTGTCCTTACCATCGCTGCCACTTTCATCCCTTGAATTACATCCAATAATTTTGGATTTTGTGTACTTTTTTGTTTGATCCATATGGCCAGGGTTTCAATCTTTGGGTTATACCCAGTTCCACTCACACCTTCATCGGAGTTAAATTATGCAACTAGCATTGGATCTTCCTGAGCCTACACTTGATCAAGCAAAAATATTTTCTTTAATTCCAAGCTAGGGAAAATGAGCATATTTCTCTTCAAGACCATTTCTCTAGCCTTTTGGGGGCTAATGTCAATGTTGTCAACAAAAAATTCCTGGAATGTCTATGCTACCATTTCATTTTTCTTTGATTCTTCAATTCCTGCTTCAGCTAATTCCATCCTCTCTTGAAATTCTTTTATCTTCATCTTCATCCAAAAATCCTTAAACTCAAGAGTCTTAATGAATTCATCATCTTCTATGAATCTCCTAGCTGCAATTTCCCTTTCATTTTCATGTGCCTCTGTACTTGTTTTTTCTACATCACCCATCCTTTCCTCATGTTTATGAGCATTGGTCTCAAGGATGGGCTAATCAACTTCAATATTACCTTTTAATGACTATAGTACTATAGCCACTTCCTCAATATCGCCCACCTCTTTAGTATCCTCATAAGGTACTAACTGTTCAATGCTTCTTGTCTTCTATCTTTTGGGAGGTAACTGCTCTATGGGAGGCTCAGAAGTTTCACATGGGGTTTGCTTTGTTGTTGCACCACTATGATGTTCTTTGATATATGCTTCCTTCTTTCTGTACAAGTCTTCAAATCTACCAATTATCAATTCTATCCTCTTGATGGGGTCCTTTTCCTCAAAAAAGTATCCTAGGAAATCCTTGGACCTCTGCTTCATCCTTTCTTCAACCTTCTTCATATATTCCCATTTTTTCCTTCTACTAAGTGCATCATTATAAGTAATGCAATTCCTTATGACATCTTCAAAATCTACTTGGTGTGGCACTCTCATTTTGGTAAGAAGATTGTGTCTTATGTTGTTCATATGATTTTCAGGGTCAAAGGCTCCTTCTTTTCTAGATTTCAATGCATATATTGTCTTCAAATAATACTGTAACTCCTCTAGTGTGTCTAAGCCTATAGTCCAATCTTCACACTTGGTTTGGTTTGGCAAGAAAGTTCCTTTCTTCTTGTTGTGCATTAAATATTTCTCCATCCACATCATTTTCCACATAAATTCAAGAAATACTAATCTGAGGGGAAAAAATTTTGGCAGTATGTGTGGAGCAATAGGGCATCCATAAACTCTTATTATTGTAACTTCCGGGAGGAAGAACCAATCTCCAAAATTTCGTACATGACCCTACTGTAGTCTTAAAGCCAAAGGTCTCACTAGTTACAACAAAGCTTGAATTCTTGCACTGACTGTCCCAAATATAGCACCATTTCTGGACAGGTGTGGGATTCCCTTGCTCATCTACTATAGCCAAGTCCATTCGTTTAGTCCATTGGTCTCTATTCTGGTACAATATTAGATGACACAGTAGAGAATAGTGCCTGAATGTAATCGGTGCTCTATCCTCTATAACTTGGGAGAATTCATCATTTAATGCCTTCTAAAGGTATGAAACAAAGTCATATTCAATATTAGTTTCAGGGTTTTGAATTCTCATGGCCATCATCATTAGGCATATTGGAATTTTATCTTGAGAATCTATCCCCAACACTTGGAAAATAGATAAATATGTATTCACAAAGTAATATTGAAAATCTGTCACATTAAATGGTTTAGTAGTGGTAGTAGAGATGGGGAATGTTTTGTTACCAATGCCTCTTTTCATATATAGGGGTACCTCATCACTTCTATAAGTCTTTTTTAACCTAGCATAATCCTCCTCACTTTTTTGCAGGTTTATCTTGGTTAGAGCCTGCTTGTTTAAGCCAAAACACTCAATGATGGCTTTTATGGTTACTTCTACCAATACTGTGCCATTTGGAAACCTTACTATTTTGGTAGTTGAGTGATAGTGTTTGGCTAGCAGTTTGATAAATTATACATCAACAAACACATTTGGGACAATCAACCTTGCTATATCCAACATCCAAGCATTTGACACTAGAATCTCCTTATTTCTCCTACTGTAAAAATACCAAAATAGGTCCCATCCAGATTTAGAAATAAGGGCATCCCTATAACTTTGTGCGGTGTCCATGAGAAACTTCTTATTACTCTCTTTAGTAGACCCTAGAATTATATCTAATATGGACTGATCGAATGGTCTCTTCTTTACTTTAGGTTCTTCATTTTTAATTTTAGGTTGACTTTCTTTTACTTTTGATTGTTTTCTTTTAGGAGGCGTGTTCCAATTTTCTCTACTATGGCTTTAGATGACAAAACCTTGAAAGATTTTTTATATTAATAGAGCTCTTTCAGAGAGTATTCGTGCACTTACCCAAGTATTTCACACTTGCAGTACTTCTTCTTCTCGTATCCTTAGCTCCTTCCACGCTAGTGCACTGCAATTGAGTGCGATATTGGGAAAAATCACTTATCTTTGGATGGCGTGGTATTCAGTCATATTAGTTTTGGAAACCCTTAATAATTTAATAGCATTTAATTTTGCAATTGATGTGATTTTCTATAAATTGTAATGATGCCACGTTTACTGCACTACCGCCTTGCTCAAGGCTTCTTGCTACAGGGTTGCGGTGTATACCGCTCTACCACATATGTTGCTCACCTTCTTGACGGTATAGCGGTGTATGATTTTGATCATTACTTGGAGAGTGTCGATGAGACAATCTTATTTGTCTTACCGATATCTCAATGTCTCATCGACATTAGATCTTATGTTCCTCTAATTTTGGTTTTTGATGTCGATGAGACAAGTTAATATCTCTTGTCGATATGCCATTGTCTCATTGATATTTTCCTTTGGTGGTATTTCTTTATATATCGGTGTAACTCTGCCATGTTGGGGAAACTTGTGATTATCACTGAGGTATAGCAGTGTTTTTCCCTTCCCTTCTGCTATTTACCGCACTACCACCTTGCTCAATGCTTCTTGTTGCGGGGTTGTGGTGTATACCACTCTACCACATGTTACTCACCTTCCTGGTGGTATAGCGCTATA
This sequence comes from Sequoia sempervirens, assembly GCA_007258455.2. Lineage (NCBI taxonomy): Eukaryota > Viridiplantae > Streptophyta > Pinopsida > Cupressales > Cupressaceae > Sequoia > Sequoia sempervirens. The sequence continues at coordinate 25,290,955 of VDFB02047230.1, read as the reverse complement.
TGCTTTTGATCATTACTTGAAGAGTGTTGATGAGACAATCTTATTTGTCTTATCGATATCTCAATGTCTCATTGATACTACTTCGTTATATCCAAGAGTTGTGTTTTGTTGAGCACTTGTAGATATACCTTGTCAATGTGACATAAGTGATATTTCACTATTTTACATCGTCAATGAGACATATCATTGTTTTAAATCGTCGATGAGACATATAAATAAGTATCTTTGACATAAGGGTGTCTAAACTAACACTAAACCTGAAGCTAAAATCAAAGCTGAAGTCGGAGCTAAAAGTGGCGCTACACTCGAAGCTAATATTGACGCTAAATACGACGTTACTTCAAGCGCCAATTAGCGCTGACTTGTATTGATTAGCTCAAAAAATGCCAAAAATCGTGCCATCTCGATAAATAGTTGACGTTTTCAAAAAATTGCCAAAAAATACATTAAAATAGTGGGTGGAAGTAAAAAAATGGAGCAAAAAGTGGAGCAAATCACAGGAATTTGTTGTAGTGGATGATTATGGTTATGGGTGATTAGGATAAGGTGATTAAAGATGATTAGGATAAGGAGGGATGATTAGGATGAAAATGATAATGAAGATATGAAAATGGATGATTAAGATGAGATGAGTGGGATAATTAGAATGATTAAGAGGGATGATTAGGATAGAAAATAATTATTAGGATTAGAAGAGATGACTAGAATGAAGAATGATTAGGATGAAGGGAGATGATTAAGATGGGATGATTATGATGAGATGGGGGATGATTAATTTTATAAGGGATGATTAGAATTATTAGGATGGGGATGATTAAGATGTGGGATGATGATTAGGATTGGAAGAAGTGGTTAGGATGAGATGAGGGGTGGTTATAATGACTGGGATGGGATGTTTGGTTTAACTAGGATAGGATAATGATTAGGTTGAAGAATGTGGATGGAAAATTTGAATTGGAGATTATGTGGATAGCTTGATGGAGGATACCTTTTTTTTTGAAATGTTTCTAATGTTTTTGGGTTTTTTTTTTTGGTTTTTAAGTTTTCTATTTTTTTGTATTTTTATAATTAAGAATGCAAATGCAAAAAATAAAATAATGCAATAAGACAAAATCCTATGGCTCAATTTGGATAAGGGTCCCTCTTTGGTTTCAAGTGGGGAAGGTGATGTAAACACTCAAGCACATAAGACACATTAACAAGCCTAACTCAAGTGGGATATGGCCAAAAGACTCAAATAGGATTTACAAGATCAACTAGGGGTATCCTCTATATACCACAAGGGTATGTGAGGCCTAAATCCGTAGATGAAAGGGAATAATGTCAAATAGCCAAGAGGAGAGGGTAACCCACTCTCCACCTTCACTTCTCCAAGGTATAAATTTCTTAGAGGATTAGCCCAGATTGTAAAAATTCCACTTCCAAGAGAGGTATCTTTGGATTCACCTCTCGATCTTTATACTTCATTGGAACAAGGGAGTTGGGGTCGTCCCCTAGGGTGATGAAATCCCTAGGCAATCCCTTTAAAAAAGGAAAAAATATCACTTATTTCTGATCATCACGATCACACTAAGGTGCAAGAGGAGACCATACATAAGTGAATCTTGAGGATTAAAAGATACTTGTTAATTTTAGCCCAAATCATAATGTGAAGGTTAATTTTAAGCCCTAGTTTTGAATGTGAGGAAAATATTCCAAACATAGATGTCTAAAGAAAAAACTAATTGCAAAAATAGATTCCTTATAATTTTTGGATATATGAGTATTTGAAGTTGAAAGAAAAGGGTCAGTTTGACTAAGTGCCCTTGATTTCTGGAGCAGAATCTGGAAAATTTGTTTACACCACAACAAAGAGCTCCGAGCTATCTTTCCAACGCATTTTAAGGAAGTTAAAAAGAAAAAGAGTGAGTGGTGTTTTTGATCCTCAAGATCAAACTAGGTGTAAGAGGAGAGCATACGCACCACTCAGTCAAAGACACATCAAACAAACTTTCATTAACCTTAATAAATGAAATGTGCCTAGATTAGTGGAAAAAAGAAAGCCTTGGACAAGCGAATATGCAAGAAATATGTTAGTAGTTTGATGATTTTTCCTTTGACAAGCATTTCAAGCTGCACCACAAAGGGGTTAGATGCTAAGATGATCAAATAAAAATATTGTTAGCGTGAAGATAAGCATGGATATGTGATGATTTTTTCCTTAGATGAGCATTAGAGACCCGCAACATGCATTAGTATCCAAAAACAAAGATTAGATGTAAAGAACAATTGAAAGAAGACTTAAAGATGTATTTTGAAACCTAGGTGCAGTTTTGTAGATAAATTTGCACTTCTGTTAAAACAAAGGCGCTATTTTATGAATAGAGGCACAATTTTGCAAATTGGGCCAAAAGGATAGCTTTCAGGGGTGAAAAACTGATGTTTGTCAAATACCTAGTTGAGAAAACAACCTAAAAATGCATATAATGACTTAAAAATGAAAGTCTTTGAGGCATAAAACACCTAATAAACACCAAAATATGTCCCCTAAAATAAAGGCACAACAATTTTGAACAGAGGTGCCACAATTTTGCACTTAGGTGCCACTTTGCAGAATGTGCCAGAAAATGACCCCTAGAAGTCAGAAAATGAAGTTTTGGACCAACCCAAATGGGGAAATGGATAGATGAACATATGGGGGACCTAAAAACATGAATATCTAGCTAAAATATGCCCCCTAATGCAATGAAAATGAGCTCAATATGAAGAAGATCCTAGGTGACCTAGAAAGCTTGTATGAAACCCTAGTCTCACAAAACTTTAAAAACACCTAGTTTAAGCATGCAAATTATGGATGAACCTAAAAAGAAGTGTTAGGATAATGAAGACCTACAAAACAAGATGCTAGAAGCCAAACAAACCCTAGATTTAGGTCAAAATGATGAAAGAAGTGTCGGGAAGCAGAAGCACACCAGTTTTGAATGTATGCACCTTAGTTTTGAATTCAGGCACCACAAGTTTGAACTTAGGCACCACAATTTAGCACTTAGGTGCCATTTTGTGTAACAGAGGTGTAGTTCCACAATGATTGCCCGAAAATGGTCCTTGCAACCTCAAAACATAATTTTTTTAAGAAATGTTAGAATGAAGGGTGGGAAGCCACTGGGGGTGCCAAAATGAAGATGGTAAAGATGAATAAAAAGGTAATTAGATGAAATGAATAAGAAATAAACACAACTAATATTTATACCTTCATAGTCTTCTACTCTTTATGGATTTAGGTCATAAGAAGCACCCATTTCTTGCATATTTTCTCCAAAGATTGAGATGGATGTGGTTGCTCAATATCTTAGCATGATGATGGTAGGATAGTGATTGACTAAAGGGATGTTTTGACAACATAAGGATGGGATGAATGTGTGTTGAAAGAATGAGATCCAAGGCCTCATTATATAGAGTTTTGGTGAGAGGAATCAATGGGTAAGATTGAATGGCTAATGGAGGGTTGAGATTGATTGAGAAGGTGAGGTTTGCATCAAGGATGGGGATTAATTAGCTTTGTGACAGTGTCACAAGATGGAAATGGGTGGAATGGGGAGGTGTACTCTCACATGTGTGAGCACACATTGGGAAGAAAGGCATTAAATTTTTGTAAGAGGTAGGGTGGCTTGTGTAAGAGATAGAGGGGGTAGGTGAGATCTCACACATGTGTGAGAAGAGGCTAGAGGATTGTCTATGACACTTGTGACTTTGTGAAAAGTTTGGGGGGATGTGTAAGAATTTTAATTTAGAGGAAAATGATAATGGAGATTAGTAATGAGGGTTAAATTAAGTAATCAAAAATTAATTAATTTAATGGAGTAGTTTGAGTAAATAAACCAAGGGTTTATTTAACTTGGGTAGAGTTAAATGTTGGAGAATGGACTAGGATGAAATTAAATAATAGGAAAATGGTAATGGAGGTTAGGAAGGGGATAATTTTAATTAATCAAGGATTGATTAACTTATGTGGGATTAGGGGATTCTAGAGGAAAGTGGGAAAAAGGTTAGCTTTAATTAAATAAATTTATATTTATTTAATTGAAGGTGGTGGATAAAGGTAATGGGAAGATTAATTAAATGAATTAATTAATATTTATTTATTTAATTGTTAGGATAAGGGAATGGGTTAAATTAATTAAGTTAATAACAAATATTTATTTAATTAAATATTATTTTGGGTGACCATATATATATATGATATATGAGCATTTATGTTTTTATGAACTTGTGTTGAATTAAATGTCAAATGTGATTTATTAAATATCCTTTGCAAGAATGTCTAATAAATATCTCCATGATTTAATGCTTATGTGATCTAATTAAAACACTTTCATTTTATGTGAGATGCTTCATTGTGATGAAGTATTCTATGTTAACTTAAATGCACCTATGATCCAATAACATTAAATGCATGTAAGGATCTAAATTAACATAACACACAAGATTTTCTTTACAATAGTATGGCAACTAAAGTAACAATTCAAACTAATTGAAAAACGACTTTAGAATCTAAGACACATTAGTATCATTTGTCAAAGAATGAAGCAATGTGAGAGAAAACAAAGCACCATCTACCTAATCTAACAACACTGCTTTAACACACTATTCAAAAGAGAGAGAACTATGCATAATAAAGACACAAATGTGTGAAATTAATAGGTTCTTTTAGGGATGTACCATCTATTTCTGTTAATGTGTAGGCTCTGAACCCATAGTTTTCTTTTATGACATAAGGTCCTAACTAGTTAGGGTTGAATTTCCTTTTTTATGTGGGAGAGCATTGGAATTACACTAATTTTCATATGGCACCAAGTCATCTTTATTAAATGTATGAGGGATGAAATTATTGTTTGTAAGAGAGGGGGACCAACCACACCAAGGCTCTAGGTCATGAAGAGCAAAGAGTGGAGGGCTTCCCTAACTTACCTCACTCTAATGGATGTGTTGGGATGAGGATCGAGAATGAAGAGCATTTTCAAGCACTTATATAACTCTACAAACCCGAATATTTGCTTGGGGCTAGACGAGCTAGTTTTTATTGTTCAAACTACACCTCAGATGACTTTCTATCCAGGGATTCCAACATGGGTCTTAGATGACAGTGCGACGTGCTGGCGGCTCTTTGGTGTGCTAGCGTTCGTATGAACAGAAAATGTAAAGTACAGTTAGAAAACTACCATAAGCCTATTGACAACCTAGCTAATTGATTTTAATTAAATAAAAAAAATAATAATGTACAAAAAGTAAATATAGAAATGATAAAGTAGATGAAAACTAGGGTGACGAATATCAACTCACAAAAGCGCTAGTTTTCCAGTGAGCTCCACATACATGTTCACCTACACACAATCAAGAGGGGAAATTTTTTGGGGTTGTATTGGGGTTTGCCTCAGTCAAACCCCTGCTTTGGTGTTTCCACCTCCATGGATAGCCAGAAAAGCAACAAAGTAGAAAAGTATGATAAAGAAGATAAAAGGAAATGCACTGAACACTACAAAAGATAAGAGCTACTCTATCAAATCACAATGTGAACGTAAAGTGATGCTATACCACCTCCACCAAAAGGAACTCAAGGAAAATGAAGGGAGAATGCAAGGTAATGAACTTGGAAAAGTTTCCACAACTGTACCTATAATGAAGGGAGGTCTCGCAAGACTCCAAGTTTGCAACTTCTATGGTAGGGAAGCACATACAAGAATGAAGTTGACTGAGTAACCAACTGTTGAAAAGCTCAATGGAGTTGTGAAGATGTTAGTAGAATGCTTCAAGAGTATGCTCAAGAGATCCCAAAAGTGTGAAGAAAATGGAGTGAAAATTGATAGAGAGATTGATTGAGTGTGAAGAAGATGAAGTGATAGTGGATAGAATGGATTTGAAGGCCAAAAGGAATCATTTCGGGTCGGTTGCTCGCACAAGGGCGTTACAACTCAACCCCACTAAGGTGTGTAACATCCTCGTAGACTCTAGACATAGGCATCTGTTAGGGATGGTAGCAAGCTACACAGACATCCATGCACTACACTCACACCTGTGACAAAAATTCCCTCATCAATGCAAAAAACATGTGCCAAGTGGATGGAAGGTAGGTGGGTGATGTGAAATTTCACCTTCAAATTTGATTTTCTAAGGTGAAGGTATGCGAATGGGGAATTTACACAAGGGGTTCAAATTCACTCCTATAAATTTTTCCCCCACTTTAGCGAGCACGAGTATCAATGAGTGTTTGATAAAGTAGATCGAAGAGTTAAAGATGTATACCTGAACCGTCAAGGAAGCAAACCACAATCTAGTGAACTCGAAAGCGTAGGGTAGGAAAAGGACTCCACAGGTACTCTCTCCCAAGGAGGTTTGAAAATAGGACTTTGTAGCTCTGTAGAACTATGAAGTTGCACAAAGTACACCGAAGGCCCGCAAACCAACGATGGATGAATCCCATAGGATGCAAGCACTTCACAGGACCTCAGACCTACAAAGAAGGTGTTCAAGCAGCTTCACAGGTGCACCTGCAAAACAACATGTTACTCTATAGATAAAACATGTCAGAAAACAAAAAGAGGCCACGTAGGTCAATAGGCAGATAGTCACATAGACAATCAAAAAATTGAAAGGCTTTCAAAGGGGTCCCTCAGGTACCCTTCAAAAGAAGAGGGGTCCACTCAAGGGACGCGTTGTTTGAAAGTGAAAGAGCATTTTTTCTCAAATCAATTCAACATCAAGGAATCCTTTCGAAAGATGTTCACTTCATCAAGGATTTTGAAAGGAAGAAAATTCCTCCTTGTGAGAGTAATCTCAAGGCTTCTTATATAGGAAAAGTTTCTCCCTCCTCGGAGGAAAGTTTTCAAGTTATTTCTTTGAGAACCCATGATGAAGGAAACACATTCCACTAGGGGTCCAAGTTGAGAATGGGATTTTTGAAAAAGGTTGCAAGGATTTTCGAGAAAAAATTTGTTGGCTACAAATGCATTTTCTGAAAATAAAAAAAATTGTGAAAGTGATGCCACACATGTGAGGGATAACTCAAGCAAAGAAGAGAGAAAGATGACCATGACTACAAAAAGAAGCAATAACATCACAAGCAAAGGGCATAGGGGTGATCTAATATTTCGGGGTCAAAGCTACTCATAAATATATATAATTATAGTAATAGTATATTAATAAAATGTTATCAACCCCTTACTATATCAGACCATGTGAAGAATGTACGAGAAGAAAAAGTAAAAATAAAAAATTGGGTCAACATGGAAGGGAAGCCTAAATGCCCCCAACAATTTGCATCATCCCCAATTTTTTGAAAATCAATATACATAACAAGAGAAGAATGATGGAACAAACAGAGGAAGTTTTACGACACATAATCACTCTTGTATCCAAGCACCTACAAGGGTGACAAGGTCATGCAAGAACACATAACACAAGTATGGGGGAACACATCACAACAAACACACACCTAATCTAAAGCTAAAGAAGAGGATCCCCCCTAACATTCATCAACCAAGAGGTCATCTTCTTCCCAATCTAGATCATTATATGTAGAAGGAAAATGAGATTGTAATGGTGTAATATTAAGGGGAGAACCTTCCGACTCTCCCGCAACAAGGGCCAAGTAAGGAGACTCTTCGAGGTCTCCTCCACTCGGTTCTTGTGGAGCAATGGTCAACAATTTCGCAAAAAATTGCCGACAGGGTTGAGACCTTGTCCAAAGAGTTAAACATGCACTTTATAGGAGTGCCATGTGTTACCTCAATGGACAGGGAGGACGACGCTTGAGATTCATTACTAGGCTCACTGAGTGACTTGGGAGCAGTGAAAAACTCAGGGGACGTCAAAATTGGCTTTGTCACAAGGACCGTGCATGTTAATGCAAGACCACCCTTTGAAGGGGTGGAATCCTCTTACGCCCCCCATTTCTAGAAGGGCCAACCTCCACTCTCTACTTTTTTAGAGGATGTGAACTCCCCACGGATGAGGCAAGAGGTGCAGAGGAGGATGAGAAAACTGTAGAGGACACCACTGAGGTATTTGGCATGTCCATGGGTTTAGGGAATGGTGGGATGTACAAAAGGGATATCAAAAGAGGAGGCTCAATGGAGAGAGCAATAAACACCTATACCTTTTTAGGGTCAGGGGTGTTCATGCTTGTAGCAGGAGCCAGAAGCATAACTGAATTCTATTGAACCGAGGCTCTAAGAGGATAGGAGAGGAGGAGGCAACAAGAGGAGGCCCTAAAATAGGGGCAGTCGACTCCCCTTCTTTCCTCTACAAAGTGACCTACTTAGCCACCAGGGCCTTTCGCCGACACTTGTGCTTGCGTGCAAGGTTGTTTCTGTGACTATGGGAGCTAGAGTCTAGGAGTTGGGAAGGAACATAAGGATCCTGCTCAGCCATATGAATTTCCATTATAGCCATCTCTGGTGGAGGGACAAACTCCTAGATGGGAGTAGGAGGAGATTGAAAGACAATGGGGGGAGTCGGCTCTAGTGCCTCGACGATGGGCCTCTTCCCATTCACTACTTTGAGGCCAAGAGCGGTGGGATGTTGTGGAGGCTGAGACATAGAGGATTCCCTGCGGGAACCCTTCCCCCTAAAAAATAGGTAGGGCCAAGGTCCAGTAGGCAAAGTAGGAAGGTCTGATATCCTAATCTTGGCTTTACACCAAGCAGGCACCATTGGAATTCTTATGTTGAATCTAGGAGTAGACATCCAAAAATATTCTTGAGCAAGTGGAGCAAAAGAGGCACCTCGAGGATGGGTAGGCCTCTCCTTTCCCTTTTGAGAAGAGGAGGAAGGTTTCTACTGCACTACTGAAGGGATCAATTTTGGTTGTCCATTACCCCTGATCTTATACTTCACATAGTTTTAGTAAAGTAGGTCCGTTCTAGGGGGAAGCGGACTGACTGAGGCAGGTCAAAAATTATCCAACAAATAGCCCCCATGAGACACCAACAACTAATATCCAGTGTCATGCATGACATGCACAACACCTTCGTGGGAGAATTTTAAACATTTATGAATAACATAAAATTTTGTTTGTGGAAGCTAGCCATGGGATGCCTAACTTCATTCTGAATAAATTGGATTTTGGAATAACGTCAAAGGTTGTATTCACAGCCCTAGGTTCGACTAGGATGGAAAGAGTTATTGAGCCATACGACTTAAGGGAGAGACCATCGTGCATATGAATGGAGGACTTTGTTTCTTAATACTCCTCCCTTTTCAATGAATTTAACCATAGTATCTCCTCTGTAATAACATTCATTCAACTTGTGGGGTCAACTAGGACCCTTGTCACAATGTTTCCAATGAGGTGAGTGAGAATGTAGAGGGGAGATGGCTTGTTATTCAAGGGCATGTCTTGCGAGGTGAATGTCACGTCTGGCTAACCAATAGTAGGCTGTAGGGAAGGAGTAATCATGACCATATTAACGTACACCGAGGGCTAAGTAGAAGAATCAAAAGGTTCAATAATCAAGTTAGTAGAGTGAGACGAAAATGGGCCCATGTAGATCTGCAACTCACTATTGTCTTTCTCCACTGATTTATTTGCATTTTGTTTCATCCCATCGAGATGAATGGTACTGTCATCGATGCGATCTTGTATCTCATGACACAGGTGCATATAATGCTTGGTATCATGCCCAATAACTTGATGGTATTGACATAAAGTATTCACATCATACCAATTAGGATAAGGTTCCTTAAGAGGTTGATGGTTTTCCAAGGTTATGATCTTATCCTTCAACAACTTTTGCAAGATGGAAGAATAAGATTCCACTAATTCATCACGGTGACTACATTTGCAACAACTTTGTGTTTTTCTGAGATAGATACAATAGATTTTCCTTCTGAACAGGAGTACAAGGAGGATCCCCCAAATTTCACTACCATTTGTTGATATTCTCATAACGTGGCACACAGATGCATGCAAAGGAAGGATATTTCATTAGGGAAAAATTTTCCTACCAAGCTCATTGTAGGTTGCTTATGAACACCTTTTTCACATCAGAATCGGGCAGTGAGTATGAGATTTGTGAAAAGAGCTCTTGGTATCATGCTATGGAATCGGTTATCTTCTTGTTATCCCCTTGCTTACATTAGATGAGATCTGAGAAGGTCATCTTCGGACCAATTTTAGCTTGGAACTTGTGAAGAAACTAATTCTCAAGTTGATCAAATAAAAATACATAATTTTTGGGCAAGGAACAATGCCACTCGAGTGTTGTGTCCTTGAGAGATCAGGGAAATAGTTTTTCCATCAAAGCATCATGATGGAAGAAATTCATACACATGGAATTAAAGGCTGATATATGTGTTTGTGGATCCCCTTTGCCACCATACTTCTCAAACTTGGGAATCTCCATTCCTTGTGGGAAGGGAGTGCTCAATATTGCTATCGACAATGGGCTATGTTAGAAGAAAGGTTGAAAAATAGGTTGGGCAAAGGCCTGGGAAAGGCTTCCTAGCTAGTTTTGTATCTGACCCATGTTATGAAGAAGGGCATTCAAAACTGGGTCAGAGGATGACAAAGGCCTAGTGGAACCTCCAAAACCACCACCACTAAAGCCACCTCGAGAGACACCTCTAGAGTCATCGCTGTGATCACCGTCAGAGCCACCACCACCAATAGGGCCTCCATTAGAGCCATCACCATGGCCTCCACCAAAGCCACCTCTGCCAATGCCACCTCCACTACAAAATCCACCACCACTCATTCCACTGGAGCCTCCACCACCAGAGGCAGTAGGAGGGGTGAAATTGAACCCAAGGGGTATTCTACTCACCTTGAGAGTGTTAGGCCTTTGAGAAACATAAGAGACACTAATCGCATGGCCTATTTCGACCATGCATACAAATGTGGTAGGCATTGAAACACCTATATGCCTTTCATAGGCATCGAGAACCTCCACTCAGGTGGTACCCGATCTAGGCTTATATGAGGGGATATAAACTTCGGTTAGATCGGCAAGGCCACATAAGAACTCTATGCCTATCTGATCCTTTCGTAGCAGATGTCTCACCTTGCTAGTAAGCCTAGTGGCTCTCACCATGTTTGGTGCTCTCTCCAAATGGTTCTCAAGGTCTGACAATTTGTTATCCAATGCCAAAAGGCTTTTTGTAGTGATATGAACAACATCATCCTCTTCTATGGACAAAGCTGTAGGGGATGTTGGAGGAGTAGGAGCACAAGTGGTCTCATCTACAAAACCCATCTTGTTAGTAAAGCGTGTAGGAAAACTAGTGGTAAAATTGATAGCTAGACCAGTAGAGAAACTGGAGGTGAAACTAGAAGTGACCCTCGTCTTCTCCATTGGTAGTTGTCTCACACTTCTCCTAATAATGTACTCGAAAATCGTGGACTAGGTTGTGATGCTCATAAACCTTTACAACACTCAGGCTTACAATATTCACTAGGTGCGAGGGAAAATTCTCTATACCAACAAATGGATAGACATTGTTCACGTCGAGTTCACTAAAAATGTAAGAGAGGGGGACCAACCACATCAAGGCTCTAGGTCACAGAGATCCAAGAGCAGAGGGCTTGCCTAACTTACTTCACTCTAATAGATGTGTTTGGATGAGGATCAAGAATGAAGAGCACTTTCAAGCACTTTTGTCACTCGACATACCCAAATATCTACTTGGGGATAGATGAGCTAGTTTTTGGAGTTGAAACTGCACCTCAGACAACTCTCTGTCCGAGGACAATAGCACGGGTCTGGGATGACAACGCGACGTGTTAGCGTCTCTTTGGCGTGTTGGTGTATGTATGACCAGAAAACATAAAATACAATGAGAAAATTACTAGAAGCCTATTGATAGCCTAGCTAACTAATTTTAATGAAACATAATAATAAAGTAAAAATGTAAATGTGGAAATGATAAAGTAAGTAGATGAAAGCTAGGGTGACGAATATCAACTCACAAAAGTGCTAGTTCACTAGTGAGCTTCACGCACATGTTCACCTACACACAAGCAAAAGGGGAAAATTTTTGGGGCTATATAGGGCTTTGCCTCAATGAAACCCCCACTTTGGTGTTTCCACCTCCACGGATAGCCAAAAAAGCAATAGAGTAGAAAAGTATGATAAAGAAGATAAAAGGAAATGCATTGAACACTACAAAAGATAAAAGCTACTCTATCAAATCACAATGTGAAATTAAATTGATGCTATACCACCTCCACCCAAAGGAACTCAAGGCCAATAAAGGGAGAATGCAAGGTAATGAACTTAGAAAAGTAACCACAACCGCAACTATAACAAAGGGAGGTATCACAAGACTCCAAGTTTGTAGCTTCTATGGTAGGGAAACACATGCAAGAATGAAGTTGACAGAGTAACCAATTGTTGCAATACTTAATGGAATTTTGAAAATTCTAGTATAATGCTTCAAGAGTATGCTCAAGAGATCCCTAAAGTGTGAAGAAAATAGAGTGAAAATTGCTAGAGAGATTGATTGAATGTGAAGAAGATGAAGTGATAGTGAATATAATGGATTTGAAGGCCAAAAAGAGTTGTTTTGAGTTAGTTGGTCACACATAGGAGTTATAATTCGACCCCAATGAGGTGTGCAACATCCCTGCGAACTCCAAATGCAGGAATATGTTAGGGACGGCAGAACGCCATGCAGACGTCCACACGTCACGCTCGGGTTCTTGACAAAAATTTCCTCATTGATGTACAAAACACGTGCCAAGTGGATGGAAGGTAGGTGGGTGTGGGTATGCAAAAGGGGATTTACACAAGGGGTGCAATTTCGCTCCTATACATCGTTATAACCATGTTACATTCTTTTGGAATAATCTTGGAGATGCTTGAGAGCGTTGATACATTGTTCATCAACCATTTCAAGCTGATGCAATCATTGATCTTCATAAGTAGTATCATCGATAAGCCCTTTAAGAGCAATTCACAATGAAGGAATCTCTAACTCCAAGGGCATTATTGCTTCAACACCATAAACAAGGTTATAGGGGGTGGTTCTAGTAGATGTTCTAATGCTTGTATGGTAAGCCCACAATGCATAAGTTAGTTGAGTATTCCAATCTTTGTTATGTTTACTTATTATTTTTCATAGTATTTTTTCAAGAGTTATTATTCAATTTCGATTGTCCGTTTGGTTATGGGTAATATGGTGTCAAAAAGTGATGTTGAATATGAAATTTTTATAGGAATTTCTTCACATCATTGTTCTTAAATGAGGTTTTGTTATCCGAAATCAATGTGGAAGGGAGACTAAAGCGAGCAATAATGTGTTCCAATATGAAATGACATATTGCATCAGCTGTCATGGAATGAAGAGGAATAGCTTATACCCATTTTGTAAAATATTCGGTTGTGGTAATGATAAACATATGTCCAGTGGAAGAAGGTGGTGATATTTTTCCAATAAGATCCAAACCCCAAACTGAGAATGGACAAATAGGAACTTGGGCATGAAGCTCGGAAGAAGGAGCATGAATTAAATTGTTGTGTTCTTGACATTTATGATATTTATTCACGTATGCAAAACAATCTTGTTCCATGTGTCTCCAATAATATCCTATATGAATCAATTTTTGAACTAACTGTATATGTCTAAAAATGGTCATGATTAAGCTTGTTAATTCCTCTAATGTCATCTACATATAAATAAATGTAATTATTTATTTATATCGTTCATTTTCTAAATTCTTCTACCTTGAATTAAATAAATAATTTTATTTAATTACTAACATTTCTACCCTCCGCTTAATTAAATTAAATAATTTTTTATAATTTATTTATATTTAATTATCATTCTATTCTAAAGTTTAAATATTTTTTAATATTTGAATAATGGAATATTCTCCATCCCATAATCAAATTAAAATATTAAATATTTTATTTAATATTTTCCACCTCACTCTAATTTCATTTTAAACATAATTAAATATGAGTTATTTAATTATGTAAGTTTCCATTTCCGTCTCCACTTCCAAATTAAATAAATTTATTTTATTTAATTTCTAACTCGTGCTAACTCACCCTTCCAAATTCGCATCTCATCCTTCGAAATGGAAGTTTCCCTTCGAAACTCAATGACGACAATTGAAGAAAAGGGAAACCTTCCATCCTTCTCTTCCACTTTCAAAAATCCTCCACTGTCCGATTGAACAAGCTTAATCCGGATCGTCGATCAATTCAGTCAATCGAATCTGTTCGAAAAATCTATAAATTCTGGCACAAATCCAAGCTTTTGGTTACACTAGGCATAATCATTCACATGCACACACACGCACTCAATTTTGCACATCGACGCATATCTATGTTCATACACGCAAATCAGCATTGCATTCATATCAGTTTTAATATCACAGCAATATCTTTCATTTTAGCATAGCTTTGCACCCAACATAGTTTTGCATTTAGAATCTTGTTCTTTAGCTGTCCTTTTGTTGAGCTTGATCCGCTGATCTGAGAGCTATCTAGAAACCAACAAAACGCTGAAGTTAGAGGAAGATAAAACGGTTTCGGGAAGCTGCTGTTATGGTTTGCATATTCTTTTTTTTTTTTCAGTTTTTCTAATTTAATGTTTTATTAATATGTGTTTTATTTTCATTTAAATTTGATCCAATATTTCATACACACATAAAATGGCGCCCACCGTGGGGCTCTTGCCCTTATTTTAACATCTTTTTGTAGGTTTTTCTGAAAGGTCACGGCTAAAACAACGTATTAGCGCAATAAACACGCTTCAGCAAAATTAACACCCAGTGCAGCGCCTGTGATCCATCCTGCAGCGCACGTGATTCATCCTGCAGCGCCTATAATTCATCCTACAATGCCTGTAATCCATCCTGCAGCGCCTATAATTCATCTTGCAACGCCTATAATCCATCCTGCAGCACCTGTAATCCATCTTGTAGTGCCTATAATCCATCCTGCAGCGCCTGTGATCCATCCTGCAGCGCCCGTAATCCATCCTGCAGCGCCCATAAACTCTGTTTTAGCGCCCTTGATATCTGTTTTAGCAAATTGTAATCTGTAACTTAAATATGATTTAACTAGATCCGACGCGACCGCGGCCAGTAGGAACTTTAAAAGAATGAAGCAACCCTAGGATAGTCACTTAAATGGAAAGAATGAATCAATCCTAGGATAGTCACTTCATCTTTTATTTTGGGACTTAAAAAGAACTCCATGTTTTGGTGAAGCAATATCTTCACCTAGCATAGAAAATTGTTTATTTGGGCTTAAAAATGAACTCTTGCTTGCTTTGATTTAAACGGTGATAGGCCTATGCTCTCCCCTTAACTGGGTGATCAAAATTCCAAACTCATCTATTCTATTTTATGCATTTTTAAGCTTTGATAAAACCTTTTAGAGAGCCTGCTCTTGTGGGAAAAAGTAATCACCCAAGAGGAACGACTCAAGTGGGTTCAAGCCAAAGCCAGGCTATTCCGCCCCACTATAAAATTTAAAGCGAATTTGGGGAAACCCTCTTTTGCTGGTAGTGTGCAAGATAACCATCCCCAAAATCTTTGTTCTAAAGGTTGGGAGGTCTCCTGAGGGAGTTTATTATTGCCACACCGAATGGAAATCCTTACTACGAACCTAGTGTAATGGCCAGCTGAGTCAGTTGCCAAACATTCTGATAATCACAGTGCAAGGGGAGGGAAGAATCTGCCCCCAAGATACTCACCATATAACTGCCAAGGACCGTTTTCTCAGGGGATCCGGTATCCACTTCCGTAACTCTGAGTATGCGCCTGGAAAAGACAAAAACACGGGCGCCCCTTCGGGGGTGACACGGTTGTGTGAGTCGACGCAGTTCTAAGATGTGGGCTGTTGATTACTAGAATGACCTACTTGAGCATTTAAGAGTGAGTCTGTCTGAAATTGTCTTTCATGTACAAAACCCGTGAAAACATTTGATGAAAAAAAATTTCTTGATCAAACACTTCATGTTAGTATAGGGCTTAAAGAACAACTGTTTTCAAAAAATTTTGTTGTGTCTTCCATTACATTAATTCAGATAAAGAGATCATCCAAAAGAAATATGAAGAACAACAACTGAAAACCACTCAAGAGTTTTTTTTTCATACCATTGGTTCAAAAACATTCCTAATAACATTCCTATGCTTAGAAATTGGAAGTCAACAAAGTTTCCCAAGAAATCATTGTCTAAAAGAATCAGAAAACCCAAGAAACCGTTAGGATACAAGAAAACACTGCAAAAGAGAAAATTCTTGTACAAAATTTGACAAGTCTTGCTTCACTATCGAGGATTTCTTCACAAATATCAGGATTTTGTTAGAGGATTCACTGATGAATATGCTATAGATCCCTTAGATTCCCAAGCTTATTATCAGAGATTAGCTCTGTCACAACGACATAATCATAACCAACCTCTTGAGTTTGACAACATACCCCAACCTTCTATAGAGTATCCTTCACACCCCAATCAAATCCTTCATTGATTTTGGAACCTTTCTTTGAAAATGAAGATCAAAACTTTAAGAGTGCATCTCTCAAACAACTTTCTAATTTTTGGTTTAACTTCCCTAACAGGATTCTGAAATCCTTCATCAATTTGGAAGCCACAATCAATAAGTTAGGGGCATCCTTGATCATATCATAAGATTCCATATCTTATCGGATCAAGATATCATCACCATCGCACTTGTCAAAACTAGGGTCTAAGTTTAGAAGAATTTTCCAAATTCATATGCCTATCTCCACAAGATCCCAACACAATAAACTAAAGGATACAATCCAAAAAGAAAGTCATATTCAAAACACTCGAGAAGAAGGAGAAAGCAGTAATCCCCTTTTCAACATAAATCAAAATCCACTTTTCAACAACAACATGGACAATAGAGAAGAAAATCATTTTCATAATTACAGAGATAAAAATTAGGTGGATAGTGATGAGGAACAAGATGAGGAACGTCTTAGAGAGGCTGAACAAGATCCAAAATTCCATAAAGCCATTGAAAAGATCTTGCAGCGAGATAAGGAAAAATATTTTTGCTATCTAGCTGAACAAGGGGCTAAATTGCCTCACGACTTTGACACTGAAAACTTGAAAAACAAACTTGAAGAGACACCCCTTTCTGATCTTAGTGCCTTGACCCAACAAATCAAGTCACTTCAAGGACAAGTTAGAGAATTACAAGGGGGAACAACCACAAAGAAATACACTCTCGAGGACATTTGTCCTTATCCTTTCGACATAAGTTTAAACATGATTCCTTTTCCCAAGCATTGTGAAATGCCAAAATTTGATCACTATAATGGGAAAATGGATCCAATCGATCACATTAGAGACTTCAGAAACCTAACATTGGAATTTGCTCACGAAGATACTTACTTGATGCGACTGTTTCCTAGGAGTCTCGGAGTACACTCTATGGAATGGTTATCTAAGATCACACCTCCCGTCAGAACATTCGAAGAATTGATCAACCTATTCATATCACAATATACTTACAACATACAACATCAAATCACCATGATAGATCTTTGTAAAGTTGCACAGAAACCTGGTGAACCTTTCATTACATTTCTTCAGAGATGGAGAAGAATGTTTGCCAGATACCCACGTCCTGTTCCCGAGAAAGAAAAGATGGTTACTTTCATCAACAGTTTAAATTCGGAAATGAGCTATCACTTGAACTTACATTGTCCTTCTTCTTTTGAGAAAATGATCGAAGATGCCTTAACCATTGAAAATGCTTTGGTCAAAAGAGCCATAATAAAACATGACAAAGAAAATCCTAGCTCATCCAACCATCATAATAATCAGGACAAGTCCAAATTTTGGACTCACAACAAAAATATGGTGAACGATGGTGTTGTTGACGCGAATCATGCCTCGATCAAACCATTTTTCCTTAGTGCTCCAAACAGTTGCAATAACAATGTCAACTTGATTGCAAATCACGGAAATAATCCTGCTCCGAGGAACAACGCAAATCAATACTCTACTCCCAACCAAGGGACTTCCAACAACCAAGGTTACCAAGGAAACAATAAGAATCAAAATTCTTTAGGGAACACTTCAAATTCAAATCCACAAAGATTTTCATTCTTCTCGAATAGAAGAACTTTCACTTCATTGGGACAATCTTTAGAATCTGCATTCAAAGAACTGATGGCCAAAAATGTCATTACTTTACCGCCTCAATGAAATTATGAACCCAATGTAAAGCCTCCATCATGGAATGAGGCATACTATTGTGATTATCATCGATGTAAAGGTCATCGCACAAACAACTGCCAAGCCTTGAAAAATGCCATTCAAGACTTAATTGACAATGAAATCATTACAGTAGAAGGAAATCGACAAACCAACGCAGACCACCAAGCATTTCGTAATCCGTTGCCCAATTATCAAAAAGGTGAGTCTTCTGAAAAAAATGTGAATCATATCAATGATGATCATATAATCAACCATCTCTACTCAGACGACGAGCGGGTCAATGTCATTAAAGTCAACAAGAAGGTGGAATATAGAGAAGTCAACGCAACAACAAGAGCGCAAGCTAAAGTTGTTTTAAAAGGCGCCTCTTCAAAAACCACTGAACCTCCACCTCAACATCAATATGATTTGGTCAACCAACTTCGGAGAACCCCCACTCAAATTTCTATTCTGGAACTATTGAAGGTTTCCCCAGCCCATAAGGAAATTCTTGAAAAAGCCCTCATTGAAACTAATGTATCCACTGACTTGGATGTGAATCAATTTCAAGCCATGGTAGGACACTTGTCCTCACCCACTTGTCTTTCACTCTCTGATAAAGATGACGTTTCCATAACTCATCCCCATAATTCATCATTGTACTTAGAAGTCATGATTCACAAGTTCCGTATCAGACGAGTTGTAATAGATGGAGGTGCTAGTTTGAACATTTGTACCTTGAAGTTGGTCAAAGCCTTAGGATTTTCTAAGGACTCCATTGATTTCAGAAGAAAGATTACCATAAAAGCTTATGATGATGAAGAAAGAGCATCCAAAGGTCTAATCATGCTGCCAATCAGAGTGGGCCCTGTCATAAAGAATACTTTCTGTCAAGTACTGGACTGTGATCTTGCATACAACATCTTGTTGGGTCATCCTTGGATCCATGAAATGCAAGTTGTCCCATCAACCTATCATCAATGTCTAAAGTTCCCTTATGATGGACAGGAAATCACAATATCAGCTGATAATTCCAATATTCAAACTTGTGCCAACATAAAAGCCAGTCAAGATACTTTGGTCCCTGATAATCGAGAAGCTCATGCTAGTACTTCTCTAAAAATTGACACACAAATCAGTCAATTGACCAATAGTTTTGACAAAAAGATAAAATTTAAGGATCATGGAGTTGGAGAATATTCTCTTTGTCTTTCCAATCTACCTACATCACCTTGATCACACAGACAACCATCTATCAGGGAACATCAAATATCAGTAGCATCAACATCAAAGCAAACACCAATAGAGCCAATTACAAAATTTAATGGACAATTCATCAAAGAAAAATTCCCCATGGAAAATCCTGAGGATACAGAAATTCTAAACTGGCTCTATAAAGATGAAGATGAAGCAGTCTCTAATGTCAAACTACCCATAGACAAATATGGAAAGGGTATTCAATCATGCAGAAGATGGGCTATGATGAAGGTCCTATCAGAAAAAGGAAGGAAGGAGTAATTGAACCCATTCACCTCCGTGGACTTACTGCAAAAGAGAAAACTAGATTGGGTTATGATACTCACTCCAAAGAAAGCACATCCAAACAAATGCATGGCACTGTCTTCACATTGCAAGAAAGATCAGATTCACAAGAAGCATGTTTGGCAACAGTTCAAAACTTCTTGGATAACAATTCTGACACAGAATCTGCTAAATATGAATGGGACACCATTTATAATGACGAATTCTAGAGAGATAAAGAGGATGATGTAATACACCAATTAATTAAAGGTGAAGGGTCAGGGTCCCAACCACAAGAATCTGAACCACAAATCGACTATGATTCTAGTAATACTGAGTCAGATCTAAACGAACAAGATTATCATGAGGACAGTATCATCATTGACTCACCTCATACCTCGGATCCTACCGACCACTCCGTTATGACCATGACCATAGCCGATTTCACACAACTTGACGATCCTATACCTTTGATTTATCTTGATCTCATTGATTGGGATTCATCCGAACCTATCAATATACCTATGTTTCCAACTGACGAAGCTATCGTAAACTTTCTTTCCGCAGATGATACAAATGATTGTTCCACCAGTGATTTTCGACATAAAGTTTTTGATCAAGAGAGTGTCAAGTCTCCCAGCTGCAAAAGTAAAAACAAAAAAGAAAGATCTAATGGTGAAAACCAGAATCTGGCAGTATTAGATCAAACAAAAGATAAAATAAAGAGCATATCCGATGGTGAAAACCTCTTTGAGGCACCAGACGATGGGAATCTTGACACTCTCCCGGAGCACTACCATGAGCGATCGCCTATTTTGATTGAGCCTACAAATGCTGTCGATCTCAAGACTTCTGACAAACCAAGGATTTTACAACTAGCTGCATCAATGACAGAGAAAGAAATACCAGAGTTTATGGAATTCCTGAAAGCAAATCAAGTCAATTTTGCGTGGTCTTACGCTGACATGCCTGGTCTTGATCCTAATCTTATCATGCATCACTTGTCTATCAAACCAGGGGCCAAGCCGGTGAAACAAAAGCTCAGAAAGATGCACCCTCATGTTGCATTATTGGTTAAGGAAGAATTAAGAAAACTCCTTGATGTGGGCTTCATAAGACTAATCGACTATGCATAATGGATTTCTAACATTGTTCCTATATCCAAGCCAGATAAAACTGTCACAATATGTATAGATTTTAGAGATCTCAATAAAGCATGTCCTAAGGATGATTTCCCATTGCCAAATATCAACACCATAGTTGATCTAACAGCTGGCCATGCCATGTATTCATTAATGGATGGTTTTTCTGGTTACAACCAAATTAAGATTGCACCTAAAGACCAGGAGAAAACAACTTTCACATGTCCGTGGGGAACTTATTGTTGGAACGTCATGCCTTTCGGTCTGAAGAATGCTGGGGCTACCTACCAAAGAGCCATGACTACAATCTTTCATGACATGATGCATGTCTTCATGGAAGATTATGTGGATGAAATATTGGCAAAATCATACACCAGAGAAGGACATCTTGAAATATTATCCAAAATATTTGCAAGATTAGAGAAATTCAAAGTTCGTCTTACCCCTAAGAAATGTGTTTTTGGGGTCAAATCCGGAAAACTCTTGGGGTACATTATTTTAGAAAAAGGCATTGAAGTAGATCCCGCAAAAGTACAAGCAATTATGGAAATGCCTCCACCAAAGAACATTAGTCAGTTGAGATCATTACAAGGACGACTTCAATCAATACGAAGATTCATTGCACAATTGGCCGATAAAAGTTTTCCTTTCACACATCTACTACATAAAAATGTTCCTTTCAAGTGGGATGAAAAATGTGAATTGGATTTTCAGCAAATCAAACAGTATTTAATGACTCCACTAGTTCTCATACCACCAAATCCAGACAAACCCTTAATTTTATACATTGCCGCAACAGAAACATCTCTGGGGGCACTGCTAGCACAAGAAGACTCTACAAGAAAGGAACGTGCAATCTACTACATCAGTAGAACACTAACAAGTCATGAGCTCAACTACACTTCTATCGAGAAGGCTTGTCTGGCAGTAGTTTTTGCTTCACAAAAGTTTTGACATTACATGCTGACCCATACAATCCATCTGGTTTCAAAAATTGATCCACTCAAGTATTTGTTGAGCAAAGCATCATTGACAGGAAGGTTAGCCAAATGGGTAATGATTCTGAGTGAGTTTGATATCCATTATGTTGATCGTAAGGCAATCAAAGGACAAGTTATCGCTGATCAATTAGCTGAAGCACCACTACAAGCAGATCATCCCCTGCACATTGAATTTTTAGATGCTAATGTCTTTACTGCAGAATCTAAACAACCATGGTCCTTATATTTTGATGGTTCTTTTACTCAACATGGATCGGGGGTAGGCATACTCTTCGTCACCCCTCAAGGACACACCATTCCTTGATCATATCGGCTAATGTTTCCATGCACCAACAACATAGCCGAATATGAAACATTAATCACCAGACTCAAAATTGCACTGGAATGGAGAATTACAGAATTACATGTGTATGGTGACTCACAGTTGGTCATTTGTCAGATCAATAATGACTATCAAACCAAAGATGAGAAACTATTACCATATAAAAAAATGGTTAATGACTTCAAAAAATACTTTGTGGACATCAAATTCACACAAATTCCAAGGCTTGATAATAAAGCAGCTGACGCCATGGCTACGATCGCATCATTGTTATAGCTCCCAAAAAATTAGAATCATTATGAATTTCTGGTGGAACAATCATTTACACCTGCTTATGATACACCTGAAAGCCAAATCATTTGTCACTTAGTAGGATCTGATTCGTCTTGGTACGGAAAAATTTATGCCTATCTCAAAGATGATATTTTACCACCCGATTTATCTCGTAACCAAAAATGCAATTTTATTCGCCAATTCGCTCGTTATACCATTATCGTTGACACCCTTTACCACCGTGGTCTTGATGGTACTTTACTCCGATGTCTTGAACATGAGGAATCTGACAAAGCTTTACAAGAAGTTCATGGCGGTATCTATGGTACTCATTCGAGTGGACTAACCTTATCCAAAAAATTAATTAGAATGGGTTACTACTGGCCTACAATGGAGAGGGAATCATTCACTTTAGTGAAAAAATGCTCAAAATGTCAGATTCATGGGAATCTCATTCATGCTCCTGCACAAGAACTTTAACCATTCACGCCAACCTGGCCATTTTCTCAATGGGGGTTAGATCTAGTGGGCAAAATTCATCCCTCTTCATCAAATTGACATAAATTCATCATCACAGCAATAGAGTACTTTACCAAGTGGATTGAGGCAATCCCTCTTACTAAAGTTACCGGCAAACAAATATCATCATTCATACTTAACTATATTATTTGTCGGTATGGCATTCCCAACTCCATTATTACAGATAATGGACGTCCATTCAAAAATCATGATGTTGATGAACTCTGTGAGAGATTTCACATACAGCATAGATATTCAACACCGTACTATCCACAAGGGAATGGCCAAGCAGAGGCCTCAAATAAAATAATACTAAAAATCTTGAAAAAGACTGTGAATGAATCAGGGAAGGATTGGCATGTTCAACTCAATCCTGCTCTATGGGCCTACAGAACCAGTGTCCGCACACCCACAAGAGCAACACCATTCGATCTTGTCTATGGAGCAAAGGCCATATTTCCCTTCTAAGTTGAGATTCCCTCACTCAGAGTATCATTGAAATGCCTTACAAAAGATGATGAATACAGAGTCTCCCGACTCCAAGAATTGGAACTCCTAGATGAAAAGAGACAAAGAGCAGCTGATCATTTAAAAGCATATCAACAAATGATGTCTCGCAGCTATAACCACAAAGTAAATCCACGTACCTTTCAAGTGGGTGATCTTGTTCTGAAAGAGAATCCACACAATCAATAAGACAGAGAAAATAAAGGAAAGTTCGAACCAAATTGGCTAGGTCCTTATGTGGTTATCACAGTCTATGGTTCAGGAGCCTACAAGCTATCAACGCCAGAAGGGGACCTGTTTGACGAGCCTATCAACAACATGCATCTGAAAAAGTATTATGTCTAAGACGGTTATCATCATCAGAAAAAATCAAAAAAATAAAAATAAAAAAAAGTCCTGAAAAAATCCAAAAAAAAAAAATCTGAAAAAGTCCTTAAAAAATCCAAAAATCAAAAAAGTCCTAAAAAAAAAACCATCATAGGGTGAAAACCTGGCAAACAGGCAGTCTATTGACAAGAAAAAATGCAATAAAAACAAATAGTGAAAATCTGACAAACAGACGCTATTTGTAGCTCTCCATCTATTAGTTCATGTTCTGCACTTAACTTCTTAGCCTTCATTTTCATGCATCTTTTCCATCATCTTAGGACCACACCAGCACCACTCTATCATCATTTACCTCAAGTGATAATGTCTTACCATGGCTTGATTATTGTACATATTCATTTCAGCAAGTTATGTCGATACCAAGCGCCAACATGGGCATACTGGGGGCAATCAACTTTCAGGTTTTACCAAAACAGTAAGACAATGGACATCAAAGCCAATCAGACAAAATAAAACAACCAAGTCAAATCAAAACATCCAATCATTGATCCATATCACAGTAGCTTTCAATTGCGTACCTTATCATGCCTCATATCTGGATGATCTCTAATTTGAATAATGTTTGGAATCACAATATTTCATTTTTTGAACAATGGTTGTTTAATTTTCGATATCATTTCTCTGGAGCATACTCGATGATGTACTGAACTAGAGTGGCAAGGAAAGAGGATGATTTTTCTTTGTCTGCTGTCTTGAGGTTAATCATTTATCTATTGCAAGTATGTCACGAGACATGATTTTCCAAAGTTTATCATTGATGACAGTTCCAAACTTGCATTAGATGGTGGTTAGTCTTTGTCTGTTCATGTGTGAAATGCTCAGGTCATCTCGGTTCAATTATACGTAGATGCTTGTGTTCACTTGCTATATCAAAAATCATGAAAGTTGTACTCAGGTCATCATTGGTGCTAATTTCCCCTCTAATGCTTGTACACACTTCCAACATTCTCAAACGCTCTATGATGATTTCAGCAGGCTCACTAAAAGGCTCAACAAAATGGTCGGTTTCATTTAGTTGCATTTCATTTTAGGTCATTGTACATAATTGCATATTGGATTTGCATCAGAGTTTTGAAAGGCCAATGGTTGTCATGTTTCTTTAGACTATTTGTGGAGGACAATGCAGATGTTTGGTTCATTATCATTCATTATCATCTCATCATTGCATTATCATTATCATATTATAGTCATTTCATTTCATCATTGCATTATCATTATCATATTATAGTCCTTTCATCACATCATTCATTTTTATTATCATTTCATCACATCATTCATTTTCATCATCATTTCATCATTTCATTATCATTATCAGTTACATTATTTTCATTTTCATATCATATCATTATCATTTCATTATCATTATAGATCCATTATTATTCATTTATCCGTTCATTCTAATTACAAATCATTATATTTTATCACATATCATTTTATCATACATCACTATTTACTCATCTCAATTTCATATCAATATTCCTATCACTTCATATCATATCATTTTACATCATATCATATCCTAATGCATATCATGAACACAACATTTATTTTTCATCATATTATCATCTTTTACCTACATTGACAAATCCAAAAAAAATACACTCCATATATACATTTTCATATCATTTTTCATCATCATCATACGCACATCATATCAAATCATCTTGCATATCATGTTAATCATTAACTCATTCAAATGCATACCAAAATCCATAAACACATAGAAATAAATGCACATCACATCATCAAAAATCATCACGCCTTTGTGGTGGCATTCCACTGCCTCTTGTACCTCCTGCCCCAAGATCTATGTGTGGTCTCGACACACCTCGACTATGAAAAGGTCAATCAAAATCTCTATATCTATCAATGCCTCACATCATGCAATCACGACTCATATCAAGTGACCCATATCAAGTGAACCATATCAGTGACCCATATCAAGTGAACTATATCAAGTGACCCATATCAAGTGAACTATATCAGTGACCCATATCAGTGACTCATACCAGTGCATCATATCAAAGACCCATATCACCCAATCAATCCTATCAGGCAAACCAATACACAAATCTATCTAGCTAGATATCATATCAATCCACTCTACCATCAATTACTATTTGTTTTCTATCACAGGAAGCAAATTTATCAGAAGTCATATCAATCATTTACTCTTTGTTTTTCTATTTTTGGGGGAAACAAAGTTATCAATTGATCATCATCATTTCATCATTTCCATCAAAAGGGGCATCATCTCAACAGGGGCATCTTTATACATCAATCATCGGGAGCTAAATCACTGCATCCCTCTCATCATTCGAATTTCATCATCAACTCAATCTTTTTTTTTTTTTTTTACTCTCATCATCAGTGATTTACCTCCCGAGGGGGCATCATCAGCAGAAATATTGAAAACATATCAGGGGCAAAAATTTTAATTTTTCTTTGAAGCAATGCGTTTTACACATCACTTCAAAGAGGGGCAAAATGTATACGTCTAAAAATGGTCATGATTAAGCTTGTTAATTCCTCTAATGTCATCTACATATAAATAAATGTAATTATTTATTTATATCGTTCATTTTCTAAATTCTTCTACCTTGAATTAAAAAAATAATTTTATTTAATTACTAACATTTCTACCCTCTGCTTGATTAAATTAAATAAATTTTTATAATTTATTTATATTTAATTATCATTCTATTCTAAAGTTTAAATATTTTTTAATATTTGAATAATGGAATATTCTCCATCCCATAATCAAATTAAAATATTAAATATTTTATTTAATATTTCCACCTCACTCTAATTTTATTTTAAACATAATTAAATATGAGTTATTTAATTATGTAAGTTTCCATTTCCATCTCCACTTCCAAATTAAATAAATTTATTTTATTTAATTTCTAACTCGTGCTAACTCACCCTTCCAAATTCGCATCTCATCCTTCGAAATGGAAGTTTCCCTTCGAAACTCAATGACGAAAATTGAAGAAAAGGGAAACCTTCCATCCTTCTCTTCCACTTTCAAAAATCCTCCACCGTCCGATCGAACAAGCTTACTCCGGATCGTCGATCGATTCAGCCAATCGAATCCGTTCGAAAACTCTATAAATTCTGGCACAAATCCAAGCTTTTGGTTACACTACGCATAATCATTCACATGCACACGCACACACTCACTTTTGCACACTGACGCATATATATGTTCATACATGCAAATCAACATTGCATTCATATCAGTTTTAATATCACAACAATATCTTTCATTTTAGCATAGCTTTGCACCCAGCATAGTTTTGCATTTAGAATCTCGTTCTTTAGCTGTCCTTTTGTTGAGCTTGATCTGCTGATCTGAGAGCTATCTGGAAACCAACAAAACACTGAAGTTAGAGGAAGATAAGATGCTTTCAGGAAGCTGCTGTTATGGTTTGCATATTCTTTTTTTTTTTTTAGTTTTTCTGATTTAATGTTTTATTAATATGTGTTTTATTTTCATTTAAATTTGATCCAATATTTCATACACACACTAACGATCTTCCTCCAAAATTCCCCCCACTAGCACTTGGATGAGCTTCTTCGAGTGCTATAGGGATTTTATATTATTTATGACATCTAAGTAAAAGACCATTAAATGATCTTCTATATAACACATTTGCAAGGATTATATACTTAGATGCAAGTTTTCGAAGATGAGCTCAAGTGTTCTTAGTTGTAGGTTCAGGAAAAGTTCCTTCTTTTAAATAGTTGAATACCGTAATGTACCATTCATTAGAATTTTCAGTATTGGTTAATAACACTTCTTTTATTTTATCATCTATCGATGGTTTATGGATCATTTGAACTATAAATGTGAAATCAACAAAAGGATCCTCAGGAGACACAAGGGAAGCAACACTTTCCATTGCATCTGCATGCCGATTATCCTTTCTTGGTATGTTGTCGATCGTATATGAGTCAAATTTATCTAATAATGTCATCATGAGGTCTCTATATCAAATGAGTTTATCATGCTTTGCTTGATATGAACCTTTGATTTGTTCAATAATTAATAGGGAATCACCAAATATAGAAATGTGTTTGACATCTAATGCTAGCGCTGCACGTATACTAGCTATTAAAGCTTCATACTCTATAGTGTTATTTCTACATAGGAAGTTTAAACAAAAAGATAAGGAAATAGGATTCCCTGAAGGAGGAATTAATATAACCCTTGCCTCAGAGCCAGTTCGACACTTAGAACCATTAAAGTATAATTCCCATGTTTCTTTTTCTATTTGAATAGTCAACACATTCTCATCAGGGAATGAGTCTATATTAGGTAACACTAGGGGAGAGGGAGTGTCAGCTAATTGGCTGGTCAAGGCTTGTCCTTTGATTGCCTTTTGAGAGACAAATTTAAGATTGAACTCAATTAACAACATAACCCACTTAGCTAAGCATCCTAATAAATCTGTTTTAGCAAAAAGGTATTTTTAAGGATCAAATTTCATCATCACAAGGATTTCTGCATTCAATAAGTAATGTATCAATTCACTAGTAGAAAATACAAGATCCAAACACTATTTTTCTATCGTTGTATATTGTGTCTCATAATCAATTAGGGTTCAACTAATGTAATAAATAGGATGTTCTCTACCATTGTCGTCTTGTTGAGGCAACAATGCTGCAAGAGCATGGGTTGATGTTGTTGTATAAAGAATAAATGGTTTTTCTTGTATAGTGGGTTGTAGAATAGGTGGAGTAGCAAGATAATATTTCAAACTCTCAAAGGCCTATTTACAATCCTCATTCCAATTAAACTTAACCTCTTTCTTAAGGAGCTGTGTAAAGGGTAATGTTCGATCTGCTAAGGATGCTACAAAATGACAGATAACTTGAATTCTTCCTTGCAAAGTGCACAATTGAGAAATACTTTTAGGAGGTGGCAAGTTAATGATAGCATCAATTTTCTTTCTGTCCACCTCAATGCCTCTGTGAGATACTATAAAACCTAATTTTTTTCTACTATCTATGCCAAAGACACACTTTTTTAGATTCAATCTCATGTTCTATTTTTGCATTCTTTCAAATATTTTTCAAAGGATACTCACATTTTCTTGTTGATTTATAGATTTGGCTAGAATATCATCAACATAATCTTCCAAAATATTGTGTATGTAATCATGAAATATCAATTTCATAGCTCTTTGATATGTTGCACCCATGTTCTTTAATCCAAAAGGCATAACTACCCAACAAAATGTTCCCCAAGTTGTAGTAAATGTTGTCTTGTATTGATCTTGAGGGTTGATAAATATTTGATTATGTCTAGAAAATCCATCCATGAATGACAACAAAGCATGTCTCGTAGTCGAATCTACTATCATGTCAATATTAGGAAGGGAAAAATCATATTTTAAAGATGCTTTATTCAAATCATGAAATTCCATACACATCCTAATACAATTATCAGGTTTTGCGACTGTAACAATGTTTGAGATACAAGGAGAATAATCAATAGGCCATATAAAACTAGCTTCAAGAAGTTTCTCAATCTCAACCTTAATCAATAAGGCTATCTTAGGATTCATCTTTCATATCTTCTGTCTTACTGGTTTAACATCTTCAAGAACTATGTTGTGTATCACTATCTTAGCATTGATACCCGACATGTCCGAATAAGTCCAAGAAAAAAATTATGAAACTCATGAAGTAATCTTGTAGGCTCTTCTTGTTCATCTTCAACAAGGAACTTTCCTATTTGAATAATTATTTCTTTGTTATTTGTATACATCGGTATGTTGATTGTATCTCCCAAAGGAAGTGCATTTTGTTTCAAAATTTCAAGATTGTATTCTTCTTTGTCATTGTCAATTTCATTACTTTCCTTCTCTTCATCCATTTGTTTAACACTAACCATAACACATGTTACCCATTTATTTTTAGGAGTAAATGCATTATCATAAACTCCTAAAATTTCTTTCAAAGCTTCATCATCTTCAAATTATTCTAATGATTCTTCTCAAGTTGAACCAATCAATTCAGGGTGCTTCAAAGTGAGTTGTTTTAGTTGAGTTTCACATGACGATGTGGATGTTGGGTGAGGGTCTTTTCATTGCTTATGTTATCTTAGAAGGACAATATCCCAAACTACTTTTTGTTTCTTGTGTGTTAGTCTCTATAGGAACAAAAATGCATTGGTCTTTCCTTCCACATCCTTTTCCACTATAACCAAGCTATTTACGAGCTCATAACCTCTTCCATAAAGTTTCTCCATCTCTTTTTGGTTTGGCGGTTGTTGGTAGTCTATTTCATCAAAGTTGGTTGTATAGCTTGTGTCCTCTTATAGAGTAGATGAAGTAGATGCTTGTGAGTTTTCTGTCAAATTTTGTGTTGACATTACCATTGTTTATTTTTGTTTTTTAGTTTATTTTGTTGTAATTTTGTATTCTCCCATGAATTTTGGTGTGAAATCTAAGGAACCCCAATCATCTTCTAACAACTTAGTGACTCCATCAATGTTCTTCTCATGTTCTTCTTCCTTCGCGACTTTGACTTTTACAGTTGGTTTCAATACTTTCGAAGGATCTCATCCTTCTTTCTTATCAATCAAACAAATTTTATGTTTAGGATCAGCCTTGAGTGTGTAAAATTTGTTGCCATAGACATATTTCATTACACGGTGGAGGGTAGAAGGCACTCAATTCATTTCATGAATCCAAGGTCTCCCCAAGAGGAGATTGTAAGAAAGATGATGAGGCATAACATGGATCAAAGTTTGTAATGTTACTTTCCCAACTTTAATAGGTAATGTGATGACTCCAAGCAGTTATTTTCCTATATTATCGAATCCATGGATAGACAAAGAATCAGGGACAATGTCACTCTTATCCATATCAATCTTCTTCAACAGGCTCACACTACACACATTAAGGGCAAAACCATTGTCAACAAGGGTTCTCTTTATCCCAATTCGATTAACATAGGCTATTATCATGAATGCATCATGTAATTTTTGAACTCCCACGGAGGGTAGCTCTCTTTGGTGAAAAAATATATCTAAATTAACCTCATTCATTCCTTGAAATAATGTTGCCACATCATTTGAATTTGTATTAGGAGGAACCATAGATTGTTGCAAGGTTTTTTGGAGCATACTATGGTAATTTGGTGAAGCTTGAATAAGACCCCATAGGGATATATTAGTAGTTGTATTCTTAATTTTTTCAACAAGATCATATTCCTTTCCACTATTTAAAGGTAAATGAGGAGCGCTAGGCAAGATAGGTTGAGGCAAAGGTAATGAAATAGGTGTCATTTGTTGTTGCCTATTGTTCCTTGTATTGTATGTGTGAGCAACTGTATTGTAACCCATTGTTGTGAATAATTGCTATTGTCAAGTAAAGGCTTGCTTTTAGGTGGTTCTATGATAAGCACAGGTCTGTTTTGAACTTGAGGTTGTTGTGAGGGAGGGTAAATGATAAGCTGTGGTGTGATTGCATTAAAATCTCTATGTTTTGGTTTGTCATGACAAGCCTTAGTGGATGATCCTTGTGATATGAAGTCTTCAAGGGCTTCATCTAACATATTAAAGTCATCACTACTAAAGGGATTGATGGATAAATTAACTTTGAAAAAGAGATTTGAAATAATCAAATAACTATGCTTTCTCCATGGGTTTTGTTTGATGTTTTTGTTTGTTTTTGTTTTCTAATGATTGAAAAATGTAAACTAATGTATCTAATGGTGCAATAACGCTAGAAAAGAAAGAAAATTGCAAAAATATAATGCTACTTTTAACTGAAATATGCAAGAAATTATTTTCCCAATGTTACAAAATCTAACTGAATGAACAATAAATTGGATGTAAAAACAAACTATTTCAAGAAACTATTTCTCAGATCTGATAACAAAAGCAAAAATGCATATCAAAAACCAAAAATCACTCAGAATTTTTGTTGAGAAAATATGTACAAGGACTCATTCACTCTATGGTGAATGGGTCCCAGATTAGGGTTTTCTAAATTTGACTTTTGTTTTTTTGAGTTTATTCTGTGTTTGCTATTTCAGATTTGTAAAAGACAATTTTGTAACAAATTTTCCATATTTTAGTTCTCTAAATGCAATATTGACTAAGGTTGAATGATGAATAATGTGACTAAATAATTAAATATGCAATATTAATCTAGATGATTGAATGATGATTTCAATGTTAACACTATGCAAAACAAACTGAGATCTAATGCAATCTTTCTAATTTTTAGTGATTTTAAGCAATACAAACATGCAAATTTACCCTAAATGCAATGTTCACTAATGCAAGATGAAAGAACCCTAAATACAATGCAAGTAATGTAAATCTAATGCAAACTATTGAAAAACTAAGATCTAGTGTTGAAAGGTCTCCAAAATCAAAAAACTACGATGTTCAAAAGAGTCGGGTTCACCATAATGAAACATAGAAAAAGAGGGCTATATGACCCTATTCTCCACTATTTCATTCAAGAAATGAGATCCAAACCATGAAGTATCTATCAACCCAAGAGGTGAGTCAAATCAAGGTTTGAATCTTGTAATTTCTCATTTATGCAAGGATGGGAGTGTGAGCCAAACAACACCTTGGGGAGAAGAATTTAAACTAGTAAAAAAACTCTAATCCTAGGTCTATAAAGTGCAATGAAGATATCTATTGCAAAACCAAAGGAAACAGTGAATTTTCTAGAAAAACTAAGAGTAATGAATGTTGTGCACCAATCAAAATCTGTTGTTTCTGTAACCCTAATAGGGACTCATTTTCCCTATGGCGAATGGGTCTTGGTAGACTTTTTCAGGAGGGTCCGAGTTAAAAATTGTAGCTTATGATCTTTGAAAACTTGCTTCCCTAGAAACCTTAATAGGGACTCATTCACCCTATGGTGAATGTGTCCTAGCAGGCTCTTCCAGAAAACACTTAATATGAATTTGAAGTTCCAGACCTACAATTCTCTCCTATAACTTGAAATCCTTGCTTTCGGATCCGGATCTGCTAATAATCTGCAAAAAAAAAATGGTTTTTTTTGGTCAATAGGGGTTTGCCTCAGTCAAACCCCAATTTTGGTAATTAAACCTTGATGATGAATAGAAATATAAAACATGAAATGTGTGTGCAATCCTAACCTTAAGTGTGTCTAAGATTAAGATCTCTAATGATGCAAAGAAACCCTACTCAAGTGTTTTAGAATAGGATCCTAGAATGAAACATGAATAATGCAAAGGACCTACTTAGGAGATCTAAAATCCCCTTAATAATTCATAAATCTAATTATAGCTCACTTTAGAATGAAAATAGAATGATCATAGAATATGGAATCACTTAGGAAACAAGTCATTAGGCTTGGTTGAATCTCATGGTGCTTCTCCCAAAACCTAGAATCCATCATGATTCTACATAGGCATCTATCATCACTTCTTTAATAATGCTTGATCTTTGACAACAAAATGAGCTTGAAGACATACAAAAATACTATAATGCTGCTCCACGACTTTGCTCTTGCTTTCTTCTTACTTAATCTCATGAAATTTTTCTTAGATTTTCCTCTCTTCTCTAGTTCTAGTTGAAACATAGTGAAATAACCTTGTATTTATACATAACTTAAGATGAATTCCTAAAATTCAAATATCACAAGTCGGCATTAGATCTTGGATTTCAAATCATTAAAATACCACAAAAAATATATTTCAAAGAGGGGCCCTAGGTCTAAGTGAGGATCGATTTTCCATGTGGCGAATGGGTCCTAGCTCACTTAACTAGGACAAACTTCAGACAATGTGAAAGATCATGAGAAAATAGGGTCCTAGGACCTAGTGAGGACCCATTCGCCAGGTGGAGAATGGGTCCTAGGTCACTAACCTAGGACACACACCTTCAAAAATTAAGTGTTGTTTTATGGCATTTATTAATGCCAGGTTTTATCTCTCAGAATTTGTATTTAATTAGGCTTGGATTTGAATTTAAGGGGCCAATTAAGGAAAATTAATCCTCAATTAATTAATAAAGCCCAAGGTTAGTGTGAAGTGTAAAGATACACTTTACAACACCCTAAATAAGGCATAATTAGGTCCATTTAGTTTAAAAGGGCCCTAAATTTAATGTATATGTGTAAAACACATTACAACACTAAATCAAGGCAACATTAGGTTCATTTTATTGTTAATTATTCCCAAATTAAGTGTGAAAAGGGATACTTTTTGCGAGACTACGAAAAGCATTTACAAAAGTTAAAGGATCTTGAAACAGGAAAAGGGAAAATTCAAATGGAGCTCAAAAACATTGCAAAACAAAAATGAGTAGGTTATATCATTCCTCCATGTGGAAACAAAGGAATGATTTAAATAATCACCACTCTGATTCTAAGTCTGAGGATAATCTTGCATCTGCTAATGATTTTATAGCTGTTTTTAGAAAATAGACATGCTTTCTTATGATATTACTAATATTTTGTGGCTTCTCAAATCATAACAAAAATAAAGTTGAAGCCTCAATCAATTAGTGGGGGATATTTATGACATACTATTTAAGTTGAAAGGCAGAAGCAATCCTCAGAAGAATCTTCATCAGAAAAAATTTTAGTTTCAAGAGAGCAAGCTGGAGTTGTTTATCTCACAAACAAATGTGCTTAGATAAGAGTTTCTTTATGTTTTACAGGATACAAGAAATTCCAACTAGATGCATTTTTGGATTTTGGTTCAACCAAATCATTTTCCAAGACAAATGCTATTCCAAGAGAATTTTGGAAAGAAAGGCCAGACCTTCCAGATGGATATGTGACCAATGGAGAAAAGATCCAAATAGGAAAGTATACTCAAGATGTTCATATATAAATCATGGGAAAAGTACTTGTCACTGACTTCATAGAATATAATGAGCTAGATAGTGATATTTTATTGGGTTATTTATTCTTAACAAAATATGAACCATTTATTCTCAAGAAAAGCAAAGTCTCTTTGAGGCATGAAGATGGGAAATTAGAAATACCAGTTTTAAAATTGGTAACATACAGGTTTGAGAATAAACCTACATGAAATAAAAAGAGAAAAAAAATAATGAAATAAATCCAAGAATATCACGAGTCATCTAACTCACAAGTTGAAGGATAGGAAACATTTAGAAAAATCAAAGAAAAGTTTGAAAAAGAATGTAGTATGAATCCTTTGCAATTTTGGAATCTTGAACAAGAAGTTCATGTGAAATTCAAATAAATCCAGAATGTAGGTCAGTAACACCCCATGAACTTTCCTATCTAATGAGCCCTATTGAAGTCAAAGAAATGGATGAGCATCTACAAGAGTTACTTGAAGGTTATTTTATAAGGCCTAGCAAAAGTCCATTCTCACGTCCAATACTTCTTGTTAATAAAATAGCATAAAGGGAAAGAGGAAGAAAGAGATTTTGTATAAATTATAAGCCTCTAAATGATATTATTCTACCTTTCAATTATCCAATTTTATTTAGTTCAGATTTGATAAGAAGAGTTTCTAATAAAAAGATATTTTCTATGTTTGACTGTAAATCAAGATTTTGGTAGATCAAGATAAAAGTAGAAGACTAGTATAAAACAACATTTTCAGTCCCTCAAGACTTTATGAATGGAAAGCAATGTCATTTGGATTATGCACTGCACCAACATATTTCCTGAGAAGAATGGATCAAGCATTAAGGAATTTAAAAGAATTTTTTGTTGTTTATATAGATGACATAATTTCCTTTTCTAATAATGAAACTGATCATTTGATTCACTTGGAAAGATTGTTTGCGACAATTAGGAAAAATGGAATTTGTCTATATCTACAAAAAATATGGAGGTTGCAAAGTTAGAAATTGATTTTCTCAGGTTACATCTAGATCAAGGTAATATTAAGCTTCAACCTCATATACTCCAAAGAATCCAAGAATTTTTTGATATACTTGTAGATAAGAAGCAAATGCAAATATTTCTTGGATGTTTGAATAATGTTTCACCATTCTATAATGGATTGGAAAAAGAAAGGAAAATTATCCAAGATCTACTAAAGGACAATTTTTTTGGATGGAATAAGGATGTAACGAAGGCCATAGGGAATATTAAGGATAAATGCAAGCATCTTCCAGCTCTACAAATCCCAAAGGAAAATTATCTATTATTTTTATATACAGACGCTTCTAACAATGTTTAGTCAGTTGTCTAAATTCAAAAAAGAATTAAATTGGTATATTGGGTTTTTCATAAGGTGTCTAAATGTGTTCATGGATGATCAAACAATTCAAAGTTGTAATATTTTTTCATTCTTGTGAGTATGTCTATCTCTGTGGACATAATCACATAGAATAACAAAAGGATTTATAGTGTTGAAAGATTCAACTTATTTTTTTGGGCCCTTTCCTCTAGTTTTATTATACACTTTGTCACATATGATTAATTCCTATGAAGTTTCATTTTATTTTGATGGATGTTTTGGTTATAGATGAAGTATTTTCTCATTTTATCCTATAGATTTGGCTTGTTGTTGGGTGTTTGATACTTCCTTTTTCTCCTAGATATTTTTCCTTTCCTATTTAGTATTTGGGCATACCCTTTCCAAATGGTCATGTTCTTAGCAACATCTGCATCTAAAGTGGATGTCTCGTGGTTAGTGGATTGTTCCCTTCTATTCCTAAAATTTCAAGTATAAGTGTATCCATAAGAGGTGTCTAGATATCCATATTCACACAGATCCTAGCATAGTTCAAAACCCCTAGGAGGTTTATTGTGAATTCAAATACGGTGATGTATTTTCCAATTGCATCTCCAAATTTTTTTAGGGGGATTTTTTCCAGTACTCTCTTGGAAGAAAAGATGGGACCTAAGAAGGGACAACAATTGAAAGATCCTCTAAAGAATTGAAAACTTGAGACCAATGCTTCATGAACAAAACAGAGTTTTGCATTAGTCATGACCTTAGAATATTTTCTGTTATTTGGAGGATGCATTGGAGAGGCCTAATGTTTCAGAAGTATTCATTGTAACTCTATAAGTACATGCATTATTTTATTTTTGAATAATAGATGGAGTATGAATTCTTTTGGAGGTTTGTTTTGTTGAAAATTAAGGTGTTTATGTAGCTTAATACTTTGTAAAACTTTATGATTTATGATCTAAATATGTATTCTTTGTTATAGATTCTTTGTGGGTGATTATCTAATTAATTCATTTTATCATTTGTAGAATGAAGACAGAAGGTTGTAGAAGAGATAGACAGAATATTAGAAGATACACAACATATATCATGGAGAAACCCTTTCGGGAAAAAAATCCACCAAGAATCGATGTATTATTTAATCTTAGAATAAGATTACAATAATTCCAATCCTTTTTTGAGATGCTTCTTTTTCCTTCAACAAATTTTCTTCACAACCTGCAATAAAAACTAATAATAACTCTCTTCAACTTGCTTGAGATAAATAGGCAATAATCAACTTTGTAAACTCCAAAGAGTTACAATTACAAAGCTCAATCCCTATCTCACAAAAGGTATGCCTATCTCTTGCAAGTAGAGTTCTACCATGAAGAATAATGCCAAAACATGAGCTTCATCCATTTGGGTGTCCCAAACTGAAGTCACAACTGAACCTTGATTCCGTAAATATCTTCAAAGCTTATCCTCAAAGTAGGCACCCAAGAATGGGCCCACTTAACTCATCCTTCTAAAATATCTTAGCATGCAAAAGAGTTAACTCCACGAAGCCAACTTGGGCACTCAAGGTGGGTCAAAGTAATTCTCTCTTAATTTAAACATATCTCTCCACCATTCATGCAAGAATGGTCATCCCCTGTTAAATAAAGGTAGTCACCTATTATCTGTCATGCAACTCAAGTCATTA
The DNA here is from genome assembly GCA_007258455.2 of Sequoia sempervirens. Lineage (NCBI taxonomy): Eukaryota > Viridiplantae > Streptophyta > Pinopsida > Cupressales > Cupressaceae > Sequoia > Sequoia sempervirens. The sequence continues at coordinate 25,253,263 of VDFB02047230.1, read as the reverse complement.
GTAATGCATTCCAAGTTAACTGAAGTCAACTAGCATTCAACTAAAACTAACTGAAGATAACTAAACCATAACTGAACTAAACTAAACTAAACTAAACTAAACTAATTCTGAACTAAATTGAATTGAATTGAATTGAACTGAACTAATCTGAATTTCATGCATGTAAACATCAATCCCTAACTCCTAGAATCTTTACATGCATGAATCTTTTACTCCAAACAATTAACTTAACTCAAGGTGAGTTCCACCTTCCATGTGGGTGCCCCATGTGCTCCTATTATTTAGGAACTCATATTGGATGCCCTCACATGCTCCTAACATTTAGAATTAATTGAAACATGATTATTTCATTCAATATTAATATCTTTCTAATCCTAATGTTGGGGAACACTTTCCAAGGACTTAGGAGATACATGAAATAAATAATGTTTAAGATTTCAATTAAATGATATCCTATTTCCAACATTCTCCCACTTGACATTATACATTACAATTATTCTTTTAGAAACAAGGAATAAATATTATAAATCAAGTACAGGACTCAAGGCCAATGGCCTTCCTGCACTAACTAATCAATGCATTCCAACTTCAAATGCAACCTGCATAATCATGAAGCTTCCAAGCAAATGATTAAAACCAAGAGAAATTTATCTGTAGGAACTAGTTTTGTAAGATAATCTACAACATTAATTAAAGTGTCAACTTTCTCAATTAATGCCTTCCCACTCTCAACCATTTCTCGCACAAAGTTATACTAAACATCAACATGCTTAGTACGAGCATGATACATAGGATTTTTGGCTAAACACATAACACTCTGACTATCACATTTGAGTTTAATTTTGTTGCAATAAAAAACCAATACCTTTCACAAGTCTCTATAACCAAGAAACCTCTTTTGAGGCATGTGAAACTGTCGAGTGTGTTGAACTTATGTCCAACCAAGGTGTAGGCTTCTTAGTCTTTACTGTTGAAAATAACTTTTCTTACAAGTAACCATTCCAACATATATCTCTTACCGTAAGAGAACTCAAGCCCCACCTATATCTCCAAGTATCCATGAGGAGTTGTAACCAACCAATCCATGCCAAACTCCAAATGCAACATAGCACTATCATGAAGTAATCAAGTAAATGATTAATGTACCCAATACATAAGAGAACTACAAAAGATTAATGTCAAAGCTCCAATATTGAACATAAACATGACACCCATGATCTAACCATCTCCTCCCAGGAGATCACCTACACCATAAAATATATACATCCTGGTCTCAAGAGAACATGTAATATGCCAAACTCTAAACTAGTATCAAGAGTATAACATGACATCATAAAAAATACACTCTAAACCAAGAAACCATATCTCCAATCACATGGATATAACCTTACCAATGATTCATCCACATCACTACCAACAACTCCCACTGAACTGTGGTACTGAGTCACACATGGCATTGTGAGTACAATCCTCTCTATAAAGATCAGCTTGAAACATGAAGCAAAGAGTAATCACAAATAATATTAGCTGAAATAACCAATGCATCATTAATGTCATCCGAGGATTCATCTATAGAAGAATCATAACTCTCTTTCTTGTTCTTACAATTCTTCTTCACATGTCCTGGTTTCCCACAGTTCCAACACTTTACCTTACTCTGTCCTTCTGACTTACCCTTCCCTTCCTTGTATCCCTGAGGTTCCTTTTTCTCAAGCCTACCTTTTACAAACAAGGCATCTTGGATTTTTGTTTTAGACTTCCTCCTCATCTCCTCTAATATGAGAGTAGGAATTATATTGTCCATCTTCGAATCTGCACCACTACCACTGATAGCAACAATTAGATTTTCCTAAGACTCTGGTAAAGAACAAAGTAACAAAATGCATTTATCTTCATCTTCTAGCTTTACATCTATAGATGCTAACTAACTTAGAATCAAATTAAAAGCATTCAAATGATTTGCAATAGAATCACCTTCTTTCATATTTAAAGAATGCAACTGTCTTTTCAGATACAACTTATTAGTAAAACCCTTAGTTTGATAAATATCACCTATTCTCTTCCACAACTTATATGCAATAGTTTCTTCTGAAACATTCAAGAGAACAACATCAACAAGACATAATATTATGGTCCCTCTTTCCTTCTTCTCAAGCTTAGACCAATCCTCATCTGACATTGTTGTAGGAGACTTTGTCACATTACCAACAACTAACCATTGATCTCTCTCTTCAAGGAGATCCTCCATTTTTAATTTCCACATCTCATAATTAGATCCATTGAACCTTTTAATATCTAAATGAGAATTCATTGTAACAAAGTTATTTTCCAAAATCAAAAATAACAAAAAATAGTAAAAGCTCCCACTATAGCCAAAAAACCTCCAATCTTTTAAGAGAAAGGTGTCCCAATACTCTACCTAACCTTAGCTCTAATACCAAATATTGAAAATTGAGGTGTTTATGTAGCTTAATACTTTGTAAAACTTTATGATTTCTGATCTAAATATGTATTCTTTGTGGGTGATTATTTGATTGATTCATTTAATGGAATGTGAAATATGATGCAATGATGAGGAAATTGTTGCAAAGTGTCACCCTTGGTATCCTTGGCATGGGCCAACATGATGCTTGGGATTTGTGACATGGTTTAACCACCTCCTATTAATCTTGGATCTTGTATAAATCCAACGGTTGTATCAGGCATTAACAGGTCGATCTTTTGGTGCAACGACAACCGCCTTTGCAACAACTAGTATCAAAGCTAAGGTCACAGGAGGTAGTTAAACCATGTCACAAATCCCAAGCATCGTGTTGGCCCACATTGAGGAGACCAAGGGCGACACCTTGCAACATAAATTTCCCAAAAAATCTATTGAAAGAGTAACCTAAAGATGACATGTTAATCATCAAGTTAAAAAATAATAAATATGGTGTCGGTTGACCATTAAATTTCTCCTCTGGATCTATACAAACCTATATATAGAACAATTTATGGGATTTATTGAATTAAATCAGGTAGTTGTAGGGCCAAATTAGGTTATTAATGGATTATTGGGTTGTCTAGGAGGGTAGGTTGGGTTTGCATTATAAAATGGAAAGAGTTTGAAATAGTCGTAGCTCCTAGGAAATCCATATCACATGCCAAGACTAGAGCATTAGAGAATTGAGGCATTAGCAGTGACCATAAGTCATGAGAAAAGGGATGAGGGAAGGGGGAAAGGCCAAAAAGGAAACTTTGACAAAGGAAATTCTTTTAGAAAGTCAAGATTGAGGTTTGAGAGGAAGTATAAATTGGTGTACTAAGTTAATGGGTGCCCAAAATTCCAAATTTGATGTCATATAGAGAAAATTGACAAAATTTTGAACTTTTAGGGTTGAGGAAAATGAGGTACTTGGATAAGGGATGGTTGAAAGTTTGACTTTGAAGGACATAAATTTTTTGAGTGAAAGGTCTAGTGGGGGATGAGGAACTTTAAAAGTTTGACAAGCTAATGATGTCAACATGAAATCATCACATTAGAGGACATGATGCCATCAAGAGGAAAGGTGGACCTTCAAGATGTCAGAGTTGGAAGGGATAGGATGAAGGAATGAAAAACTATGAGAAATATTTAGAGGAAATTTGAAAAAAACCTTAAGGGAAAGTCAAGGTGTCAAAATTTTGATGAGGGAATGACCATGATGATAAATCTAATAGGAGGATGAAGGAATTAATAAATTTGATACTCTAAAACACCATTTAGAAAACCACACTTAAAAGAAAATTTTACAAAATATTTTAGTGGGGTTTTGGACCTTCTAGGATGGAGGAAAATGACAAGCAAGTAAGAAGAATTCACCAATATTCTAAAATGTTGAAAACCATACACAAATCAAGGGAGAACACTTGAAATAGATTAGACATACTTTTCATGGATATTTATAGCCTTTGATGCTAAGAGGACCCATTTAGGATGTATCATATTGATTATTAACAATGGTTCAAATATGACCAAGACACACAAAAAGGAAGGGACTCGAGCAAAAATTGGGATTACATTTTTTTGTCCCAATAGTGAGAAAGAAACATTGTCTCAGTTGAAAACTTAGGACCATATTAGTGAAAATATTGATTTGAAAAGAAAAAATTGATATAGATTAATATTATCTCACTAATGAGGTAGCAAATTATTTAGTTGATTATTTCACAATTCAAGATATTTAGTAAATACAATTTTCTTCAATAGAAATTACTAATGCCAAGGATGAAGTCATTTACTTGATCTTATATTCAAGATGACTTGTGAAGGTCAATAGTCGTTATGACCAATAAGAGAGGTTTTATTTAATGATCTAGAAGTGTGAGTAGAAGAGACTTCACATGTACGTATAAGGGAATTTTGTTCATTAAAATATTTCATTATTATCAGGTTAGTAGTTGTGTATTCAATGGGAGTTTCTATGAACTATTTAAGTATAGATTTGATAATTTTAATATTGTCATTTTCTTGTAATTTTCACCCATCATGCTCCAGGTTTTACTTTAGATGCTATATACATTTACGGGTTGATGGTGGATGGAGGTGATTCTAGGGATCCTCTCCACCATGGAAGGCTTTCAGACCATTTCTTAAGGAATATATTTAACTATTTGTGTCTTAAAAATCCCTAAATGACTTAAATGATAATGGTAGTGTAAGGTCAAGAGGTTTTATATTGCAATAATTTAAGTGAAAGTTTAGAGCTTAGGGAGAGTCTTTGAGAATTACTTATTAGCTTGAATATGGAGGATGTGAAATACTAAGATGTACCATGGTGGATGCATAAAAGCAAGGGAATTCAAAAGGGTGTAGACATTAGGGTCATGAATGAAAAATTTAAAGTGTTAATAGTGCATGTTTGGGTGTTAGATACATATTGTATTTGGATGTTAGTTTGGTAATAAAGAACATGGTAGTTTTGCATCACTAGGGGGTGAAGCCACAATAGTGGTTTACAATTTGATGGAGGAAGGAAAACTGAGAAAAAATGACCCCATGGCAAAAAATTTGGTTTTAGGGGTTTGAATGAACCTATAAGTTCAACTGAACCAAAGAGGGGTTTGATCGAACTAAGGTTCGAACAAACCTATTTAATTACTGGGCCCACATTTCTCACCTAAAAAACAAAAGGAAAATTCATATTGAGGGGGGTTCGAATGAACCTTGGTTCGCTAGAACCCCCCTGGTTCTAGCGAACCCCACTTTTCCCTGATTTTTGACCTTGTTCACAAAAAAACCTATTTTTTTACACTTCAAAGCTTGGGTTGAGGATGAAAATGGAGGAATCTTTACAAACCCAACTAGAATCAGGTAGTCCTCGGAACGAGCTATCCAACGAATATAAATTTAATATGTTTTGGTTTTATTATGTACTTGTTTTTTTAGTTTTATTAAACATAGGTTTTTCATTGAAAATGAAGGTCTTTGTTCTGCACATATGGAAAAATAGTAGATTATCAAAAAAAAATTTGAAAAATATGAGTGCACTAGATATTGAAGTCCTTGATCCAACAAAAAATAAAATTGAATTTTGATATATACAAAAAAAGTTATGCATTATACGGTCATGGTTAATTGTTGTAATTGGTTTGAATTTGAAACTTTATTAAATAAAAAATATTCAATAAAAACTATCTAACCAAGTGGAAGCACTAGATATCAGAGTTAAAAATCTAAATTGAAAGAATTAGAATTTTATCCTTCATGGAAAAAAGTTATGCATTATACAAGCCAATTTTAAAAAATGTCATTTTTAAAAAACTAGTTTTTGTGGGAGATGGAAGAAGTACAATCTGATTCCAAAAATTTGAAAAAAATATTTTAGAATTTACAGACAAAATGTGACAGACTCTAGTTTGCATCATCTTCAAATTCTTCACGGTTTAGCTGCTATAGGTGCCCTAATGTGAAGATTTAGTTAAAAATAATAATTTGTCCAGTTTGGCCAAAAATTGTAAACCACTATTGTGGGATCACCCTAGGAAATTTTAGAGATTACCAATTGTTATATCACGTCTAAAGTTGAAGGATGAATTGATTATAAGATTCATAAGGTGCACAAAAAAAATCAAGGGTATTAAGTTTTGTTAGAGAAGATAACATTTTTTTGGAATGTAGTTAGTTGTGCCTATGATCATTGGAAGATGGCTCCTCTAGGTGTAGGAATGGATTGATGGGGTATCACTAAATTGCCGTAATGTATGTGTGGGAGTGGTTGTGTCTTTTAGTTATAGCTTTTACTAGCATGTTTAAACTTTCATATTTAATAACGTCTATGGTCTATTTAGAAAATACACATCTTACATATATGTTGTTTCTTTCTTGCTATGCTCAATGTTTGAGTTGTTTATGAAATTCTTGTTAGTTATATGGTGTATGTTTTTTGGTACTAGTTAGGATGGGTCCCATTTAAAACCCTAATATCTAATCTAAAAAAATAGTACGACAAATCCAAATCAACCATATCCAAATTCATTTTTGGCCAAAAAATATTATACAAAAATAAACATTTTTTATAAATAGATGAGAAAGAGAAAACTATTGTATTTTGGAGAAGTTCAAGAATCCTTCCCACTAAAATGGACATTTCAGTGATTTTTTGTTGGAATGAATTCTCAAATTATAAGCAAGATCTATTGGAATAACTAAGAGTAAAATACACACTTGGGCAAGCCCAATTTTGAGAGCTGAACTATAGGTGATCTTTTCCAAGTCACCTTTACCTACCACAAATATTATAGAGGATATAGTTAGGCAATAGAGTATAAACTGTGTTTATGTTTGAATACAAGCAATACCAGTTCTTTTGCTTTGTGCATCTAGATCATGAACAAGTTATGTCCACTGAAAAATCTAAATATCGATAATGAAATGCAGTTTCATGAAGTAGAACCCTAAATTAACAATAAATTTACAAATTATATCAAAATTGAGGCTTTTTTGTAATTCTAGAAAAAATATTAAACTATACAACGAATGGATAAGATCATTTCCATAGTTTATCAATACATTTCATATATTTTAAACCATCACTTATAAACTACAACTATACACAAACTCACTATATTTCACAAAAGAAATACCTATCAACATAATCAAATGTATATAAAGAGATTGAGTAGGAAAAACAACATAGAATTCATTTATCTGAACTTTTTAAAAACATAGATTGGGTTATCGTGAAAATAATGTGTTATAATTAAAAATATATCTTCCAGGTATAGATATACATATCTTGTAAGTTTGTGGCTGTAGGTGTCCTCTTATTGACTATTATTTCCAACTATTGTTATTTGTTATTCTTTGCTTCTGTCCAATGTAGACCTTTTCCATTTGAGCTGCTTATGAGCATGTGGTCCAATATAAAAATATGTCTCTTTCTGATAAATATGGACCATCTATGAGATATAATAATTATTAGATAGACAATTTGAATAACAGACGGAAGACACTTTCCTAGACTTTTATTGTATTACATACACAAATTGACTTGCAGACGGAAGACATTTTTATTATATTAGATACCCAATTTCACTAACAGACGGAAGACATTTTTATTATATTAGATACCCAATTTCACTAACAGACGGAAGCCTTATTTTTCTAGATATTTATTTAATATATATATGGTGGAAACTCTGCCAACTGCTGCTCAACTTGTGTGTTTTTAAACTCCATTACATAATACAAAAGATTAAGCCAAGTGTATTGTGTGTTTATGTTTAATTTCTTATTTTCAGTGTTTAAATTCTATTATAAAATAAAAGACCAGGTCCAAACTTAACGCTTCATGACCATTCTGCAGGCCAAGTTGATCAATATAGTTTTCAATATTTATTGACCAAATGGGATAAGTCAGTCTAAAAATATTATCATATGTATATATTATATACTTGTTAATTTTATTTGTAAAATTTGAAATATAATACTAAGAAATATTTGTCTCTTCTAATAAATCAGTTTTTACGTATATACATATTTTATTGATTTCTATTTGAAATCTTAGTATTTCAGCAAAAGAATATTTTATGTCAAATTCACAACAATTCATAAGTTTATTTTTTCTCTATGTACACATGATATTAGGATAATCTATCTATTTTATGTCTATGTTTCTTACAAGAAGATTAAATGCATAATCCATAAATTAAGGGGTTTGAAGGGATGAATTTCATTTTTCATTTAGCTTTATAAACTCTGGTCTTTTTTCGATTGGTATATTGTAAGCTTGTGTTATGTTTTCTTAAATTTGTTCATCTTAAAGATTAAATAAGTTTAACTAACCCATCCAATTAGCTTCAATCTCATTTATCAAATACTACTTGGATTATAGTTGACAAAAACTAATCTTAGAGATGTTCAACTATATTAAATGAAAAAAAAAAATTACAAATACATATAAATTGAATTGTAGTGTAATTGTGTCCTACATCTTCAAATTCCCTTGTTACATCTTTGAATTCATGTAAACTAGAAAGATAGCACACTAAAATGATAATAAAAGGAAGTGCCCTTTCCTTTAAGTACTATAATGGTTAATATAAATTCTAAAGTTCAAAAGAAAAATAAGCCAAATCAACCATGAATTAAAAGCTGAAATAAGTTATCCCATACTAGTTGTGTAGGAAGAAATTTGCTACCCTCAAGTCTCAAGACAAGTAGAGTCTTCAAAGAGAAAATGGTCCTCAACTACCTCAAGGAACAAAGCTCGGGGGACAAAATAAAATGGTGAGAGTTTCAAAAACAAAAATAGTAGCTCACAGAGGTTTTCTGGACAAATTGATAAGCTCTTGGCCAAGGACGATAGCATGGACCAAGGACGACAACGTGATGCATGCATGTCCCAACGACATGTTGCCATCTCGTATGAACCAAAAATTGAGAAAGTCATAGAAAATAGCAGAATGACTACTTCTATTCCGATTGCTAAGAACCCTTCAAATGTGGGAAAATAACATAACTAAAATAAAGAGAACTAATGAAATGTAGATTAAATGGAATGTAGATGATAAAATGAAGGAAAAGAAAGAAAACACTCACAACAAGCCAAACAGTGAAGCCTCCAACAATGAAATGTCTTCAATAACTACGTACATAAGAGCAACAAAAAATGTTGGGGTTGTTTAGGGGCTTGCCTTAGTCAAAACCCCCTTTTGATGTTTCCACCTCCATGGACAACCAAATAGATAGATAGATAGATAGATAGACAAATAGACAAGATAGAAAAATGCATAGACAAGGGATGTGATAGATCCCAAAATGATCAAAGGAAAAAGAGATAGATAGTTATTACTAACAAGGATTGAGGAAACCAAAGAGAGAGATAGAAAAGAAAGGGTTGTGAGAGCCAAGAGAGTATTATGGTGGCTAGTGTAGTATCAAAAATTGTATAACCTTGCAATTTCACCTACACTTTTGTATCCACTTTAGTGTCCAATCCTTTAGTATTTGTGTAGGCTCATTTCAGCCCTTGCATCAAAAATTTTCCCCTCAGGCTGCTCAAGACCCTTTTTCAACAGCTACCTTTATGCATTAGTTTTGTGTTAACATTGAGTTTTCTTTGTCTCTCACCATTTTTTAGCATAATTTGTTTGGACACTATAGTGCTAGGCGGACATCCGCACGTTGCGCTAACATCCTACAACATATTAACACTCAAACGGTCATTTTTTAAGTGTCTTGCTATTTTTCACACTGTTTTGGTTGGTGGAAATGGCTTAGACCAACTTCTAACAACTCAATAGCCTCCTTCTCCCTCCTATTCTCTCTTTTAAATCTATATCTTTCACTTTATTGCTCTCTCTTGTATTTTCTCTCTTGCTCTCTTATTCTCTCTTCTCTTTCTCTTTCTCTTTCTCTCAAGCGTTCACAACTCTCTACAACTTGCTACAATGACCTCAAGCTCTTACAGTACTCCCTACACCTCACTTTGCACTAATTCAATATTCAAATGATGCTCCATGATAAGTGCGTTGACCTATCATAATTCTTGTCAAGATTCCAATGTAACCTCCCTCTTAGATGTTCTTCCGCACCAAAAAATCTGCCAAATTTATAACTCCCTTCATGATGGCCTTGCACACACCGAAAGATACTGACACATGCTCAAACTATGCCACCTCAAAGTGCGATTCCAAGCTCCTCACAAGAAGATAAAAAATATTAAAATAAAAAGTTTAGTAAGCCTCCAAGTGGGATGGTAACTCTCCACAAGAAGATAAAATCACTAGAAGATAAAATAAAAAGTGCATATAAAATGTATTCATATGAAAATTATGAATGCAAGATTGAGGAACCTTTCCCTAACATTGTACCACTTGTTATACCATGCAAGTGCAAAAGAGAAACCCAAAAACACTAAAATTTAATTGCTAGGGGTTAAGAGGCCCATAGATTCATTTCACCATCTAAAATTATATGTGCTCATAGTATTTAGACAAACAATCTAAAACATTCATCAAAGTGTCAACCTTTTCCAACATCTCCCTCTCATCTGCACTATGTCATGAAAAAATGGTACTAGACATCAATATGCTTTGTCCTCACATATAAACCACAACTTGTTGTTTAGCCATGTAGATAATGGTACCACCAAACATCATAAAAATACATCCATTGGTGGATTTTTTATTATCAATTTATCACTAGCACAATTAGAATTTAAATATCTACAAATGCTAATTGAATGTTGGGTTCCTATAGGATAACCATGATGACATAGAAAATACTTAGAAGTACCTCAAAAATATATGAAGACCCTCTCCACTGCATCTCAATATACCCATTTAATATTAGCCATAAATTGACTAAAAAATCATACTACTTGGGAAATGCTTAGTATTATATAAACCATAACATACATCAAACTACCAAAATTGTTAACATTAGGAAATTTTCTCATATCCTGTATCTCACTAGGAGATTTTGGAAAATTTTCAACTAATAAATTCAACCCCATTATGATAGGAACACATAATTATTTGTAAGTTCCCATGCTAAATCTCTCCAACATTGAGTCCACATACGTACTTAGTCCTAGCCCTAACTTTTGGTTAGATCTATATCTTTTGATTTCTATTTGCAAGTATACCTAGTTCAATCCTTTATCTCCAATTGTGTTGAAATATAAGACTTCAAATCATAAATCAAACTCATCCCATTACTAAAAAATGTCATATCATCAATATATAATGTGATAATAAGAATATGATTACCATATAACTTGTAGTATATGAAATTATTTGATTTGGATATTAGAAATACCAAAATTAACACAAACACGTCAAAATTCTAGTATCATATCCTAGGATATTATTTTATATAATATAGATATTTCTTCAACTTACAAACTAAATGATTTTTGCCTTTTTCAATGTAGTGCTTTAGTTGTGACATACATTTCTTCCTTCAAGTCACCATGAAGGAAATTTGTATTCATATCCATGTGCTCAACCTTAATATCATACACTAATATCATTGATAAAAGAAACCAAATATATGTCAACTTTACAGTTGGAGAGAAAATATCACCATAATTAATTCCCTCGGCTTGGTAATAACCTTTCACAACCAATCTTACTTGTAGTTTTCAACACTTACATATGAACCAACTTTCTTCTTGAAAACCCATTTGCATCCAACTACTTTATGTCAACTAGGCAAAGGCACTAGAGCATATGTGTTTTTTTTTCTTTAACATTTTTGTCTCTTCATCCATGGCTTATTTCCAAGAATCTACATCATCAATACTCATAGCATCCTTTATAGTCCTAGGCTCATAAATTTTAGTAGTCAAATAAAAATACATCTCCAATAAGGGCGAGCATGTACCTTTTTGCCTATTGTTGATGCTAAGTTGACCATCTCAAGAGCTAAGGTGAAGGTTCTACCTCATATTTTGAACTAATTAAACTATTCAAACTCTCCTCCTCTTCAAGTTCTTCATGGAAATTATGTTCAACTTTCTTAGTCTTTAGATAAACAACATAAAAAAAAAATCATTTTCCACCTATAATGCCATGGAAGAAGGCTTAAAGGATTATATTTTTTTAAGATAAAACTCCTATATAAAAATATTTTGGCCATAGTATCCCATAGCTTTCATCCCTTCACACTAATACCATAACCAATTATGAAGATACACTTAACAAACTTATTCTCCAATTTTAACCTCTTCTCCCTAGGCACATGTGTATATGCCTCACAACCAAAACTTTTAAATTTCTAAATCACGGATTTTTCCTAACCACACCTCTATAGGTGTCTTCTCAAAAAGAGATGATAGGAGACTTATTAACCAAGCAACAAGCTATGACAACTACTTTTTCTTGAAAATTTTATTCTAGACCATTTCCACTAACTATACTCCTAGCCCTATCCATAAATGTCTTGTTCATCATTTTTTTCAAATCAATTATTTTTAGGGTTATAAGATGTTATCTTCTACTATTATATACCATTATATTTATTAAAATTATCTACATATACTAAAAAAAACTCATTGCCATTATCAGTTGTCAAACACTTAATCCTTTAACAAGTTTAATTTTTCACAAGAGCCTTGAACTCTTGAAGATGACTAAAGACTTTACTTTTATCTATGAGAAAATAAACCAATGTCCTTCTACTACATAATTCATCAATGAAAGATATAATATATAGATTTAGAAATCAAAGGAAAGCTAATAGGAATAAACATGTTATTATTTATCAAGTCTAATGTCCTGGAAGATTTGTGAGAACTAGAGTAAAAATGAGCATGTTTTTTCTATAAATTACAATGTTTGTAAAAATAAAAATAAATACTACAATAATTCAAACCCTCAATAAAGTTTTTATTTTTCATGTATCAAAGACCCTTCTCACCTATATCAACAAATCTCTAGTTTTTGTTTCCAAGAATGAGCATCCTTAAGTACTTAGAAAAAAAGACCATTAGAAGTGGATGCAACACATCTCTTTTTTTGGTGGTTCATATAGAGATTGAAAATTGACTCAACAAAAGAGATTTATTTTTCTTACCAAGTGATCTCAATTAATCTACACTAGGGTCACCTAACCTAAGTTTTTATTTGAAATCTAATCTACTATTAAGATTATGCCACTTAATCCTTTTACTACTATAAATAATTTTTTTTTGATAAATGAAGTTAAAACACTTAAAGGAGGAAAATATTACTAAGTATATAAAATGAGCAAACAAAATCACAAATTGAGTGAAATAATGGAAAAGAGGAACTTGCACAAGAAAGTTAGAATTGATTGTGCTAGATGCTAGTGCTTCAGATGAATGACAATGGGGAGTGTGATGACATTTACCAGAAACAAGAGAAATATAATAACAAAGCAATAAACAAGTCTATTAAAATAAACTTTACAAAATGATAGCAAAATAAAGAGGAAGAAGATATCACCAAATATAAGAAAGGTGAATTTTGTTCTCTACCTCAATGGAACCTACAACACAAGGGAGGGAAAATAAATATTTTTGGTGGTTGTTTAGGGATTTATCTTCAGGATAAATCCTTGTTTTAGTATTTCTACCTCCTCAACAAATTATTTTTTATTATATTTCATTATTGTTAGGTAAGTGGTTGTGTATTCATGAGAGTTTCTATGAATTTTTTCTTATGTATGGTAATGACAACTTTTTATGCTATCATTTAGTAGTTCTTATTCACCCCTAGTGCTCTAGTTTTTTCTTTAGGTGGTAGGGGATTTGTGGGTTGATGATGGTGGAGGTAATTCTAGGGATGCTCTTCACCACAAAAGAGTTATTTACTGGTGCTTAAGAAAATGTTGAAGTAAGTTGTTTCCTAACAATATTTAAGTAATAATGGAGATATTAGATCCAAAATGGTTTAAATGATAATGGTAGTGTAAGGTCAAGAGGATCCATATTGGAAGAATTTTAGTGAAAGATTAAGATGGTAGTATAGGATTTAGAGCTTATGTTGAGTCCCCAAGAATTGCTTTTCAACTTGGGTATGGAAGAAGTAGAGAACCAAATATGGTGATACCTTACTAAGATGTGTTGTGATGAATGCATAAAGGAAAGGCCATTCAAAAGGAGGTAGAAATTAGGGTTATGAATGAAAAATCAAAGTGTTAATAGAGTATGTTTAGGTGTTAGACACATATTGTAAGGCCATTAGTTCGGTAATGAAACACATGGTAGTTTCTCACCACTAAAGCATTTTAGAGATTACCAATGGGTTTATGATAGAATTTTCTAGATTTAAGGTAGATGTATATTGTAATGCCATCAATTTGGTAATGTAGCACACACTATTTTAGAGGTTATCAATGGGTATATCATACCAAAGCTAAAGGAGAGAAGATTATAAGAGCAATAAGGTGTGCAAAACAATTATCAAGGATGCTAAGTTTAATGGACTTGAGAGAACAATAGTGACTATGATGCCCATATTGGAGAATATAGCAATTTCTAGCAATGAAGTCTATAGTTGTACCTATGATCATTAAATGATGGTTCCTCTAGTCATAGGAATGGATTGATAGGGTGTTACTAAATTCCCCTAACACCTATGGTGGAGTGGTTGTGTCTTCTAATCATAATTTGAAGTAGTATGCTTAAATGTTCATCTTAATTATCTAGGATTTATGTAGAAAATACACTTTTTTTTTGTGAAAAGGCACACCCTGAGAGTCACATGGGCAGTACCTAGAAAACCAAAAGATTAACAAACATAGGCCGAGCCCAAAAGTCCATAAGTACAAAAACATAAAATACACATTTTAACCTTTTCGTTGTATCTTTACTACCACACCTAATATTTGAATGTTTCTATAATTGTTAATTACATAGTGTATATTTTTTGTACTATCCTTATATTTAACCTAAAAATGGTTAGCATGAGAAATTCAAATAAGCCATACCCAAATTCATTTTTGACCCAAATATTATAAAAAGTAAATATTTTGCATAAGTAGATGAGAAAGTGAAAAGCATAACTATGAGGAAAATGGAAAATAAATCTGAGATTCTTTCACGAAAGTGGATGTTTTGGTGAATTTTGCTGGAACGAATCACTCAAATTATGAGCAGGATTTGTTGAAATAATTAAGACTGCAATACGCACATGTGGGCAAGTGCAATTTTGAGCTTTAAACTGTGGGTAATCTTTCCCATACCACCTTTGCCTCTCACAGACATTATGGAGGACATAGGCAAGCAAGAGAGTATAAACTTTGTTAGATTTGAATCCAAGCAACACGAAATCCTTGTGCTCTGTGCACCTAGGCTCTGAATAAATTGCTTTCAATTGAAAATTCTGAGTGCTGACAATCAAATGGAGTTTGATGAAGTAAAACCCTTAATTTACAAGCAGACTATTTCCATTTGAGCTGGTAATCATCAATTTAGCCCAACAAAAAAAGATATCCCTTCCAATGGGCGTGACTTCTGACTAGTCTGGAGCACCTGTGTGATGTATTCAACAGTTTGATTCGATCCACCAAACGTGATTGACAGTCGGATTAACAGACGTGTGACTTAAGACTTATTTTCTTAGACCTAAAAATCTTGACACAGTTGCATCCAGAAACAGTTTAAGCAGACGTAAGACTTTTTCTTATAGACTTTTATTTAACACACGTGGTGGAAAGTTGCAGAGGGTCCCTCTACCCACTGTCGCTCAACGAGTCTCCTGAACTTGTGCGTGGAAATTCCATTGTCAAATCTTAGATAATACCCAAAGATTAAGCAAAATATAGGCGTGTTTATGTTAAATTTCTTGTTTTTAATGTTTAAATGCATTAAGGCCAGGTCCCAAATTAGGTAGGTGGTTGTTCAAGAATCCTGAAGATCGACGGAAGGCCTCAGCATATGCGTCATCCATGGAAAAACAGTGGAGGAGACTCACAGATCTATGATTAAAATATTACACGAGGCCAATAAATATCCACGCAGTTGCAAGCACGCGCAGAAAAGAATCAAACATAATGCTTTTGCTCTCCAACTTCTAGACAGCTCACAGACATGTGATCAAAATAGTCCGGTGCCAAACAAGTCGGTGACGAGATCACGCGGATTTGATCTCTTTATAAGCAGGATAAATGAATAGGTCGACAATCTACCGTACTCGATCGGTACAGCTGCAAACAAGGCTTTTCCTGCAACAGATCGATGGCTGTTATAATTTGGGGCTTTGTGGTGCTCATATGGGGAGTTTTCTTAGTGAAACGATGGAGCTCTGATAAATTTTATGGACCCAAATCGTATCCTTTCGTTGGCTGCATGATTTCTTTCTGGAAAAATCAAGCCAGGCTCTGTGAATGGTATACAGAGCTATTAAGAGATTCGCCCACGCAGACCATGACAATTCGGCGCTTGGGTGCCACGACAACCGTGGTGACGGCCAATCCAGAGAACGTAGAACACATACTGAAGACCCGATTTGAGAATTATCCCAAAGGTAAGATCTTTAACGAAATTCTGCACGACCTGCTGGGCAATGGCATCTTCAACGCAGACGGAGAGGCGTGGAGAATCCAGAGAAAGATCGCGAGCTACGAGTTCAGTACAAAGTCGCTGCGGAATTTCATTGTCGATTGCGTGCAGACAGAGACGACGGATCGTTTGGTGCCCGTGCTTGAGCAGGCTTGTGAAAGAGGGAACTTTCTTGATTTGCAAGACGTTTTGCGCCGCTTTTCGTTCGACAACATCTGCAAAGTGGCGTTCGGGATGGACCCAAACTGTCTCGATCTCAGCCTTCCAAAATCCGAGTTTGCAGACGCCATGGGCGTTGCATGCCAGCTGAGTTCCAAAAGAGCGCGTTCTGTGATAAGCCTGGAGTGGAAACTCAAGCGGGCTTTCAATGTCGGGTCGGAACAAAAACTCGGCGAAGCCATTCGCGTCATTCACGAGTTTGCCAGTGATGTTATTAGCAGGAGAAGTGCGGAAGTAGAGATTTTGAGCCAACACAAACCAGACCTGCTCTCAAGATTTCTCCTCCTCACTGAAGACAACTTTGACGACAAACACCTGCGAGACATTGTGGTGAGTTTTGTTCTGGCGGGCAGAGATACGACGGCTGCTGCTTTGACATGGT
The DNA here is from genome assembly GCA_007258455.2 of Sequoia sempervirens. Classification (NCBI taxonomy): domain Eukaryota; kingdom Viridiplantae; phylum Streptophyta; class Pinopsida; order Cupressales; family Cupressaceae; genus Sequoia; species Sequoia sempervirens. Next base: position 25,236,169 of record VDFB02047230.1, on the reverse strand, counting down.
TCTTTTGGCTCGTTTCTTCCCACCCCGAGGTGGAGGAACGCATTCTGAGGGAAGTAACTGAAAGAGAGGAGTTGTCATATGAGGAGATAAAAGGGATGGAATATCTTCATGCGGCAATCTGCGAGTCAATGAGATTACATCCTCCTGTTCTCTATGATTCAAAATATGCAGTGGAAGATGACTGTCTCCCAGATGGTACCTTGGTGAGAAAGGGCAGCTGGGTGACTTACCATCCCTACGCAATGGGGAGGATGGAGAGCATTTGGGGCGCAGACTGCATGGAGTTTAAACCAGAGAGATGGATTAAGGACGGTCTGTTTGTCCCGGAGAGCCCGTTTAAGTACGCCGTCTTTCAGGCGGGTCCTCGCGTGTGTTTGGGGAAAGAAATGGCTTTTATTCAGATGAAGTACATCGCTGCTTCTGTGATTCGTGGGTTTCGCTTAAGGGTTGATCCTCAGCACAGGGCAGAATGTATTCCAAGCTTAACTGCGACTATGAAGAATGGCCTGCCAGTTCTTGTCCAGAAACGAGCCTCATGATTGCAAGCCAGTTTGTGATGACAAAGCTATCTTTTCAGTACCATTTGTCAATGTACATAATATACTGTGTATTTTAAAAAATCATATCCGGAAAGATGTAAATGTTGTCCTTCAAAGTTTTATTTCAATATTACTTGTTTAATAGTTAATAATAATGCTATTTGTTTCATTGGTTAAAGTCTATTCTGCATTTTGATTGAAATTCAGAATATAATATGATTTTAAATTTAAATTTATTAATAAATTTGATCGGGTAATCTGAATGTTGGATTGACCTTGCTGTTTAATTGTTTCATTGATCAAGGTTTATTCGGTATATTTGACCATATTTATTGATTAATTGAAATTCATAATATAATATGATTTTAAATTTATATTTACTAATAAATTCGATCGAATGGGTAATTGAATGTTTGATAGATGGTGTCGTTTAATTGTGCTAATTTTATTGATTAAAATTTACTTTGACTATTGAACAATATACTTAATAGTCAAATAGTTAATAATAATTTTATTTTATTAATTTTCCTAATCTTATTGACTAAAATTTATTTTGACTTTAGGTATTTAATGAACAAATGTTTAATAATGTTTTTATACCTCATCCACACTAAAAAATACTAAATGATTGTCCTAGTTTGACCCAACAAACTTGACCTTGGAGAAACTTATGGACAAATTGGCTAACTCAACTTCTACATGTTGACTTAGTCCATCGATTCACTATGGCTAACTCAACTTCTTTGAGAAACTTTTCATTTTGAATATGTGTGTATATATTTATATATATATATATATATATGTATATATATATATACATACATGTATAGATATACATACATACATATATATATATGTATATATATACATACATACATATATATATATAGATATATATACATGTATGTATATATATATATACATGTATGTATATACATATATATATATATATATATGTATATATATATATGTATATATATACATATATATACATATATATATATATGTATATATATGTATATACATGTATATATATGTATATATATATATACATGTATGTATATATGTATATACAAGTGTACATACATGTATGTATATACATACATGTATATATATATACATGTATGTATATATATATATATTCTATACATGTATGTATATATATATATATATATCTATATATGTATGTATATATATATATCTATCTATATATATATGTGTATATATATATTCTATACATGTATGTATATATATATGTATCTATATATATATATACATACATTTATGTATAGATATATATATATACATATACATACATGTATGTATAGATAAATAAATATACATATACATACATGTATATATATATATATATCTATTCATACATACATGTATGTATATGTATATATATAGATATATATATATATAGATATATATCATATACATACATGTATATATATATATACACATATACATACATATATACACATATACATACATATATACACATATACATACATGTATATATATATACATACATATATATACATATACATACATATATATACATGTATATATATATGTATATATATATATGTGTGTGTGCATATGTATATGTACATACATACATAGATATATATATATATATATATATATATATATATATATATATACATATATACATATATATTATTATACACTTATATATATATATATATATATATATATATATATATATATATATATATATATATATATATATATATATATATATATATATATATATATATATATATAGTATTTGACAAATCAATCAATTCAAGTAGCCTATCTTTTCACACACACACTAGAATAATTGATATTTGCATTCCAAATTATTTATATGCTTTCTTGAAGCATGTATAACCTATCTTCATCCACCTAGATTTTGACTCATGTGTTGAGATTCTCATTGAATCTTCCATGGTATCATAGCCATGTTTGTGTCCAGAGCTTCTTTTGTTCTTATGAGGATTTGAGGTTTCATTATTGAAGCTTTGGTGGAGAGATCAAGTTATGATGATTTTGATGTCAAATCAATGCCTTGCATTGCATTTGAAGCAACTAAAAATCTAATGTTTGACTTTTATTTTGTCCAATTTAGACTTTTGAAGGTCATTCTTTTTAATTTTTGGTTGCATATGTTTTTGTGTCTTTTACAAATGACATGCTTTTCAAGGCACTTTGGCATAAAAAAGAACCTCAACTATTGTATCCAAAAGACATGAAAACCTATAAATTGACTACAAATTCATTGAATTTGGAGTTGGGAAACCAAAGGAAAATAAATTTAAGGTTGTACCATACAAATTCATATTTATTGAGCAACTATTCCATTTACCATTCAAGTATGGAATATTTTTAGATTTTTTTTTTTGTAAGTTCATCCAAATCTAACTTCTCCACCAAATTTGGCAATCTCCAACTAACTTAGCATTTTATTTTAAATTTGGTTGTAATTTTAGTAGTTCCTTCTAGATCTAGTGGTTTCCCCTATTCTAGAAAATTATTAAATTTATTTGGAAACCTATCTATTTATAGTAGGTTTCTAAATTTTTTAATCACCTTGTAGAGAAATGGGTATATCTTGTACCTCTATTACCATATGTATCGTCAACTTCTTACAAGTGTTGTAAAGTTCTATTTTAGATCTATAATCTAATGTAATTTATTTTTTCCAATTTTGATTAGATTTATTATAATTTCTATAGGCACCCCAAACACACTTTTGATTCTTCATACCAATTTCTTGTAAATTAATTAAATAAGCCATTATTTAATTATCTTTACAATTCTTTGTCAACTAATTCCCCTTTGATCCTCCAAAGTTAGTTAATTTATTTAATTAATCTTAGTTCTCAATTCCTCCAACTAATCAATTAATTAAACACATGTTTCATTAATTTATTAGGCTAATTAATCCCCTCTTTTAACATTTCTTCTAATATTTAACTCCACATCATCACTAGTAGACAAAAGACATTGTCATTTTAATCTCAATACTCCAATTCTAAGTCATGGATCAAAATCTTAACTATTCACCTTCTCATGTGTCCTCCCATCCCATTCCATGCTCCCATGTATGTGGGAATGCTCAACTCATATTAATCCTTTCTCACACATGTCTGAGCATGCTAACTTGGAGGAACTTTAGCCCTTCATCTAATCCATTAATCTTGACTCATCCCCACTCATGCTCTTCACACATGCCACCTCCATGCTCACACATGTGTGAGCATGCTTGACCTTCCTCCTCATCATCTAATATTCTTACACTTTCTTTCACCTCATTTCATTTTTTAATTTGATCAAATCTTCTCCATTGGTCAAGAATATTTTTGTTTCTTTTAAAACTTGTCAAAAGGCTATGAATCCCATCCATGCAACTAATTCTATCCTTTCAACTTAACCCTTTTTTCTATTTGAAAAATATATTTAAGAGAGGCTTTCCACCCTCATTTCATGAACTCATCTACTTACTAGAATTATGCTATCAAAATAAGTTACTAACTTAGAACATCCACATACTATTCACATTTGGAACACATCCATACAATTATAATGGAGCTTTAATGTAGGTTTCTAGTTATTACTTTACATAGTTGTTCTTTGGCTCTATTATTTCTCTATCATGAGTGTGCTTTTATATTTTAGTCTTTGGGTTTTGTATTGCATCTAACTCATTATTTACAACTCAAACAATGGGTCTACATCTCTAGCACACTTGATGGGATTAATGTCCCTTTGATTTGAATTTTTTTTTTTTTATGAGTTGTAGGTCATAGGTTCTAGGCATTTCCTCCACCCTATTGTTTTTAATGATAAGTTTCCAATTCAGTTCATTGTCACTGTCTCCTTGGCTTGCCTCTACTTCTTGACTCTCTAGCACTTCAACCTAATAATGTACCTCCATTTTCACTTAGTTTTGAGATCTTTTTGATATTCTATGGTTATTTTTATAGAGTTTTCCACACTTACGTATATTTACTCTATTTCCTAACCTCATTTTTTATAGGTTGGATAATAGCATTACAAGCTCTTCATCCATTTTTAGCTAATATATATTCCATCACCTATGCCCATCATTGGATTCCATGTGTGCTACAAATAGTTGCCTATCTTTTTGAACTTTATCCAATAGTTTTCTATCATTTTATCATTTTAATCTTTTAGTTTATATTTTCCATCTATCCATTCACATTCTAATCTATCATTTTCTCATTTTCACTCTCCATTTTTGTAGGTTTGTCACTTTTTTCCAAAAAAATTACCAATTTTTACCTATTGTAAGAGTTGGTATAAAATGCTCTATACCATGCAAGATTCAATTGAAGATCATAGCCACACAAGATCTAGGAACTTCTATGAAAGCATAAGAGAGATCAACTATGAGAGAATAATTATATTACATCAAAGGATGCAAATGATAGATTACAATAGATTGAATGAATGAATTACAAAGAGAACCCCTTGGTTATATAGGAAAAGGTGAACATAGGATTGCATAAGATTATGACATTTGTCTTAAAATTATAACTTGAGACATAAAGTGATAACTATCCTATGTATACTCTAAGTAAAATTAAGTAACAAGTGTGAATAGGACCTAGGTGATGAACCAGCTAGGTAAAACACCCCTTTCACACCAACACCCCCCCTTAAGTACAAATTAGGGAGAAGTAGAAAAATACAAATGATGAAAAGATGATGATGAGTCCCAAATACTAGGCCATGTTAGTTACCATGTACAAATGCAATCTCACAAACGAAGAAAACGTGGAAACCTAGTGAGACAAAACTCCTCCCCAAAAGAGATAAAATACAATTTATAATCTCAAAGAAGAATGAGAAGAACAAAATCCCATGCAAGAATAAGCTACCCCATAAGAGAGAATAAGAGAGACCATAGATCCCCCCCCTCAATTTAGAGTCTTCTACAATGAATATTGAAGATGATCCAATCATGTCAAACAATATTCCTCCCCTTAGGAAGAAACAAATCCAAGAATGTATGTATGATATCCTCCCATTCTTGAAAGGAAGATGGGGGAAGAAAGATTATTTTTCATGTCTCTAAACTATATTCAAGTGTCCCCATGTTGATGTTGAAAGCTACCACACCCAAATTAGGTGTTCAGGCCACATTGAAGAAGATGACAATCCAAAATCTCCCAGAAACAAATGTAGAGAATAGTCAGAAGACAAAGGTTCCTTCTCCATATTTTGGTCAAATTTCTTCACACCAATACCAAACTATGACAACTGGTGAGAAAGAGAAAGAACAAAAATGTGAAAATTCCCCCCATAATATTTGAAGAATTTGATGCAACTGCATGTGAAGTAACATCAAAGAGGATATGGATATCCTCAATAGTTTCTTCAAAGTCCAAAATATAGGAATCAAAAAACAAACTTGAAATTTCTATCAAGTAATCATCCCAAGTAGCAGTATCTAGAAGACAATGTATGTCCTACTACATTGAATCATAAAAAGTAATAACTTTAGCAATACTAGTCTCATTAGAAGCAATAATAAATGAAGAAGATGGAATTCCAACACATGTCTCTAGAATGCCAGTAGATGAAAGAATACCAAGATTCAAATGACCATACTGAATCTCCTCAAAAGTGTCCATACTAGATGCCTTAGAGTATACATCAACTGATTCTACCAATGCTAGATTATTAGAGTCCTCAACTTCAAGATGTTGACTCATAGATGAAGAAGATGAACCCTCTAAATTTAAATTAAGAGCCATGTAGAAAGTGAAGTATCAATGAAGTCTTTGTACAAGGAGAAGGAGAATTTGTAGAAGTCTCTTTATCATTAAGATGGCCAAACTGTTTTGATTTAGCGAGAACTATAGATGTTTTATCAACAATTGGTTGAAACTCATCAAGTGGAACAAGAAAATTTGCAACATGATACTTTATGAATGTAGGTTTATTACATCTCCCAAATTTTGGTCATAAGATCATGAGGACAGTCAATACCATCAATGGCCATTTTTGTGTTAATATCACAACTACAACCAATCAATCCTAGGATATGTTTAGTCTTTATGTCTCAAACAACAAGCTCTTCCAATATGATGATGATTTAGGAACTAGTCCATAGAGATAGGAAAAATATTAAACAACCTACAATCCATCTCACCAAGAATTTTAGTTTTATCTATCCAACCTAATAACAATAGGGTGCCTTTTGATACCTATGATAAACTCCTCGACTTTAGTCACACAATAGACCAATCAAGGGATTTTATCCAAAAAAAAGCATAAGATTACCCCCCAAAATTACTCAATATAAAATCCCCCTAGAAATATATGATTTTGGCACTTCTTAATGTTCAGTGTGATTACATGTACCACTTGACAAAACAATGACATGGACTTTGATCTTAGTGCTTAAATGCCAAATTTGGCCATAGTAAAAGTTTAATTTTTTTGATAAAATAAAATCAATTTGATCACACCATTACAAATTACATGAAAACTTCTATGCACTTTCAAAAAATTGTACCATAAAAAATGCTACCTAGGAGCAAGAACAGCTCCTAGAAGTTCCTAAAATGAGAACTACTCTCAAGAACACTCTATGAGAATATGATTTTTTGGAAAAATTAAGAACCAAAATAATAAAAATTAGGACCACTATGTAGAAACAAACAAGTTCTCAAATAAAAATTTCAAAAGATAGGTCTTAAGCATTAGTCATGGTTGTTTGAAGTTGAGCTCCAAAAACAAAAATACAAACATGGAGAGGGGGGAAATTTTCAAAAGGTTTGGTTGACGTTAGTGGTTGGGATGATGACATTAGCATGGACTTGGTAGATAATATTTTTTTTCTCACCAAATATACCTTTTGGACTGTGGAATCTATCATAATCTTCTAATATTCTCTAGAATATTCCTTAGAATATTCATTTCTTGAGCTAAGAAATTTCTAGTCAACCTGTGTGAGGTCCATAGCTAATATGATGGATTAAAGATGAATAGTGAAATGCCACATGGAAAACTTGTGTCATGGGCATGTATTGTGGACATTGCAGGTTTTCCTGCCGCTCCTAATATTTATTTTTAAATCTAAAAACCAATTAAAAGATTTTAAATATATTTTTTCACCAACCATACAGACAAATTTCCTAGCAATGACCTATGCAACAATCGTACGATTGTATAGATGACATTAATGGTGATGGGGGTTGAATTTTCTTAGGGATCCAAGTAAAATGATTTGATTTTGATGATTGTATAGTCGATCTTAGGGTTCCTGGGCCTCCTAAACACAATGGTAGGGTCTATTTTGGCCCAAAATACTTCAAAATTGTAGCTACCTTATGGATATGGAAACCACCACCCAACTTCAAACTCTTGTAGATCTAGCCTTAGATGTCCGATTTGGATGAAACAAAAGGAAAAAATGACTTTCCTAAACACCCTTAACTCAATGGTGAGTTCAGATCTATACCAACAAGCTCTAAAATGAACCTGCAATACAAAGCCACAAAGAGGAAATCTCCAAATATAGTATTTTCATCAAGTTTCTTTATTCTCTAGATCATCTCTGATGCAAGAGGAGCATAGTCAAATTTTCAAGATCCATCAATATTTGCAACCTATATCTCTTAATAAATACTAACAAGGAGAAGAAAATCTCACAAGCTCTATCACACCATTTAAGAGTTGGTATAGATGTCGGTTAATATTGTAGCCACTCCAGGAACTCAACAATCTTTATCGACAAAGGAAATTACCAAAATTCGAATGGATGTGAATCTCAAAGAGAACCACTTTGCTTTTTAAGGTGAACATGAAATTTTGCATAAGATCATGATAAACCCAATCTGCACTGAGATATAAAGTCATAACTATCCTGGCGTAAAAATTCCGGCAAAAGAATGGGACCTAAACTAAAATTAATCTTCTACACTAAATACTTTGTTTATCTTTGTAGGTTCCCTGGCTTTGAGGACCTTAATTTTATGTTTAAGATACCTGTTCCTTAAAATTTGACCCTTCCGATTTAATCACTTATTATTTTAATTCTTTTAGCTTTGGTTTTACCTATATTCCCAACATCTTTAACACTTTCTAATTCGCTGACATCGATCTTTGCGTACTTATAGTTTTCTTGAGATTTACCACCTTTGTTTTGGTTTTGTAACCGAATTGCATATTATTGTTTTTATGCCTATAGATTGATGCCACGATCATCAATACCTACGCAAATAATTTTTGGTAAATCACTAAACTATCTTAAGTGAACACCTTTATTTCAGCTTGTCACATTTTTTCTAGTTAGTCGCATTTATTTTAGTTCAATGTGTACCTTGATAACTACATTTAGTCATTGGGAATGTCAGAAATTATGTACTTGTGAAATTTCACACTATATTTTGAACTCACCAAGTATGTAATACCCGTTTTGATACCAAAATCGGCTACCACCAGTTTGACGCAATGGCGAAAATAAAGATAGCCATTAATCTACCTAAAGACGCAACAAGAACAAGAGCCAGTGTCCTCGACCCACTTCAAAACTACCACCCTTAAATGAAATTTCCAGCCACCACTTTTGACAAAAAACATACAATTTGCTACGGTCTCCCTAAAATTTGACTTTAGAAATCCTCAAAAATCGCCACGGATGAGAAATTAGCCAACCATGCAGCTTTTCTTATGATGCCTCGGTTGCAATTTTAATGAACATAATACTGCTTCACCTCAGTTAAGCACATCTGAAAATCCAAAATGAGCATGCTCCCAAATTTTAAAACTAATCAAAAATATTTTCATTATGTAGAATGAGTTTGATTCTAAAAATGTAATTTGTTCTTAAAATTTGATGAATGAAAAACCCATACACAACCAGCATTATGTTGTTTTGACCAAAACAGAGTCACTCAACGTTTGGTGATGAAACCTACCATAAATCAAAATGTAAAAATGTTTATGAGCCCAAACATCATGATATTTTTATAAATTTTGTAAATGAAACACGCACAAACCTTGATGGAGCACCTGACCAAAAATATGTGAAATTTTGTTACCCTTTCAGAAAATCACATCCTTGGCATAAAATGGTCGTCCAAACCTTTGGGTTGGATGCGCAAGGAAAAATCCAACCCTTTGGGTTGGTATTTCCCAATGTAACCCATTTGTTGAGCACCAAATTTGGTGCTGACCAAATAAAAGAGCATCATTTTGTGAGCACCAAATTTGGCGAGTGCCAAATGTAAATACTAAAGCCAAGTTTGCTTTCTCTTTTTCTATCTCTCCCCACTTTGATAGCGCCTTTAAAAATTTATGTTATGATCGATGATGGATTGTAGCATTTTTATCTTTCACTCCCTCTCTGCCTCCTCCCTTAACCAATACTTATCCTCTTCTCTCTTTCTGCCAAACCTCAGGTCCCTCCCACCTCTTTATCTTCCTCTTAGCCCCGACCTCGGTCCTCGCCCCACTCACCTATTCTCCTTTGTTATTGTTTCTCACCCATCTCTCTCCTTTCTCTCGATCACTACCTCTCCCTCCCACCCTCTCTCTCTCTCCCCATATAAAAGCCTCTCCCTCCTTGTCTCATTACCCACCTCTCTCCCCCTCGATCTCTCTCACCTCATTTTTCTCTCTCTCCTCTTCTCCCTCCCTCCCCTCTCTAAGTCATCACCTCTCTATCTCCTCCTCCCTATGTCTCTCACTCCCTCCATATGTACATCTCCCTCCATCCCTCTTACTCCTCCACTGATACTTCCCTTTCTCTCTTCCTCTCTTCTCTCTCTCCCCTCTCTAGGTCTCTCCCACTCTCTCTCTCCCTATCTCCCTCTCTACCTTTCCTTCCCTCCTTACCCCCATCTATATCCTTGCCTCACTACCTCTCTCTTCTGCTCTCTCCCTCTATTATTTTTTCTTTCCCATCTCTCTACATTCTCTTGATCACTACCTCTCCCTCCCACCCTCTCTCTCTCCCCATATCCAAGTCTCTCCTTTCTTCCCTCTATACCTCTCTACCTCTCCCTCCTTGTCTCATTACCCACCTCTCTCCTCCCTCTATCTCTCTCACCCCTATCTTTCCCCCTCTATCTCTCACCCCTCTCTCCCTAGGTTGTAGGTATCTCACCTTTATATCTCTCAAGGCTCTCTAGTTATTTCCCTCCCTCTCCACCTATCTCCATCCCTCATTACCCCTCTTTTCATCTTTGTGAACTTCTCTCTCTCATTTTTTTATGTCTCTCCCCTCACCTATCTACCTCTCCCATCTCTAAGTATATGAGTCACTCCTTGTCAGCCTCTCTATCCCTCCTTAGCCATCTCTTTCTCTTTATTCTTCTCTCTCTCCTCTTCTATTTCCCTCCCATCTCTACGCCATCACCTCCATATCTCCTCCTTCCCTATGTGTATCACTCCCTCCATGTATACCTCTCTCTCTCTCTCTCTCTCTCTCTCTCTCTCTCTCTCTCTCTCTCTCTCTCTCTCCCTATCTCCCTCTCTACCTTACCTTCTCATCTTAACCCCATCTATATCCTTGCCTCCCTAGCTCTCTCTTATTCTCTCTCCCTCTATTATTGTTTCTTTCCCATCTCTCTCCATTCTCTCAATCACTACCTATCCCTCCCACCCTCTCTCCCTCTTCCCATCTCTAAGTGTCTCCCTCCTTCCCTCTTTACCTCTCTACCTCTCCCTCCCTGTCCCATTACCCCTCTCACCTCTATATATCTGTGAGTTATCTAGTTATTTCCATCACTCTCCACCTCTCTCCCCCCCTCCTTACCCCTCTTTTCCTCTTTGTGAAATTTTCTCTCCCCCTCACCTCTCTACATCTCCCCTCTGTAGCTATCAATCACTCCTTGTCCACCTGTCCATACCTCCTTAGCCATATCTTTCTCTTTGTTCTTATCTCTCTCCTCTTCTCTCTACCTCCCCTCTCCATGTCATCACATCTCTATCTCCTCCTTCCTTATTCCTCTCACTCCCTCCATGTATACCTCTCCCCCCTTGTTACTCTACCAATAATTCCCTTTCTCTCTCCCTCTCTTATCTCTCTCACCTCTCTCTCCCCATCAACTCTCTACCTCTCCCCTCTCTAGGTCTCTCAATCACTCCTTTTTTTCCTCTGTATCCCTCCTTAGCCATCTCTACCTCTCCCTCCTTGTCTCATTACCCACCTCTCTCCCCCTTTATCTCTCTCGCCGATATCTCTCCCCTATGTCTCTTACCCCTCTCCCCCTAGGTTGTACATGTCTCTCACCTCTATATCTTTTTGGGATCTCTTGTTATTTCCCTCCCTCTCCACCTCTCTCCATCCATTCTTACCCCTCTTTCCCTCTTTTTGAACTTCTCTCTCTCATTTTATTCTTTCTCCCCCTCACCTCTCTACCTCTCCCCTCTACATGTCTCTTAGTCACTCATTTTTGACCTCTCCAGCCCTCCTTATCCATCTCTTTCTACTTATTCTTCTATCTCTCCTCTTCTGTCTCCCTCACCTCTTTATGTAATCACCTCTCTATCTCACTCCCTCCATGTCTACCTCTCTCTCCATCCCTTGTTACCCTATCAATATTTCCCTTTCACTCTCCCTCTCTTATCTTTCTCATCGCTATCTCTTCCCTTTATCTCTCACCCCTCTCTCCAAAGGTTGTAGGTCTCACACCTATATATCTCTCCCCTCTCTATTTATTTCCCTCCCTCTCCACCTCTCTCCCTCCCTCCTTACCTACCTTTCCCTCTTTCTGAAATTCTCTCTCTCATTTTCTTCACTCTCCCCTCCCCTCTCTACCTCTTCCCTCTATAGGTCTCTTAGTCACTACTTGTCTACCTCTCCATCCCTCCTTAGCCATCTATTTCTATTTGTTCTTCTCTCTCTCCTCTCCTCTCTCCCTCCTCTCTCTACATCATTACCTCTCTATCTTCTCCTTCCCTATATCTCTCACTCCCTCCATGTCTACCTCTCCCTCCATCCCTTGTTACTCCTCTAGGTTGATACTTCCCTTTCTCTCTCCCTTTCTTCTCTCTCTCACCCTATCTCTCTCTATGTCTCTCAACCCTCTCTCCCTAGATTTAGGTCTCACACCTCTATATCTCTCCCCTCTCTAGTTATTTCCCTCCCTCTCCACCTTTATCCCTCCATCCTTACCCATCTTTACCTCTTTGTGAACTCTCTCTCATTTTCTTTACTCTCCCCCTCACCTCTCTACATGTTCCCTCTATATGTCTCTTAATCACTCCTTGTCTACTTCTCCATCCCTCAGCCATCTATTTATCTTTTTTTATTCTCTCTCCTCTTCTATTTCCCTCCCCTCTCTATGTTATCACCTCTCTATATCCTCCTTCCATATGTCTCTCACTCCCTCCATTTCTACCTCTTCCTCCATCTCTTGTTACAACTCTACATTGATACTTCCATTTCTTTCTCCCTCTCTTCTCTCTCTCTCACCCCTATCTCTCCCCTTATGTATCTCACCCCTCTCTCCTTAGGTTGTAGGTCTCACACCTCTATATCTCTCCCCTCTCTAGTTATTTCCCTCCATGTCCACCTCTCTCCCTCCTTACCTGTCTTTCCCTCTTTGTGAAATTCTCTCTCATTTTCTTCACTCTCCCCCCTCACCTCTCTACCTTGTTGAGGATGGATGTCTCAAACATACTGGTTAAGGTCTCCTTGAAGTTGTGTAAACACATATTTTCTTTAGTCATTAGTAAATACATTCATCATTGTGACAGTGCTATGTTGATGGGACTTTGAGTTATGTCCCATTGAAGTCACAATGGACTATTTGCTAAGTATTCACAATTATGCATTAACAGTTAATAGTTAACTCTTTGGCAGATATGCATTAGCAGTTAACTCGTTGTCGGTGAGATAGTGCTATGTCGTTGGGACATTGACAGGAGTCTCACCAAAGTCCCGATAAGGCAGTGTTAATAGTGAATTTTTGGTCAATACTTTATCGGTGAGAACATAGTATGTCACTGGGAATTTCAATTCACTCCCTTCAAAGTGCCAATAAGGCAGACTCGGTGACATGGAAGTTGAAAATGATGTGAATGCCACCTAGGCAGTGGGACCATGGTCAAAGATTGGTAAGAAAATCATGGAGTAACAAGGCTCTTGTCGAGATGACACAAGGACTTTGAAGAGAGACTGTTTGGAGTCTCTTCAAAGTTTCGACAAGGGCAGTGAATATTGACAGTTATGTTTTGTGTTGTTTTGGTACCATTGGAAGTTGAAAATGAATGTTTCTTGGAAACAATTGATTTTCTCGAATGTTTGAAATTTTTTTTGTAATGTGAATACTACATATGTATGCATTGTAACAGAGGATTACTATAATAGTGAGGTGAATGAATCAAAGAAGTGTAATCAAATGCTACCAGAATTGTACTGTGAATGAACATATGAAAGTATAAGTTTTGTAACTTTGTATGTAATTGTATTTATTGTAATACAAAGTGATCTTTACTTGGTGTGTGGGTTTTTCACCCGTAAGGGTTTTCCCACAATAAATATGGTGTTTAATCTTGTGTGATGTTTAATTCTCTATTCTCTATTCATGAATGTGTATCTTAAGTGAATTATAACTTGCAAAGTTTTGTTAATTTTTGTATCTCTCTTCTATAAAATTGGCATTTTGGAAGGTGCTTCCACACTTAGCTTTCCTTAAAATTGGTATCAAATCCTGGACATTTTTGTTATCCTTGTAGGTAAGATGAGTTTTTTTGTGTTGATTTTGTCAAGTGGGAGTTTTGCAGAGAGAACCAGTTTGAAAACTTATTGTAGATTTGATATGGAAAGCACATCCGGTAGAATAGAAATTGATAAATTTAATGGTGGAAATTTTGAGTTGTGGAAACTCAAAATGGAAGACTTACTTGTTGATCGAGATCTCTAGCAAGTGGTATCCAAAAATAAACCATCAACAACATCACAGATTGACTAGGATGCAAAGGACTAGAAAGCCAAAGATCTAATTAGACTGTGTTTGGCTGATTCAGTCCTCTTGAATGTCCATGAAGAGAAAAAAAAACATTGTGGAAAAGGCTTGGTGATATTTATCAAGAAAGGTCACTTGTAAACAATTTATTTCTCATAAAGTTATATTCCTTGAATATGGAGGAAGAGGCATCTGCTAGATATCACTTAAATTCTTTTAATATGATTGTTGCTTAGTTGTCTTCTATTGGTGTGAAAATAGATGATGAGGATCACTGTATGCTCTTTTCCTGACACATGGGAACACTTGGTAATGGTGATTGGGAGTACAAAAACCACTTTCAAGATGGAAGATGTGGTTTCTTCATTGCTATTAGAAGAAATGCAAAGGAAATCTTCTAAGATGGCCAACGAAGCCCTTGCTATTTGAGGAAGATCAAAGGAGAAAGGAAAGAAGAAAGACAAGAAGTCAAAATCCAAGTTAGAGGGGAGATCAAATTCTCTTGGTAAAAAGTCCAAGGTGAAATGTTGGAACTATGGGTAGACTGGACATATCCAGAAATATGTACCTAGGAAATGATTCTCACCTAGAAATTGTTGGTCGTAGAAGAGTCAAAATTTAGTTTCCTGATGGAAGAATTAAAGGAATAAATGATGTAATGCATATACCAAGCCTGGCTCAAAATTTACTTTATGTAAGTGAGTTGATTGATGCTAGTGTACAAGTCTCTTTCTTGAATGGTGTATGTAAAATGACTAGAGGTTCTATGGTTTTGGCTAAGGTTGCATGAATTGGCACTCTGTATAATTTGGATGCATATGTTGTACAATGTAATAGTGCTTCTGTAAAGTCATGTAAATCTGATCATGTAGAGAAGGAGGACGTTGTGCTTGTGGGTGCAAACTCTTCAGAGGTGAAACTCCCAACAAAGAAAAATATGTTGTGGCATCAAAGGCTCGGCCACATTGGTGAAAAAGGCTTAAAAGCCTTAAAAAATAAAATCTTGGTTGAAGGGCTTGATGATTGTAACCTTGAATTTGAATTTTGTGAACATTGTATATATGGAAAGCAATATTATGTTTCTTTTTATTTGATTCCTCATAAATCTTCTAGAATTTTGGATTATATTCATGTGTTGATGTGTTTGGTCTAGTAAATTTACCTTCGTTATCAAAATCCATGTTCGTTATCAAAATCCATGTATTTTGTTTCTTTCATATATGACTATTCAAGAAGGACATTTGTTTATTTTCTAAGAAGAAAAGCTGAAGTTTTCAGTCGGTTTAAGGAATTTAAAACCTTGGTAGAAAATCATACTGGAAGAAAAATTAAATGCTTGAGGATGGATAATGGTGGTGAATTTTGTTCAACAAATTTCAAAAAGTATTGCAAATGCCATGGAGTTAAAAGGAATAAAACTAATCCTTACACTCCATAGCAAAATGGAGTTGTTGAAAGGATGAATAGAATGTTGATGGAAAGGGAGAGAAGTATACTGAGTAGTGTTGGTTTGAAACAAATTTTTTGGGTTGAGGCTTTGGCTATGACATGTTATTTAATTAACAGATCTCCCACTTCAAAGCTCATGGATAAAACACCTATGGAAGCATGGTCTAGTAAAATTTCCTCTTTGAGACACATTAGAGTCTTTGGCTATGAGGCATATGCATATGTGTCGAGTGAGAAAAGATCTAAATTGGAGAACAAGGCTATAAAAAATTATCTTCATTGGTTATGGAATTGGTGTGAAAGGGTACAAGCTTTGGAACCTAATTATAGAGAATATTTTGTACAACAGAAGCGTAATATTTCATGAGTTGAAACCTTCTATAGTTGATCTATATATAGAGGTGAAAGAAGCAAATAAAAAGGAGGTAATTGAATTTCTTCTTCCACAGAAGGATGAACTACGTACTCTCAGTGGATCCATCAGTGAGGAGAGCTCAAGCAGCTCTGAAAATTTTGATCATGAAGAAGAACCCTAGCCTCAGCCTATGAGGAGGTTTATGCATGAAAAGCAGCAACCTAAAAGGTTTGGTTTTTCTATGTTAGATTCCAGTTGTGCCTATGCTTTAATTACTAACATTGATGAGCCTAGGAATGTTTGAGAGGCATTGGATATGTCTGATTTAGATTCCTAGTTAGGCACCTTGAATGAAGAAATGGCATCTTTGAGAAAGAATGAAATGTGGGATCTGGTACCTTTTCCTGAAGGTCAAAAGCTGGTTGGATGCAAATGGTTATTTAAAAGGAAAATTGGTCTGGATGGTAGTGTCGAGAAGCATAAAGCAAGGTTGGTCACGAAAGGATATTCCTAGGTGGAGGAATTAATTATGGAGAAATATTTTCTCCTATATCTAAGTTGACATCTCTTAGATTTCTATTATCACTTGCAACAACATATGACTTAGAGATCAAGAAAATGAATGTGAAGACAATGTTTCTTCATGGTGATTTAAATGAAAGGTAAGGAAAATCTAGTTTACAAATTAAAGAGATATATGTATGGTTTGAAGCAGTCACCTAGAATGTGGTACCAAAATTTTTCCAATTATGTGTTGTCTTTGGGATTTGTGAGATCAAAATCTGATCATTGTGTGTATTTCAAAACTAAAAAATGGCCGTCTTCTTATTATTTCTCTATCTATGGATGACATGTTATTCATGCAAAATAGTAAGAGTATGATTTTTGATTTAAAATCTCAATTGTCAACATAGTTTGAAATGAAAGATTCAGGTTCGCCAAGGTATATTCTGGGGATGGAAATCAGAAGGGATAGGGGAAATAGAAAAATTTGGCTTAGCCAAAGAAAGTATATTAATGTTGTCTTAGAGAGATTTAATATGACATATTGCAATCAATTAGTTGTTCCATTGTTGCAGGGAATAAAACTTTTTGTTGAAGATTGTCCAAAGTCTCCTATTGAGATGGAGGACATGACCAAGGTACCTTATGCAAGTGCAATTGGAAGTTTAATGTATGCAATGGTCTGTACCAGGCCAGACATTGCCCAAGTAGTGGGAGTACTTAGTCGGTTTATGGCTAATCTAGGAAGGCCGCATTGGGATGTTGTGAAGAGAGTTTTCAGATATTTGAAGGGTACTACTGAGGACACCTTATGTTATCATGGTTACTCTACTGGATCTCAGATTTTAGTAAGCATTCATGGACATGTACTAGATTTTGATTGGGTAGGGGACATTGAACACTAAATATACACCAGTGGATATGTGTTCATGTTGAATGGTGGTACAATTAGTTGAATGAGCAAGCAATAGGCTATAGTTTCTTTGTCCACTATCGAGGCTAAGTACATGGCAGAAAATCATGTCTGTAAGGAAGATTTTTGGCTTAGAAATTTGTGTTCTAATGTTGGTTTTTATGTAGGCTATATTGTTATTTGTTGTGATAGTCAGAATGTTATTTATTTGGAAAAAAAATCCAACTTTCCATGCCAAGATGAAACATATTGATGCACAATATCACTTTGTTTGTGATATGATGGAGAATGGAAAAGTTAATATGGAAAAGGTTGATACTCCGGTGAATGTTGTCAATGCATTGACGAAGCTTATGAACATGGATAAGTTCAAATGGTGTGTCAGTTCAATGGGCCTTGGGGCCTATGACATTCAATGACTTTGAGCATTGGAGGTGCCAATATGTTCTTCGTCAAGTGGGAGAATTTTGAGGATGGATGTCTCAAACATACTGGTTAAGGGCTTCTTGAAGTCATGTAAACACAAATTTTCTTTGGTGGATTAGTATGTACACGTTCATCATTGTGACAGTGCTATGTCGATGGGACTTTGATTTTTGTCCCATCAAATTTACGATGGATTGTTTGCTAAGTATTCATGATTATGCATTAGCAGTTAACAATTAACTCTTTGGCAGATATGCATTAGTAGTTAACTCACTATCAATGAGACAGTGCTATGTCATTGGGACATTAATAGGAGTCTTGTCAAAGTCTCGATGAGGTAGTGTTAATAGTGAATTTTTGGTCAAGACTTTATCGGTGAGAACATAGCATTTCATCGAGACTTTGAAGTCACTCCCTTCGAAGTGCCAATATAAGGTAGAATCGGTGTCATGGAAGTTGACGGTGTTGTGAATTCCACCTAGGCGATGAGATCATGGTCAAATATTGGTAAGCAAAGCATGGAGTAATAAGGCTTTTGTCGAGGTGACACAAGGACTTTGAAGAGAGACTATCTGGAGTCTCTTCAAAGTTTTGACAAGGGAAGTGAATATTGATAGTTACATTTTGTGTGATGGTTTGGTACCATTGGAAGTTGGAAACAAATGTTTCTTGGAAACAATTAATTTTCTCGAATGTTTGAAAAAAAGTCTGTAATGCAAATACTACGGATGTATGCATTGTAACAGAGGATTACTGTAATAGTGAGGTGAATGAATCGAATGCTATCAGAATTGTACTATGAATGAACATCTGAAAGTATAAGTTTTGTAACTTTGTAATCGAATGTTATCAGAATTGTACTATGAATGAACATTTGAAAGTATAAGCGATCTTTACTTGGTGTGTGGGTTTTTCTCCCGTAAGGGTTTTCCCATGATAAATCTGCTGTTCAATCTTGTGTGATGCTTAATTCTCTATTTTGTATTCATGAATGTGTATCTTAAGTGAATTGTAACTTGCAATTTTTTGTTAATTTTTGTATCTCTCTCTTGTAAAATTAGAATTTTGGAAGGCATTTTGCAACTTAGCTTTCCTTACATACCTCTCCCCTCTGTAGGTCTCTTAGTCACTCCATGTATACCTCTCCATCCCTCCTTAGTCATCTCTATACAAGAATAATGAATCAAACTACATTCAAGTTCAAACATTTGATCCATAATCACATCCATCACATAATTCAATAAAACATCATAATCACATTTGATAACATTTCAATTCCATATAAACACAATTCTTAGGACATGTAATTACAAAAAATTAATCAGTTCAATATTTGATAATTGATAAATGCAACATAAGCCTAATTCATCTTAGGAGTTTAATTAATTAATTAAGCATTCATGCCAATCACATAAGAAATGAAACAACCTAATTAATCATCAACTCATAGCAATATCATCATAAACAAGATCAAATTTATTTTATGCATGTAAATAGTACCAAACCATAGTCAAATGCAAAATTCAAATATCCAACACCATAGAAGTAACTAATAACATAAAATGTCCAAGATGCTAATAAGTTAAATAGCATAAAATTCTAGGTCATCGAAGGGTAGGTCTCACACTCCAAGGACATCATCAAGTTCAACACCATTCAAGAAAAATGTTCACAAAGTTTATATGTAGGTGATGGACTAGCATAGTATCCTAAAGAAGAATGATGCCAAGGTTGTGACACAAATCAAGCAACTTCAACAATCATTACTTGATGTTGTTAGTTGCTAAGATGGCCATAATTTGGGTTCAAATTCAAGTCCTTATAAAAAAGCCTTGAATGTCACAAGTAAAATAAACAGTGCAAGTGAAAGAGCTCCTAACATATGTGAGGCAACATGTTGTACCACGTTCTCAACAATCTTGTTGACCTTTGTCACTAGCACCATTTTACCTTGTTCCAATCATTTAGGATGCCATGTGTTTTTTTTTTGTGACTTTGATGTGTGTGAAGTTGATTGAATGGGGTGAAATTTCTTCTTCATTATCATTAAATCTCATTAATCCTCTCCCTCCATACCTTGTTACTCCTCTAGGTCTCTCCCACTCTTCTCTTTCCCCTCTATAGGTATTTGTATAGGGTTGAGACCTTAACACTTGCAAATTCTCTATAAAGCTCATTTTGTGCTCACCAAATGTTACACCCTAGTTGTGTAGTTACTATTTACTATTACTACATAGGGTAAATATGAATGTAATGTAAATTATGGAGATGAATAAATTATGTTTGTACCTTGTTATCAATATGAATATTATCTCATTTGATGTTGTCTCATTTGATATTACCTCAGTTGATGTTATTCATGGTGAAATACTACATATAAGTGAATGAAAGGTTATTGAATTATTATTATTCTAACTTTGGTGATGACTATGTATATTGCATATGTTATGAAAAATTGACAGCCATGTGCATGTGGTAGTGGATACAGGTAAATATTCATTTCTCCAGGGGGAGGGTAAGTATCACTTGGGAGAAGATCTTGGTCGGGTAACCGGTAAAAGTAAACTATCCGAGCATAAACACACACCACATTAGAATGATTGAGTTGAGTTATTTTGTGGGTAATAGGTAAGTCATCCTTAGCCGATAGGTCTACATTTGGGTGATATAGAGCTAGGAGGATTCAACAACACATCTCAAAAACATTCAACAATAATTCAAAGCAATCTTTGTATAACACATGCTATTAGGCATTCTATATCGCATTGGAAACATAACTATGGCAGCCCACAATTTAATGCTACAAACATACATTAATAACTTCCAAAAAGAAAAGAATGAAGCCAATATTTCTAGTGAGATTAAATAAAACATAATTATCGACCTTACCTCCAATTTTTATGAAAATCCAACAGTGGAAAAGAAATTTATTGCATTTTTCCCAAAACTGCAAACCCTAGGTAGGGTTCAGACCTACCCTCACAAAAATGGTTATAACTTATTCAAATCTTAATGAAATTTGATGAGACGTGAAGAAAATGAAATCAGATTCACATGGAAAAAAAATCCAATTTTTTTTAGATCCAAAATATAGACTTTACAAACCATACCATCACATTTTTCAGACTGTAAATTATGCACAATATTGTTAGAATAGGAAGTCTCACCAAAATAGTCATATCTTCCACAAAATTCAATAAAATTAAATGAGACAAAAATAATTGGAAACTAGAAATAGATATATTTCCATCCATATATGATTCTCCATTATTTGAGTCCATACCAGACCGTACAAAGCACAAATTCATCCTAGAAACCATGTAAAAATCAGAAAATACACACAAAACTTGAGGTTGTCATTCATCAAACTTCAAAAATAATTTCTCCAACCCCCAATTCGAGTTTTTGAGGGTGTATTTATACATTTACAACCAAAACCAACCATTTTCAACTACCTTTTGATTAGTTTGTTGACAAAACACCTTAATGACACTTTTTGACAAGTTGCTTGACAACTTTTACAATTTTTACAATATGGAACAACTTTAAACATTATTTGACAAATGACTTAAAATATGACTTCATAAGACTCAAAAAACACTAAAATGGTTTGATAAACCTTATTATAAGACCCAATACACAAAATAGAGCAACTATTTACAAATGGCCTCATGGAGGCAAGAAATCAAACAAGTGTTCCTGCACCATTGGGAGTCTTGTTTACTTTTGCGTGCATTATTGGGTGATGTTTATTTATTTGAGCTTTGAGTCCTTCTTTATGAAAATGTGATTATTATGCTTGGGTTGAGACTTTTGTATTTATGAATGGTTACCTTTATGTCATTTCACATGAACATAAAACGTAGCATGTATATGAGAATATATATAAATACATATATGTAGACCCGTGAATGAAAGCATTAGCAAATGCACATGTATGTGAGTAGAAATACTCATAGAGGTACATACACGAGGAAATGACTATATGTATATATGTGTGTGTGTGTGTGAATATAGTCACAAGGTCATAATCATTCGATATTGAATGAATTACCTGACTATCATATTACCATATAATGAATATGCTTGTATATATATATACACAAATACACTTGCAAGCGTTAATGCTTAGCAGAAAAGTGTACATATGTATATATTATATAAGTATATGTGTATAAATATATACATGTATTATTATTCATGGGATGGGATATGATAAAAGAGTTATACATCCGGTTATACAATGGGTATATAATACAAGGATATGATATATGGAGTAACCAGATATATATATATATATATATATATATATATATATCGATATTAGATATGTATATATATGTATATATGTTCATGAGTATTACTTGATGAATAATGATAAGAAGATATAAGTATTCGAAGTGTCAAATATATTTATCCAATAGGTTAAAATATTAATATATATATACATACAATATATATAAGTATGATGGATATACTATATATATGTATATATTATATTTTATTGTATGATAAATAGTGCTATACATAGCTTGAGGCATAGAATTCAACTTTTAAGAGGTAGTATACATATGATATATGTATAGGAATTTATAATAAAGTGTGGGCTTCAACCATGTGACTATGATTGACTATCTCTTATTCAATAGAGCCGATATTTATAAAGGCTATCTTTAGACGTTAGTAATCATGACAATAAAGGTCGATAATAGCTATCAATGACTATTAGAATGGAAGTCTATTTGGAAATGCTTACGGATGTGTAAGTAAAGTTGAGTTTCACTCACCACATCACATAGGTGAAAACATATGAATACGTTTTAATTGCTAGCCTAGACTTGGTCAACGTAGTGATAAAAATAGCATTGACTTTTTCCAACATCTTTAAATGATTAAATTGACTTATTCCTTGAATTCAATTGATGAGTATTATTTATTTCAAATTTAATATTGACTGATTCTATTCATAAAGAAACCATGCCAGCTTGATAGAGGATTAGAGGCTTTGACACCACCTCTTGAAACAATTTTATGTAGATGTATTTTCTAGAGAATAATTTGAATTCTCCATGGGCATTTTGAATTAGTCTTTAGATTGCTGGAAAAAATGCAAGTCTATTTGTAGGAGGTTTTGTTGAGTCTTAGCTTGAGAATTCGCCATCTTTTCTGATAGGTTTCATATGTTGTTTTGCATGGAGCTTGCTATCTTTTTACATGCCTAAATTATAGGCTTTGAGGTTGCTTGGTTGCTCTATAAATAGTTGAACCATTTCATTTGTGAGGGACACATTCTTCCCCAAGAGATTATACATCTTTTGTAGATCATTATTTTTGAGTTATTACCTTCCATAATGGCCTTATTTTATGAGTAAGATATAGAGGGTTTTCTGTTGTGAGTAAGAGGTAACATTGTTGTCTAAGAGAAGTAAGCTATCAACAAGTGAGATAGAGTGGTTTGTGAGAAGCTAATTATCAAGATAATTGTTTTTGGAGAGGGTTGCATTACTATCTTTAGTTTGGATAAGTGATAACAAGCATGGGGATCTCTTCTTCTTTGATTATTTTAATTTTAGAAGATATGTCTTGTATGCATGGTTGAGAGGTCTTTTCCAATATATGCATTAGAGAATTTATATTATTTTGAAAAGGAAGTTGAAGCTTTTATGTTTTTTTCTTAATGTGTTTTTAAGTACTCCATGATAGGAGAGATTGTTTGACACAAGTATTTAATTATACTAGATATGTCACAGAGATTGCTTAACATAGGTATTTATTTATGCTAGATATGTTGACAACATAGGTATTTAACTATACTAGATATGTTTGAACATGGGTTTCTCATAGATATTTATTTGACTATAGATAACTAGTGGGTTACTTTAGGGTTGTGAGGTTTAGTGAAACCTAATGGGTTAGAGTTGTTGCTTGATTAGTGTCAATACACACTTAAATACAAAGATATTCAGTATTGACAAGAGTAGGCTCATAGTGTAAACCCTTTTAGTCAAAAAGGTGATACTCTTGAATGGAATCATCTTTTGGATATGACAATTCTTCGATTGAGACCATGCATTGTGTTTGTATTTACTCCATAGTAGGAGATGGGTGTTTATCATAAGTATTATATACTAGGTATGATTGAACATGAGAGGAATGTATGGTACACTTAGCTAAGTTATTGATTTAAATAGGAAAGCTTGTGTTTACTCCTAGGATAGATAATCCAGTATGGGAGGGAGTTTGTGCACATACGTGTAAGTAGGGTTAATCCAAGTATGTAGGTTATCTCTGGGATGATGGACTATCCATTGAAGCAAATACATATGTGTAGCTTAAGATAGCCTTAAGTAAAATCAGCCTTGAGTAGTGTATGCGACAAATGACCCTCAATAGAACATACTGAATGAAACACTTTGATCAAATAGTGTGATGACCTTTGGCTCCACTATTAGTTTAATGTGATCCAATATTACATGCTAGATAGAAATTGTGGGATTACAAGTTTTAGTTATGTAGGACACAACACTATGCTCAGTTGGTTGTCATTATCAATTACTCTACCAATCTCTTCATCGAAGGGAAGGGCCATCTATAGAATGATAGATGTGTGGGGGACTGCATTATGAGTCTGTGGTTGGTGAAAAAGTTCCTGAGTTATATTTCTTCTCCACAGTAGGTGACAAAAGAACCAAGATTTGAAAGGGAGGATCCTAGACCGTCTTATAGCTATTTGTTCTAAAGCTCATTGGAGATATTTTTGTAAATGTCTATATTCTTGTATTATTGTAACTTGTAAAGTTATTGTAATGAAATGGAATCTTTATTGTAGTATGATATGGGAAATTGTACATATATTTTCAATAAAACAAAGACATTTTTTATTGAAAATTCTTGTTACCTAATTTATTTACTTGTATGGTTTATTTATAATTTTTATTGCATTGTAGGGTTGGCATGTTACATGTGGTATCAGAGCTACTAGGTTCTGCACTAAAACCTATGAGCTCATTATGTAGTTCAATGTGTAAAACTTATCAAAAGATAATGGTTTGAAAAGTTCTTGTGTCACAACGACAAGAGAAAAGGAACATAGGGAAGTAAAAAGGAAGATGAGAATTTCTAGAAATTTGAGTAAATTGGGACTAGTTAAGAATTGTCCTTGGAGTAGGAACTCCTAGTTCAAACAACTTATGATGTAACCTAGGATTGTCGAAGATTATGTAATCTGGTTAGGTAGGATGGTTAGGAAGAATAACCGGTATATACCTTTATCCTATGAAATAGTTATATGAATCTAAAGGGATGAAAAGAAATGAGATAACCCCTTAATAGTAGCAATCTATAGTTGTAAAGAGTCAATAATTTTTGGATTTAGTCAAAACACTATGAATCTATGTGTATGTAATGTCGGCATACAACTAGACCGAAATAGAGAGTCAATGAAGGAGGTATCCACAAGGTTGGAGAACTCTTGACAAAAATCTAATTCTTGTATAAAGGATAAGATCATGCAAGATAAGAGTTAGTACCTTGGAAAAGAGAAAAGATTGGTATGGTCAGAAAGAGGTAATCAATGATGTGAGCATGATTCCACCAACAAAAATCAATGAGATAAATTTGGAATTTTGATTAAGATGTGGAGAAGGGAACCAAACAACCTTGGGATCTCTAAAGGTTATGAGAGAATAATTTACAAAGAGTTGGAACAAGAACACTTGGAAATGCGAGTGTGAGAAAGAAGCTTGAAAAGGTAACTCGTATTGATTTTCCAAAGGTTGGAAAGTACATAGATAGGTTGGAGTATAAGTAGAGCTCACCTATGTGATTAAGTGAATCATAGGAGATAACAAGGAAACGTTCATGCTTGGTAATTAGATATGCAACTACATTTGATATCTTCTAGGGACCAACATGATTGAATGAGGGTTAATACTTGAAATTAGTACCAATTTTTATCAAGAAAATTAGATTGAGTTAAAAGATGGATTACATATTTGAAATAATCTGAGGACAAAATAAATCCATGGTATGGATTTCCTAAGATAAATGGGATTTTTCTCCGCAAAAATCCTAACCATTATTACTTGGGAACTAAAGGAGGCGTGAGATCACAAAATATCACTTAGTCAAAGAATAGACTATTATTGGATATAAAAGAACCTATGTACCCAAAATTTTAGAAGATTCAGGAATGAAATGAGGAAATTAAAGTCAGAGTAAGGACATTGGAATGAAAAAGTGAATTGTCAGAGGAGAAACCACCATAACTTGGGAAAATATAGAGTAAGAGGCTACACAAAATGTGGCAAGAAAATGTCTAGTATGCTAGGAAATGAAAACCAGATGTCATCATCGGTAGGACATGTATACTCTCTTGAGATTCCAGAGGGAAAGTGATAGAACACAAGATAGATCAATCTATCTATGTCAGTAAAACTGACATAATGTTCTAGTGGAGAGTCTCACCCATGCTATTTGGAAACTTGAGTTATAGGATTTCGGTCCTAAATAATAATATTGTGAGAAGTAGTTGCTTAGTATTCCTAAGAATGTTATCTAAATTATGAACAAGCAAATAATGATAGGTTGTGTAAACCATGATCATACTATGATACATTCCATTGAATCAATGCACAATATATTATTATAGCCCAAATAGGCAAAAATGGTAGATTAAATCTTTAATGATTTATAAACTTATAACATTAAGGTTTGGACCATTATATGGAAGGAAAGGTTGGAAACTCTATTAGGTTGAAATAGGATTAGAAATAGGGTAAAAAATAGACTTGATAGAATTTCAAAAAAATAATAATAGATTGAAGAGATCGATGAAACTTTGTCGATACAAAGCTTAAGTATGAAGCAGTGTTAGAATTTGACAGGTGTTCAAGAGCAATGTTATGCTCAAGAAGGACAAGTAATCAAGAACAAGTACTTTATGGTAAGGAAAATGGATGTGTAAGTGATAGAGGGACTCGGTTTATGAGTTGTCTAAAAGTGTAAATACCAAAGGGGAAGGATGGGACCCACGGTGTAGTGCACAATACATCGCTATTCCTTTTATATTTGGATTATACTGAGGATAAATTCATGGGCCAATGATTTCCGTTCACTATGTTTTAGGTGTCTTGTATGGCTACTATTGTGTCTAGGATGTGTATAGTGTAATGAATATCTTTGGGAGAGTAAGTATGTGTGAGGCATACAAACTTTCCCTATGCGATAGTGAGGGCACTTGAAGCAAAGTATAGGAAAGGCAAGGTTGTAAGGAGTGATGCTACATAGGATGAATTTTTTATAAATCTTACGTATTTTGAGAATGATAAATAAAACTTTATTTGAATTTAATTGTATGTTAAAGAGCTATAAATCATTGGGGATGATGATTCACAAGGGGGGAAGTATGTTACACCCCAATTGTGTAGTTACTATTTACTATTACTGCATAGGGTAAATATGAATGTAATGTAAATTCTAGAGATGAATAAATTAAGCTTGTACCTTTTTATCAGTATGAATGTTATCTCATTTGATGTTGTCTCATTTTATATTACCTCAGTTGATGTTATTCATGGTGAAATACTGCATATAAGTTCAAATGAAAGGTTATTGAATTATTATTATTCTACCTTTGGAGATGACTATGTATATTGCATATGTTATGAACAATTGATTGTCGTGTGCATGTGTTAGTGGATGTAGGTAAATGTTCATTTCTCTAGGCGGAGGGGAAGTTTCACTTAGGATAAGATCTTGGTCAAGTAACTGGTAAAAGTAAACTATTTGAGCATAAACACACACCACATTAGAATGATTGAGTTGAGTCAATTTGTGGGTAATATGTAAGTCATTCTTAGCCAATAGGTTTGCATTTGAGATTATTGTTTACCTCTACATGCATTATTGGGTGATGTAACTTATCTATTTGAGCTTTGAGTCCTTCCTTATAAAATTATGTTGATTGTGCTTGGGTTGAGACTTTGGGCTTTATGAATGGTTACCTTTATGTCGTTTCAAATGAACGTAAAACATAGCATGTTTATGGGCATATATATAAATACATATACGTAGACCAGTGAACAAAAGCATTAGAAAATGCACATGTATGTGAGTATAAATACTCATAGAGGTACATACACGAGGAAACGACTATATGTATATATATATTATTAAGTATAGAATGAGTAGAATATATAGATCAAAGAGTATAAAAGTTCATTCCAGTATCAACACTATGAGGCCCCCCCATTACAGTATAATATCAGGTATCCTCCCTTTACAAGATATCAAAAGAAAAGTCTCACAGAATTATAGCCCCTCTTAGACTAACCCATTACAAAATACCCACAAAGCCCTCATTTGTGAGAGGTCAAAAAGCCCAGTATAAACCTGTATCAAAGTATCAATAAGTACATCAGATTTCAAAAACAAAATGTACAGATATTATCACTATAGTGCAAATAGACATCTATTGCAAAACAAAAGGGATATGAAGATTCTGAAGAGCAGTCAACTATTGGTTTCCATTTGGTTCACTGTAATTTCTCATTGCCAACAAAGACTTAACAACTTCCACCTCCTCAGCAGAAGGTTGTACAGTCTGACAGCTTTTGTTCTCTTCTTACTTTGACTCCCTGCAAGGTCCTACCTGAAAGCATGGAGAGCCCTTAGAAAAAAATTTCACCCCTGGGTGGCCCTATGGCCACATATGCCCATATCTTGCCTCCACGATATCTATTGTGACATGTCTATTCTTGAGATAGTGCCAAAATTTGTCTTTTGAAAGCTCCACTATAATGTAGACCTACATAGCAACATTGTGAAACATGAGTTTTGTATAAGACTCGGTAAGCATCCTCCTCCTTCCTTGAAACCTATCCTCATTCCTTTCTTTCCAGAGGGACCATGAAATATTAGAAGAAAAGAATAACCAAAATAAGGTAGTAGTTTTCCCCATTTTTATGTTTTGATTAAAAATAATTTTCTCAAGTAGTGGTTGTTCATTAATCCCCCAAATATCTTTCTTGTCACAGAATAATTTCCATGTCTCTTTAGCAAAAATACAATAAAAAAAGATATGATTAATAGCCTATGGAATTCTACAAATACTACATATATCAATATCATCAAAATTGGTTTTGAATGGTAGCTTCTAAATTATAAGAAGCCATCTAAAGCATGCTAGTTTAGCCACTAGTTGTTTGGTCTAATTAGTTTGAAAAATTGTTTTCCATTGATTCTTGTTCCATTTAAACTTCCAAATTTTATTTAAGTAATCTTTCAGGTCAATATGATCTATGAGCATAGAATACATTTCCTTGAATTTTGAGTTCATTATGTTATTACCATTTTTCCATTGGAAGTCCTTGAATTAAGCACTATCAACCTTATATTTCACAGGGAATTTCAACTAATTGCAAGCATCTATGAGGATTGAATAAGTTCTCCGATTGGTGAGGGGGATATTAAACTCAAAATTTAGGTCATTCCAGTCTTTGAGTTTTCCATCTTTTAGTATGTCCTTGAAACAAAGAATTCCTTTGTGAGCCCATCCCTTTGCAGAACACCCTTGGAGTAGAGCCAAGCATTTCCCATTATGCTTCATATTCCACCAAATATATCTATTAACCTGAATGGTCCCATTGTCCCTTGAGGTGAAGTGGATGTTGGTGAGTGGGTCTTCATCACTTTCTAGGCCTTCCAAATAGTTTTGAATACATTATAACCTACAAGTAATATGGCTTTCTCACTGCTAAGGATATAACTGAGTGGTAGAGATTTCCAATATTTAGCATGCTTAGGGACAACATTAAGAATATTTTATTTGATCAACACTTTCTAGGGTTGACCACCTTACAGGGCCCCAAGCACCCACTTTGTAGCTAGAGCAATACCCTGCAGCCTAAGATCCTTTAATCCCAAACCTCCCTTGGCTTTTTCAATTGTGCACCATTCCCATTTCACCCAATGTTTCTTTCTTTTTCCTTTACCATCGGACCATAAAAAGGCCATTATCCTCTTTTGTATCTCATTAATCTGATAAGAGTTAAAGAACCACACCGAAGCAAAGTATATATTGTAAGAAGACAATATTTTTTGGTAGATCTGAATTCACCCAACCAAAGACAAAAACTGTCTATTCCATTTAGTGAGTTTCCTCTCAATCTTGTCCCTGATCCAATGCCACATTTTCTTGATGTTAGGATCCACAACAAATCAGATGCCAAGTTACCTTACTAATTTTTGTGGGCCACCCCATTGGAGCCCATATCTACTGATCCAATATGGGGGCTTCTCATTCCAACCCAAGAGAGAAGATTTAGAGGGGGAAATTTTAGCCCCTGAGGCAAGACATAAGGTATCTAGTTTTCCCAATAGGTTTGACAAATTGGATTCTTCCAGGGTTAACAAGGTTGATGTATCATCTACAAACTAAAGATTAAGGAGCTCATTATCATCCGGAAGCCTAATATCCCTAATTCTTGGAATTGATGAATTCTCCCTTAGAAAATAACGCATGACATCTGAAGCAATTACAAATAGTGCTAGAGCAAGTGGACACCCTTGCCTTATAGATATTTCAAGGGAAATTTCTTAAGAAGGGATTCCATTAACCTCTACCTGAGAAGTTGCATCTTGAAAGAGGGTTTTGACCATACGAAAAAATGAGTCAATAAATCCAAGGGCCTTTAGCATTAGGAGCACAAAACCCCCTTCAATTCTATCATAAGACTTTTCAAAATCTAATAACAACATTGTTGCATTTTGTCCTGTAAGCTTTGCCCAATTCAAAGCCTCCCAGCTGGTGATCAAGTTTTCAAGGATGTATCTCCCTTTTATAAAGTTGTTCTGTGTGGAATTAATAATGGAATGGAGGATGAAAGCCACCCTATCTGCCAGAATCTTAGCCAAGATCTTGTATGAAACATTGAGAAATTTTATGGGTCTCCAGTTTTTTACTAGGGTTTTATCACCCTCCTTAGGGATTAATTTGATCATCCCTTTGTTTATCTTGCTACCTAGAGAACCTTTCTCAAATGCTTCCTTGTAGACAAGGAGGAGATCATCACACACCCAGTCCAAAAAGGTCTTGTAAAACTTTGTAGGGAGGCCATCAGCTCTCGGATATTTTTCATTCTTGAGCGAGAGGATAGCCTTTCTAATATCCTCCAAAGTAATTCCCTTCCCAAGTTCCCCTACCATTTCTGCATTAACCTTTTTAGGGATAATCTCTTCAATATATTGTCTTGCCTTATGATTAGCTTCCATATCCCCTTCTGAGGAGAAGAGGTTCTTATAGAACAGAAAAAATTGATCCCTTATTTCATCAGGATTACTCACAGTGGAATCATTTACAATGATCATGTCAATCTTCTCTTCGACTTGTTTCTCTTTAATATATCTAAAGAAAAATTTGGTACCTTTATCCCCATTCTCAAGCTAGTTCATTTAGATCTAACTCTCAAACCCTAAATCCTAGTGTTCTAAAGCTCCCTTAAAGAGTTTTTAGCCATAATCACCCTGTTTTTGAGTGATTCATCCCTAGGATTCATTTGCATATCAGTCTCTGCCTTTAGGAGCTTGTCTTAGAGGAGAGTCTCTTTCCTTCAACAATCCTGAGCTCTCTTTTTTCCAATAGTTTGAAACAAGGCTTTCCAACCCTTTGTGTTTAAAGTACACCTTTCAATATGAGAGATGTTTTGGTGCATCCATTTGTTGATCTGTCTAAGACACATGATGGCACTTTTACAATCATTGTCCTTAAGGAGACTGGTATTGAGACAAAAGCCAATGTTACAGCTTGCCAGTTTAGGGGCACCCTTCTTGAGGAAAAACTTGGCTCTTATTGGATGGTGATCCGAGAGAGAATAAGGAGAGACTTCAACCTTACAACCATCCTTCACCAGGGAAGTTGAAAAGAAGGCCCTACTAATGTAGAATCTATCAAGCCTGCAATAGATTCTTCAACCACCTTGTTGAGAGTTACACCAGGTATACCAGATGGCCTGTGTATCTTTCTTTTGTCCTTTAATGGGATCTTCAACCTTTAGCTTGGATTTCATTCTTTTCCAATAAAACCTTTCATTTCCTTTCCATTCAAAACCAGTTCCCCCCATTTGTCCTCCTCTCTCTCTACAAAGTTGAAGTCTCCACCAATGATCCATGGAATGTCTTGCAAGGTGCACATCCAATTCCAGAGGAGGATCCTCTCTTTAGAGTCATTGGGGGCATAGATTGCACAAACCCAAAAATAGATTTTTTTTTTCTTGATGATTACCCAGAAAGCTCGATTGCATGGGAAAGTCCCATAGCTATCAAAAAATTGAGCCTACTTGTTTTCCATCAGAATCACCACTCCCCCTTTCCCCCTCTCATTCTTGGTCACAAACTAGGATTCCTTTTTCCAGATGACCCTCAGACTGGTGTCCAAAGTAAAGCCGGTGGCCTTAACCTCTTGTAACAAGACAAAGTCAGAATCTTTTTTCTGTGTCAAGAATCTCCTTACTACATGTTTTCTATCAATGGTTTCTAGCCCCCTTACATTCCAAGAAATGCAATTGAGCTCCATTAGGCCTGATCACTGGGTGGAGGTCCTTTATCACTCCTAAAGTTATAAAAATATTTAGGTAATCTATTTTCAGCTTCCACCCTTTTAGCATTAGGAGGCAAGATTCCACTTAGTTTCTTCCTCTTGTCTTTCTAAGGCTGAGTTGGGTCTTTATCTGGGAGAGGTTTGCTAGGCTCCAATCCTTTTTTCTTCCTATATCTTCAAGTTTTTTTTACAATGACTTCCATGGGCATATCTTCTCCCTCAAAGGTATCCTTAATAGAGAGAAAACCAATCTCATCTACAGAGTCCATGCCTAATTGTGATGCAAACCCGTTGGAACTAACCACTCCACTTAGGGGATTAATAGGATCGACTGCCAGGTTAGGGACCATAATTTCATGCACCTTTTCATTTCCTATTACAAAGGAGACAGTATTAAAAGAGGTGGGCCTATCCAATTTTCCCTCCCCACCATCCAACTAGGTAACCCCTAAGCCAGAATCCGAGCATACAATAAGCATTTCATTTTGGATGGGAAACTGGTTTAGAGGGAAACCCCCAATTTCAAGAGTTTCTTTTCCATCTTCCAAGACCTAGAGAGTCAAATCTCCTCTTGCTTCTAGGGAACCAGATTTAGTTTGGGGTTCCCCTACTTGGCTCTCTTTAAAATAATTAGAGTTGAAAGTGTAAATTTCCTTGCTCGGATTTGGGTTAGTGTCTTGATTTTCTTTAGCTTGCCTTATTTTCAGAAGAGCCAACTGTTGAGCATTTAGCTTGGGAGTATTTCTCAATTGGTCTAAACTTGTTATGGGTTCATCATCAATGTCTTCTTTTCCAACCTCATGATTTTCATCAGTTTCTTTTTTTCATATTGTTGTCCATTTCATTTAGGAGAGAAGATAAACTATCTTCCACTTGCGAGGCATCTTTGTTACTTTTAATTATCTTTGTGTTCTCTATTCGTGAAGAATTATTACTTTTGTTAATATTGGTTTTAGAATTAGTGAGAGTATATCTTTCATCAAGTTGTTGCAGGGTAGGGTTGTATTCCTCAATACCAACCACAACATTTACATCTTTATCCACCCACCCTTCATTACCAGAGGGTTGCATTTTATTTTTACCGCCTCCACCCAAAGTAGTTTTGGCACTGGTTTTATTTCTTATTAGAGGAAAATTCCTTCAGATATGGCCTTCGCTCCTACATAGATAGCAGGCGTTCAACCCTCCTAATATTTCAATTTCACAACTAACATTCCCAAATTTTAATTTAATTTCCAACACCTCTGGCAATTTAATACCTGAGAATAATGAAACCAATGCTCGAGCATCATAATGTGGGAGCGGGGTTTTGGTATCATCGACTTTCAAGATAGTTCCATACAGATAAAGTAAAAGTGGGAAAATTTTCCAAAGGTGGGGTGGAACGGGTTTGATTATTATCCATCAAGGGCTAGAGAGGGCCAAATCCTCATCCTCCATAGCCTCTAGGTTCCATGTTAGGGCATGGAAAACCACAGTGTCGACATTCCAAAATTGTTTTGTTATCACCTCCATTTAAGAATTTTGATTATTAAAAAATATAGCATACAACCCTTTCTGAATCATACAACAATAATAAAATTGCAGCCCTAATTTATTTTCCCATTGTATTATTAAACCATTCTTCCATGTAGTTTCTTGTTGGAACCCTACCAGGGTCAACGGCCGCAAAAAAATTTGAAGTTTTAACCAACCTAGCATCTTCATGTTTGATAGCCTCGTCTAGGGTTTTATTTGGAATAAGAAAAACCTTCAATGGAGAAGCTGGGGTATGCTTACCTTGTCCTTGTTCTCCATTTCTTTTTCCTCCATCGACTTCTACAATTTTGAACTTAGCACCCTGTGGCAAATGGCTTCGCTCACTAGCGACAATGTCCTAAAAAGATTTAGGCACCTCAACATTGCCATTGGATTTGGCCAGAATATTGGAGGATCCACCTGGAGGATCTGTATCCCCTACCATCAGAAAGAGATCACCCCTCAGAAAACACACATGTGGTCAAGTCGAGTCACCACAGATGGCATGGGGCCACGATCATACCCACGACAAACGGAAGAGAGCTGAGCAAGGATATGCGGCACAAAATAAAACCATCATACTTCTGAGAAATAATGAGAAAACGTGGAGGAAGTTTGAGCCTCCTCCATGGGTTGGAGATAGCCCCACCACCAAACCCTCACACATGAATGACCCAACTTGCAGAGCCTACTTTTTTCTTAACTAGAATCCAGGATCCATATATGTGTGTGTGTGTGTGTGAATATAGTCACAAGGCCATAATCATTCGATATCAAATGGATTACTTGACTATCATATTACCATATAATGAATATGCTTTTATATATATACACAAATAAACTTGCAAGCATTAATGCTTGGCGAAAAAGTGTACATATGTATATATTATATGAGTATATGTGTATAAATATATACACGTATTATTATTCATGAGATATGATAAAAGAGTTATACATCCAGTTATAGAATGGATATATACAAGGATATGATATATGAAGGAGTAACCCAATATATATATATATACATACGCATACATATTAGATATGTATATATATGTATATATGTTCATGAGTATTGCTTGATGAATAATGAGAAGAAGATATAAGCATTTGAAGTGTCAAATATATTTATCCAATAGGTTAAAATATAAATATAAATATATATACATGCAATATATATATAACTATGATGGATATACTATATATATGTATATACATATATAAATATATATATTATATATTTTATTGTATGATAAATAACGGTATACATAGCTTCAGGCATAGGACACAAATTTTAAGAGGTAGTATACATATGATATATGTATAGGAATTTCATAATATAGCATGGGTTTCAGCCATGTGACTATGATTGACTATCTCTTATTCAATAGAGTTGATATTTATAAAGGCTATCTTTAGACGTTAGTAATCACGGCAATAAAGGCCGATAATAGTCATCAATGACTATTAGAATGGAAGTCAATTTGGAAATTCTTACGGTTGTTTAAGTAAAGTTGAGTTTCACTCACCATGTCAAATAGGTGAAAACATATGAATACATTTTAATTGCTAGCCTAGACTTGGTCGACGTAGTGATGAAAAATAATGTAGACTTTGTTCAACATCTTTAAATTATTAAATTGACTCATTCCTTGAATTTAGTCGATGAGTGCTATGTGTTTCAGATTTAAAATTGACTGATTCTCTTCATAAAGAAACCGTGCCAGCTTGATAAAGGATTAGAGGCTTTGGCACCACCTCTTGAAACAATTTTCTATAGATGTCTCTGCTAGAGTATAATTTGAATTCTCCATGTGTATTTTGAATTAGTCTTTGGATTGCTAGAAAAAATGCAAGTCGATCTGTAGGAGGTGTTGTTGAGTCTTAGCTTGAGAATTCGCCACCTTTTCTGATAGGTTTCATGTGTTTCTTTGCATGGAGCTTGTTGTTATTTTACATTCCTAAACTATAGGCTTTGAGGTTGCTTAGTTGCTCTATAAATAGCTGGACCATTTCATTTGTGAGGGACACATTCTTCCCCAAGAGATTATACATCTTTTGCATATCATTATTTCTGAGTTATTACCAGCCATACTTGCCTTATTTTATGAGTGAGATATAGAGAGTGTTCTATTGTGAGTAAGAGGTGGCATTATTGTTTGAGAGAAGTAAGCTATCAACAAGTGAGATAGAGTGGTTTGTGAGAAGTTGATTATCAAGCTAATTGTTGTTGGAAAGGGTTGCATTGTTGTCTTTAGCTTGGATAAGTAATAACAGGCATGGGGATCTCTTCTTCTTTGATTATTTTACTTTTGGAATCTATATGTCTTGTATGCATGGTTGAGAGGTCTTTTCCAGTATATGCATTAAAGAGAATTTAGATTATTTTGAAAAGGAAGTTGAAGCTTTTATGCTATTTACTTAATGTGTTTTTAAGTACTCCATGATAGGAGAGATTGCTTGACACAAGTATTTAATTATACTAGATATGTCGAAGAGATTGCTTGAAATAGGTATTTATTTATGCTAGATATGTTGATGACATAGGTATTTAACTATACTAGATATGTTTGAACATGGGTTTCTCATAGATAGTTATTTGATTATAGATAACTAGTGGGTTACTTTAGTGTTGTGAGGTTTAGTGAAACCTAATGGGTTAGATTTACTGCTTGATTTGTGTCAATACACACTTAAATGCAAAGATATCGTATTGACAAGAGTAGGCTCATAGTGTAAACCCTTTTTATTCAAAGAGGTGATAATCTCAAATGGAATCATCTTTTGGATATGACAATTCTTCGATTGAGACTATGCAGTGTTTGTATTTACTCCATAGTAGGGGAGATGAGTGCTTATCATAAGTATTATATACTAGGTATGATTGAACATGAGAGACACATATGGTACACTTAGCTAAGTTATTGATTTAACTAGGAAAGCTTGTGTTTACTCCTAGGATAGATAATCTAGTATGGGAGGGAGTTTGTGCACTTACGTGTAAGTAGGGTTAATCCAAGTATGTAGGTTATATTTGGGATGATGGACTATCCATTAAAGGAAATACCTAGATCGTGTACTTACTAGTTAAGTAGTTTATTGCAAGTATATTAATATGGTTGTAGGTTATCTGGGATGATGGATTATCCATTGAAGGAAATACCTATGCATAGCTTAAGATAGCTTTAAGTCAAATTGGCCATGAGTAGTGTATGTGACAAATGACCTTCAATAGAACATACTAAATGAAACACTTTGATCAAAGTAGTGTGATGACCTTTGGCTCCATAGTCAGCTCGCCATGATCCAGTATTACATGCTAGACAAAGATTGTGGGATTACAAGTTCTAGTTATGTAACACAACTCTATGCTTAGTTGGTTGTCATTATTAGTTACTCTACCAATCTCTTCATTGAAGGAAGGTCCATCTATCGAATGATAGATGTGCGAGGTACCGCATTATGAGTCCATGGTTGGTAGAAAAGCACCTAAGTGATGCTTCTCCTCCATAGCAGGCAACAAAAGAACCAAGATTTGAAAGGAAGGATCCTGGACCGTCTTACAACTATTTGTTCTAAAGCTCATTGGAGCTATGTTTGTAAATGTATGTATTCTTGTATTGTTGTAACTTGTGAAGTTATTGTAATGAAATGGAATCTTTATTGTAGTATGATACGACAACTTGTACATATATTCTCAATAAAAGAAAGAAAAATTTTATTGTAAATTCTTGTTACCTAATTTATTTTTTTGTATGGTGTAAATTTAGAATTTTTAGTACATTGAAGGGTTGGCATGTTACACCAAATTTGGCAAGTGTCAAATGGTCTTTGCTAAAAATAGTAACAAGGTATTTGATTTGTGATATAGGCCCACAATTCCCTGCTTTTCTTTGGTTACTATGTTTTTTCCGACAAGGAAATGCTTTTTTATGTTGTTGACTTCTTGTACCACCATATTTGGTTTACTCCATCACCTTTTTAGCACCATTTTGTTTGCTCAACAACGTAGAAGATGAGAATTTGAATTTTTTACATCAAATTTGATTATCTTAGGTAATATTTTCATGTTTGTTGAATTGAAATATTGATTATGAGTTTTTTGGTTTAAATTTGACAATATAGACCCATGTTTTTCATAATTTTAGTAATCATAATAGATTTAAATGGAATTCAACATTGAATTAGAAGGAATTTGCATAAAAAGTTATTTTTTTAGGATTTTAAAGAAAAAATGAAAGAACATGACATAATTTTCTTAATGTAATATTGATTAATTTATTTATTTATACCATTAATAACTTTTCCATATTTGAGCTTAATTAGCAATCTTCGAGCATAATACAAGGAATTTTTCAATTTGAAAGGCTAAGATAAGTCAAAATTGGCTAGATTTTCCATGACACCTTCCATAGAAGATAACCTAACATTGATTAAATCATCAAAAAATTAGAAACACAAGTATGAGTACATGCAATTCATTTATAGAAGGTGTCTTATTAGCCCATTGTTGAGCTAGAAAGATGCTTCAAAATCATGAGAAGTGTGAAAATACCATCATAGGAAGGGCTCCAAGAACTACTCAATTCCCTTCAAAGGTTATAGGATGGTCAAGACAATGCAATTTTTTAAAATTTTGTTAGGGAATCTATTGCTAAGATAAGTTATTTCATGTGTACCATCTATT
This sequence comes from Sequoia sempervirens, assembly GCA_007258455.2. Taxonomy (NCBI): domain Eukaryota; kingdom Viridiplantae; phylum Streptophyta; class Pinopsida; order Cupressales; family Cupressaceae; genus Sequoia; species Sequoia sempervirens. The sequence continues at coordinate 25,197,218 of VDFB02047230.1, read as the reverse complement.
TGTCAAATATTTGTATAACCCAATGATATGTGAGGATCTAAGGCAAGGCTGGAATTTTATGTCATGTGTCACCATTCATCAAAATTTTCTAGATGGAAAATTTTTGTAGGATTTGTAATATGTGGTTCATAGTAGGGCCCATGGTTGTCCTAGTATAATCAAAATTAGGCTTCATGACCATATGGTGTTCCCTATATATTTTATGAAGAAATAGTAGATTCTTGTGATAGGATTCCATGTAAACCATTCAATCATCCTTGATGGAATTCATCTAATGACCTATGTAGAAAAAGAGTTGCCTCCAACATTCCTTGGCCTACATACACCACTACAACCTAATATTAAACTAGACAGGTACTATTAGGATATGTGACATTATAATTGCAATCCTTAGTTGATTTATGTGTCTCCATATTCTTTGGAAAGTGTTCTATGGGACATGATTTGGACACAATATTTAATATTTATTTTCCTATAATAAATTGTAATTACATTCAAAGAGGTGGACCCTTTACGGTGGCAGTTATAGAGCATTTTGGGAGGATATTCCTCTTGGGAATCCAACTTTGTGAGTGGGGACCACTTTGGTGTGCATGTACTTGCATGTTATTTGCATGTTTTACATGATCTTGCATGGTTAGGTTCCCAAGTTTGCATGTTGGTGCATACTCTTGCATGTAGCCATCAGATCCATCAATGAGTTATGGAGTACTCGAGTTTGACCAATTCTAATTGGCTATGGTTTAGGTGCCCATGTGAAGTCCATGTAATTATTTAATATTTTATGCCATTTTTTATGGGTTGTCCACTAAGGGGGGGCATGGATTTTCCAGGTGGTGTTTTATTGTTGCTTTGGGATACCATTTGTGGTATTCTCTCCCACAAACTTCTTGGAGCCTTGAGATGGTGGTTTGTAAGAGTTTGTTTACAGGTTGTCAGAGCGTCCAAGTGATTTTGAATTATGGAGAGGATTGTTGTATTGATGTACTTCCTTGAATATTAATACAAACATTGGATCTCTTTGGGTGTGGATTTTTTCCTTGCAAGGGTTTCTTCATGCATATCTTGTGTCACTTGTGTTTGACGACTTGTGGTATTGCAGATTTTTCTTTCATTGTTGCACTTGTCAATCACATAGTCTTTCTATGGTGATATTGAATATATAATTTCAAATTTGTAACAACTTTAATAAGTTCATATTGTTGTAAGTTATACCTTGATTTCCAACATTTGGTATCAAAGCTAATGGTTTTGTTAAGAGAGGGACACCTTTCTTTTGAGTGTTGAAGGATTTTTGGTTGCAGTGGGAGCTTGTGCATTGTGGGTTTTGCATATTTGTGAAGAAGATTGTAAACCATGGCTTCTACCTCTCTTTTAACTATTGATAAGTTCAATGGCACTAGCTACGAGATGTGGAAGTTGAATATGAAGGAACTCCTTGAAGAGAGAGATAAGTGGTTGGAAGTTTCAAGTGAAAAGAAACTAGAAAAAATGTCTAATGAAGATTGGAACAAAATAGAAAAGAAGGCACGAGGGACCATTTGGTTGTGTCTTGCAAATTTCGTCCTCTTGAATGGTTTAGAATAATCTACCACATACAATTTGTGGAAGAGGATAGGTGATATTTACGAAACCAAAAGTCTAACTAATAAGTTATATCTCAAAAGACATTTGTATTCTTTGAAAATGAAGGATGGTGATTCTATTGTAGGATATTTAAATGCTTTTAATATGATTATAAGTTAGCTTACATATATGGATGTTAAGATAGAAGAGGAAGATAAATGTATTTTGATGCTTTGTTCTTTACCCGAATCTTGGGAAAATCTAATTGTTTCTATAAGTGGCGGTACTACAAAACTGAAGATGGATAGTCTCATTGCAATACTTCTTTTAGAAGAAATGAGGAGAAATTCCATGAATGCAGGCTCCCAAGATGCCTTGCATGTGCGAGGAAGGTCCAAATAAAAAGGAGGTCCTAAAGGGGACAAGAAGAGAGACAAGTCTAAAGGATGTTCTAAAACCCTTGGGAAGAGCAAAGTGTTGGAATTGTGGTAAGAGAGGGCATGTGAAGGAGTGTAGAAACAAGAAAAATATTTTGAATACTTCCACGAAAAGGTCCTCAGAAGATGGTGATTGTGATGCTTTATTTATTTTTGCTAACACTATTAGTGATGATGCTTGGATTATTGATTCAGGTTGCTCCTACCATATGACTCCTCACAAGGAGTGGTTTACTTCATATTGAACTTATGATGGGGGAGAAGTTTTTCTTGGTGATAACAACACAAAAAAGATTGTTGGTAAGGGAAAGGTAAAGTTGTGTTTCAATAATGGAAGGGTTAAAACCCTTTATCATATTTTACATATTCTAGTACTTGTGAGAAATTTACTTTTAGTAACCAAGTTGAATGATTTTGGAATGCATGTGACATTTGAAAAATATGGTTGTAGGTTCATAAGGGGGATTTTGGTGATAGCTAAAGGATCTCAAATTGGGACTTTGTTTAGGTTTAATTCTTTCACTTTTTATAACTTTGCCAATGTAACTGGCACTAAAAATGTATGTATATTGTGGCACCATAGATTGGGTCACATAAGTGAAAAGGGTCTTAAGACCATTTTGAATAGAAATTTGGATGATGGTATTTCTGATTATTCTATTGGTAAAAGTGATTTTTGTGAGCATTGTGTGTTTGGTAAATAGAATAGATCATCATTTCCTAATGATAATAATAAAACTAAGAGATTATTAGAGATCATTCATTCAAATGTGTTTGGACCAATGGATGTTGAATCTTTTAGAAAATCTCGTTATTATGTTACTTTCATAGATGATGTGTCCAGATACACCCAAATTTATTTTATGCATGCAAATTCAATGGTTTTCACTAAGTTTAAGGAATTTAAAGGCTTATTTGAGAAGCAAACATATTATAAGATAAGGGTGTTGAGATTCGAAAATGGGGGTTAATATTGTTCTATGGAATTTGATGAATTATGTAAAAATGTAGGTATTGTTCAACAAAAGAATACTCCTTATACACCTCAACAAAATGGGGTAGCAAAAAGAATGAACTAAACCTTGATGGAAAGAGCTAGGAGCATGTTGAGTGGTACTAAGATTGATAGATTCTTTTGGGAAAAATATGTAAGTATTGCATGTTATTTGATTAATAGATCTCCTTGTTCAACTCATGTTGATAAAACTCTTTATGAAGTGTGGATAGGTAGAAAGCATTATATTTCACATTTAAGGGTCTTTGGTTGTGAGAATTTTGTTCAAGTGCCTCAAGAGAAACATTCTAAATTGGATCCAAAAGCACAAAAATGCATCTTTTTTTGTTACAATAAAAATGTAAAAAGTTATAAGCTTTGGAATCCACTAACCCATAAAAATCTTTTCTCTAGAGATGTGATTTTTAGGGAGTTAAGAGCTTACTCAGGAGAAGAACAACCAAAGGAGAAAGATAAGACAAAAATAGTGCACCTCAAGACAAAGATTGAAAAGAAGGAAGATGCACATGTGGAAGAAAAACCAGATGGATTAGAGGATGGAGAAGAAGAAGAGAGTTCATAGAGTTCAAATGATGTGCAGGATGATCATGTAGAAGAAGGGTAGCAAGAACCCCTTAATCCTACCTTGAGAAGATCCAAAAAACAACAAAATATAGTTGATAGGTACATCCCATCCAATTTTTGTTGTGTATTTTCTTTGTTGAGTATTGATGATGAACCTAAATCCTATAGGGAAGCTCTTTCTTCATAAGAGAGTGAGTCTTGGATGCAGGAGGAGATGATGGATTTGGATAGTTGTGATACCTAGGATCTTGTGAGTTTTCCCAAAGGAAGGAAGCCCATTGGTTGCAAGTGGGCATTTAAAAATAAATTTGGAGCAGATGGTCGGTTAGAGTGGTACAAGGCCAGATTGGTGGCCAAGGGCTACTCCCAAAGAGGGAGTCGATTTTGGTGAAATTTTCTCTCTTGTTGCTAAGTTATATTCTATTAGATTCCAATTATCTATTGCTACTAATTATTCTTTTGAAATAGATCAAATGGATGTTAAAATTTATTTCTTGTATGGGGATCCTAAGGAAGAGATTTATATGTGATAACTTGACAATTTTTTTGTGAAAGGAAAAAAACACTTGGTTTTTAGGTTAAAGAGATCTTTATATGGTTTGAAATAGTCACCCAAGATGTGGTACCAAAAGTTTGATGCCTTTGCATTGAATCTTTTTAGAAATGAGGAGGATCATTGTGTTTATATTAAGGTTATTGATGTTCAGATACTAATCATTTTCTTCTATGTTGATGACATGTTGTTTATGGGTAACAACAAGGTGATGATTAGTGAGCTTAAGACTCAACTTTCTAGCACATTTGATAAGAAGGATTTGGGGGCTGCAAAATATATTCTTGGGATGGAGATCAGTAGATATCGGGTTCACAAAAGGATTTGGTTAAGTCAGAGTAAGTATGTTGATACCATTTTACAAAGGTTTAATAGGCATGATTATAAAGCATTAAATATTCTATTTCTAATTGGTATTAAGTTGAGTTTAGACATGTTTCCTAATTTTGATGATGATATTGAAGAGATGTCTAGTGATCCTTATGCTAACTTGTCATTGGTATTTTGATGTATGCAATATTTTGCACTAGACCAAATATAGCCCAAGAAGTGGGATTTTTGAGCAAGTTTATGTCTAACCCTCATAGAGAGCATTGGAATTTTGTTACGAGGGTGTTTATATATTTGTGTGGTACTTTAGACTACTATTTGGTTTATAATGGTACTAATGATGTGGTAAAGTCATTGGACATACAAGGTTTTGTTAATGTAGATTGGCAAGTGACTTGGATAGTCAAAGTTCCACTAGTGGCTATGTTTTTACTTTGTTTGGAGGTGTAGTGAGCTAGATGAGTAAGAGGTAGCCTATAGTTAGCAACCTATAGTTACATTGTCCACCACCGAAGTAGAGTATATGGTTGTTACACATGCCTCTAAGGAAGTACTTTGGTTACAAAGACTTGGTAATGGTATTGGTTTTGATTGTAGGATAGTGAGGATTGGATGTGACAGTCAAAATGCCATATGTTTAGCTAAAAATCCTATGTATCATACTCGTACTAAGCATGTTGATGTTCAGTATCACTTTGTGTAAGAAATGATAGAGAATGGTAAGGTTTTGATTGAGAAGGTTGACACTTTGGATAATGTTGCAAATTCTCTCACAAATCCAATGACCATAGATAAGTTCTCTTGGTGCAGGAAGGCCATGGGACTTGATCATTGTAATTGATTATATGTTTTATTTGTATCTCATGGATGTAATTGCAATGTATAATGTCAAGTTGGAGAATGTTAGGATATGTGACATTATAATTTCTATCCTAAGTTGATTTATGTGTCTCCACGTTCTTTGGAATGTGTTCTAGGGGACATGAGGGAAAAAATATTTATTATTTATTTTCCTATGACAAGTTGTAATTACATTCAAAGAGGTGGACCCTTTATAGAGCATTTTGGGAGGATATTCCTCTTGGGTGTCCAACTTTGTGACTGGGGACCCCTTTGGTGTGCATTTCCTTGCATGTTATTTGAATTTTTTGCATGCTCTTGCATGGTTGGGTGCCTAGATTTGCATGTTGGTGCATGCAGCCATCAAAGTCATCAATGAGTTATGGAGCACTCGAGTTTGACCAATTTTGATTGGCTATGGGTTAGGCACCCATGTGAAGGCCATGTGATTATTTAATATTTTATGCCATGTTTATGGGTTGTCCACTAAGGGGGTGTGGGTTTTTCTAGGTGGTTTCCTTGTTGTTTTGGGATACCATTTGTGGTATTCTCTTCCACAAACCTCTATATATTGGAGCCTTGAGATGGTGGTTTGTAAGAGTTTATTTGCAGGTTTTCAGAGCATCGAAGTGCTACTGGATTACAAAGAGGATTGTTGTATCGATGTACTTCCTTGAAGATTAATACAAACATTGGATCTCTTTGGGTGTGGAGTTTTTTCCCGCAAGGTTTTCTCCATGTATATCTTGTGTCACTTACATGTTTGATGACTTGCGGTATTGTAGATTTTTCTTTCATTGTTACAATTGCCAATCACATAATCTTTCTATAGTAATCTTGAATATATAATTTTAGATTTGTAACCACTTTACTATGTTCATATTGTTGAAAGTTATACCTTGATTTCCAACAGGTACCACAACAAGAAAACATGGGATGCACATGGAAAGGATGAATTGTTTGAATAGGAAAGGGTTATGCATCATATTTGGTCATTGAAATAGTGCACATGGTCATACAAATATTATACATGACTTGGAAAAGACCCAAAGAAAATGTATATATCTCGAGAATAAGTAGTTATTAGTAAATAACACAACATTAGTGGAAGAAACTATGAGAATATCTTCATAGAAATTCACCTAGTAGAAAGATTAAAAAATGTGGCATAGAATCAAGATGCATTTAAAAACATATAGAAAATATTTTCTACATATAATAAAAGTGATCAAGTATAGAAACGGTGGAAAGGTAAGTGATCTGTGTATGTTTGATTTTACATGTATAAGATTTTGGGAAATAGTTGCATCATGGAAAAAGAGAAAACAAGGATTTGGAGCTAATTTCTACATATAATAAATATTTTTTATTGAAAATATCCTTAAGCATCTCAAGAGTACATCCTTGTGACTAGAGACAAGAGAAAAGCTATAATGTTGCTAAATAGGAACTAACTATAGGTATAGACATCATATGATGATATTTTTATAGAAATAGAGCCTTGTGTAGAAGGGTTTTTATGAATATGAATTGATTCATGATGTATCCATGATTCTAATAAAATGGGATAGTTTATTTGTAGTTAGCATGAAAGGTTCACAAGCCAAAATGGAGCTAGGACTACTATATGAGTCAAGCTCTTGATGATGTGGGAAATATAACTATCAATCATACTAGTTGAGTGCACAATGTTGGAGAACCTTCATGGATATGATGGTTTTTTATTTCAAAATTCAAATCTCTTTGATGACACTTTTAGTCAAACATGAATAAAACCCATAAAAAAATTGATTATATACATATGGTTACAAGGTAGAGTTAGAATAAGGATAACCAATCAATACATGGTAATATATTTTCAAAGCTATGAGAGTCTTCCTAATTTACATAGGAGAAGATAATTTATAAGGATGTCATTTTTTGGAAAAGATATAATTTCCTTTATTAACCCTCACATAATTTATGAGCTTAGACTGTTTCCTTTCTCCTTAATACAAGTTGAAGGAGCAACACAACTTTTAAATATGCATAAATTATTGGAGAAAATGTGGTCACATGATGTTGTCCCCAATCTAATCTAGAGAATGTAACAATAAGGGATTAGATATGACATGGATACAAAATATTCATGTGTACATTATATGCACCCTGATTACAGTGAATACTATCCTTTACAAGGAGAAAAAAGATACAACTACACTTGGGGATTCATATGTCAATTACAATACTGATGCTTTAAGCACCATTTTTTATTGTTGCACATTATGGCCAATGAAATGGTGTAGTATATAAATTTTCATCATAAAAATCCAATGCATTATAGTCAACATGTTGGTTTTTTTGAGTGGAGGTCATCCCCAATGTAAAATTTGGCACATTTTTGACAAAATGCTAACTCTTTAAGCTCTTTTGTATGTGAAAAAGGCATGGGATCAAGACACCATATTTTACTATGGCATGTTTCTTACCCTATAAATTCTTAACAATCATGAATAGGATGTCTTATTTATTCTCAAGGATTCATCATTTGAGTAGCATAATTTGAACTAGTAAAACAATAATAGATACCTTGCACAAAACCAACTTCCTTGATATAAAATAAACCCATCATTGATATAAAACCAACTTCCTTGATACAAAATAAACCCATCATTGATATTTTTTTAAGATTCACCTAAGATCCCTTATAGTGGAAAGTGTTGTAAGATACACCCTAGAACTAGTTATGAGTATGGAAAAAATATGCATGCATTTGGAGATGGTAGAGGATGGCATGTTCCTTTGCTTGCATTTTATTTCTTGTTTCCTTTGTCCTTGTCACCTTGTGTCATTCTACATTTTTAATTAGAATTTTATTTTGTATTTATTGCGTGTTTTTAAAATTTCCTACCTATGGGCATTATACTTTTTATAATAAATGACTACTAACAATAACGGCTCAAAAATTGATGTTAGACTTGGTAACTTAGATACAGACCACCATAGAATCTCAAAAGAGATTGTGAAATTTCATCTGAAAAGTGGTACATGAAGTAAATCCTCTACTCTTGATGTTATTTTTCCACTTCTTAATTTTGATAATGCATGCAAGTAGCTTGAGATTTTTACATAGTAGGATTTTTTTTTGGTAGAATCCATTCTAAAAGCATGCTAAAAAGTTGGGTTGAGTCCACTTGGGTCCCTCATGGGGTCCTTGTGGAATTTTTCAAAATATCACCAAGGGATTTTTCCTTTTTTTATTTTTTGGAAGTGAAATTTACAAATACCATTTTTGAACATGGCCCTTTAAATATTCCTAGTTCCTTTTTTGTTTTTCTAAGGGACTTGAGATTTTTTTGTTTGAGCTAAGGAGTGTGTCCTCAAAGTCCCATTATGTGTTAAGTTTTTATTAATTGTATTAGAAACCTCATTAGGTCGTCAATTTGTCTAAGGACCTTAAAGAATTTATTGACATCTAGATTGGTGATTAGTGTCTTATTCAAAGTCATGTACATCTAAACTTGTTGAATAATTGCTACAGGAATCAATATTTTGAACATAAAATTAGGGATTATCCCTTGTCACTCAATAAGCTAAGCTAACTCCTAGGCCTTCTAGGGACACTCCTCAAAATAATGATGAAGGTTGGACCACATCAGGTATTAGGAATAATAATTTCAAAAATGAAGGGATGGGAGTAGTTTTTAGTGGACTTTAGAACTAAGTTTTTGGTCCACAAGTTTCAAAACTTGTTAACAAGGTGAAAGAGGTTGTTACTTCACAACTTATTGGTCAATCCTCTAAAGGGATGAGTAAGCCTTGATTTAATAGAACACATTTTCCTACTAGTGTGCTATCTTATCAAAATACTACCACTAGTGTGTTATCTTCTCAAACTACAACTCAAGTTATTTATCCTCAAGTGAATGCTATATAGTCCAGGTCACTTGAGGTAAAGGAAGGAAAATTTGTGTTGGAAAAACATTAATACCATAGTCTATTATTTTAGTTGGAAAATTATAAATTATTTGAAATATTATTGATAAATCATATTTTAAAAATAACAATGAAACTTTTGATGAGATTAATAAAAAAAACACTCATTTTCACTACAACTATAAATTAAATAATTAATTATGATCCTATAATTATTTTTATGTTCTATTCAAAATCTTTTTTCATATCATATGACCATCAAATATATGCCACATCAAAATTAAACTTGAAAGGAATCCAAAATTCAATCTCACCTATGACCTCACTACTCCTACAAATTTTGGTGGATCCTAGAAACTTAAATTAGAAATTTAGATCCAAATTTGAGATTTAGAAACTTGGTTTCTCCTTCCATCATTTAAACTCCATTTTGATGCCTTTTCATCCTTGCTTGAAATCTAAAATCCCCAAAAACCACCCTACCAATCCCATTCAATCTATGCACTACACTTATAAATACATCTCTCATATGAAACCCATTTTGTGCATCTATGGAATTCTTACTACACTTGTTCTTTAAACACATTATAGGGTGGGAATGGAGTTGTAGCTCAATTTGCTTGTTCTGGTCAGTCCTTGGCTTGTGATTTTTTTTTAATGGAAAAAGACCAACACAAGCAAACATGTGAAAATTTTAGGTGTTTTATTATCATATATTCTTGGTTCACATTGGGTAAATTATACTCATTATTTCTTATTTCAATAACTGTTTTCAGCCTTATTTCTACATTCATATCAATTGGTATTTGATGATGTACCTTCTCCTCCAACTTTTCTCATTTCACAAATCTTTCATGTGCTTTCTTTATTTTTCTTTCTTGAATTTAATTTGCTCAGTTGTTCCCCATGTGTTCCTTCCTATGGTAATTGTTAATTGTTTCTAAATACAAAACATTTTTTATTTAAAAAAAGGGTAAACGATTTTGACTCAGAGCTATGAACTACTGAGGTCACAAACAGGGGCCCTCATCCCCAACATAAACCCCAATGGTTTGAATCTTGGTGGAAAGAACAACAACACCACCTTTAAACCATCACACTATGCCAATATTGACTTCTAAATACACAACATTGTCAATATATGTCAATTAAAATTTTAATATAAAAGTGAATGATTTTGCCTTATAATAAACAATAAAATTATCAAAATTATGTTAATAGTTACCAAAATTGACAAACAAAAGTATTAAAATAATAAAAAAGTATGAAATAATCCAAGATTTTTCATTTCTAATACAATTCAATCATTTATATTCATAGAAAACAAAAAGATCTCATAGAATGTCATAGAAAAGTGTGTAGAGTTGGAATGGGACCAAATCATGGGTCTTATGCATCTTTTTCCTGTTATGCAATACCTTTAAGGACTAAAGAAAATGTGGTCATATTTTCAAAATGAAAGCACATTATATAATGTGTTCACATTATATAACACGAGCATGTTAGATAATGTGCTCATGTTTTATATTGACAATTTTTTTTTTCTTTTTTACTTTGAAATAGGAGCTTGGATGACAAGTCTAAAGGTTTGGGCTTCTAATTTTTCTCCATTTCATTTTTTTTTAAGTCCCTGCCTTTATAAGGCGGGGAACTAATGTTATCGCCTCAATCTTGCATATTAAAATTGTGCTTGGGGAATGGCGTTGGAAAAATAAAGATATGGTTTTGGTGATGTTCAGGGGAATATTTAGAAAAAGAGATTTTTTTTTTCTATTGTTGCAATTTTGTGATTGGCAGGTGTAATTTTCCTCGTGGTTTTGGAATTTTCTAAAAAAATTTAATAATAATAATTATTGTAGGGAGCTTTGCTATTGGAAGTATTTCATGAGTTTGTTTGTATAGTTGTGTCTTTCGATGGACTCTTCATGGGGATGTGTGGTGTCTTGAGTGGTACATTTTCATTTACTATTTGCATCTTCTCATTTATTGTGAGAGGACTGAAGTGCAACCGTCATTAGTGGTTATGGTGTGAAGGTTTAAGTCTGTCGAGAAAATTGGTATTCGTGTTATTTTCTCATTTGCTCAGGTTGTTTGATGAGGCTGAGTTTGTGTCTGTTGGGAGGGTTTTCATCCACTGTGTTGGAAGTGAGAAAGGTGGCCTCTGTAAGTTACTCTATCTTTTACGCTTTGATTTTTTTTGTTTTCCTGCTAGTTTGCTCGGATTGGAAGCGAGAAAGGTGGCCTTTGTGAGTTCCTATATCTTTTGTAGTGTCGTTTTATTATTTTTTGTATCTTTGCATTTTATGGTTAATTTCCACTGTGTGTACTCATGCATTGCAAATGCATTTGAATTTATTAATCGATGGCTATTCTTTATGGGTTAGTGTCTGTTGCCGAGTGAAATAGTTAGTTCAACTTCATTAAATATTTCTTGGTTTTGAAGTTTTGATTTTGTTGGGAAAAGTATTTTTCATGTTGTTTTCCCATTTGCTCAGGTTGTTTCTATGAGTGTAAATATGGGTTAGTCTTTCTTGTTTGATCCTTTGCAATCATGGGCTGCTTTTATGGGTTGTTGGCTATTGTCGAGTTAGATACTTAACACCATAATTAGTTGATGTAGATTTCTCTGCTACCCATGATTAAGAATGAAAGTAGCTAGTTGCACTTCAATCCATTGGGTGAAAATAAGAATTGTTTGTATTTGAAGTATTTTTGGGGCTTGAATTTTAAATTCTATCGAGCGAAGTGTTATTTGCGTTGTTTTCTCATTTGCTCAAGTTGTTTGTCTAAGTGTATTTATGGGTTAGTCTTTCTTGTTCAATGAAGGAGTTAGCACGATAGGGTGATTTTCATGATTAAGAATGAAAGTAATATTTCCTAGGCATGCATGCATTGCAACTGCACTTGAATTTATTTAACGAAAATGAAAATTAGGCCTAGGTAATTGGAAAATGTTGTTGTTGTTTGCATTTTCTGCACACATGCATTGTATTGCAATTACACTTGAATTTTGTTTAATAGCGATGAAAATTAGGTCTAGGTAATTGGAAAATATCTAGTTATAAAATCATTAAATCTGTGTGTTGAAACGAGGTGTTGGTAACTTGGTATGCCTTTCACAGTGTCATCTTATAGTGGTTTGCATTTAATGGGTTAATGTGTATTATTTGTAGTTGTTTGCATTTTATGTGTTAATGTCTATTCTTCGCTATCATTGATTGCTTGTATGAGTTAGTGTCTATTGTTGACTTAAATACTTAACAGCGTAATTCATTAATGTCAATTTCTTTGCTAGCCATGATTAAGAATGGAAATACCTAGCTGCATGCATTTGTAAGTTCCTGTGAATTTTACAATGTCCTTTTTATAGTTTTTTGTATCTCTACATGTTATGGGTTAATGCAGGTGTTGTTTGCATGCGTGCATTGCAATTGCACTTGAATTTGTTATATGATAATGAATATTAGGTCTAAGTAATTGGAAAATGTCTGGGTGTAAAATCATTAAATTTTTTGTTGTTGGAAGGGCTTATGTCTATTTTCATAACTGAAGGTAGATTGAAAACTTTCGTGCGCTCTAAGTAAGAGAGTATGCAAGCTTATTTCTTCTTGTAGAATAATTACAAATTATATAATACTATTTTATCTAATTGCTCTAGCTGCCATCGTTTGCTAAATATTAACGAGGTTGTATAGGTTGGGATAATTATGTTTCATGCATTTTCTATTTCGTATGCTGTCAATTTAACCTAATTTTTCTTTTCATGTTTTTGTAATTAAATTTATATTTTGTAATTTAAGTTGAAGGAGTCTTATTTTAATTTGTTGTAAATAGATTCAAGTGCACTTTCCATTAATGGATTATGGTGTTGATTTTAGACTATCTCAAGTAAAGGACTTTGAGAATGGAAGTAGTTGTTCCTATGCACCCTACAATAATTATTATTATTAAAAAAAATTAGAAAATGTCAAAACCACGAGGAAAATTACACCCGCCAATCACAAAATTGCAAGAATAGGAAAAAAAATTCACTTTTCCTAAATATTCCCCAGAACATCACCAAAACCATATCTTTATTTTCTCGATACCATTTCCCAAGCACAATTTTAATATGCAAGATTGAGGCGATAACATTAGTTCCCCACACCAAAAATGGAAAAATCCAAAGAGGAAATTGCAAAAACATGTATATATAAATGTATGTGTGTATGTATGTATGTATGTATGTATATTTGTATATGTCCATATGTATATGTGTGTATGCATATATATGTATGTTCATATGCATATATATATGTATGTATGTGCATGTATATCATTGTCATTTTATGTTTTATTTCTATGTCACTCTCATAGTTTTCTCATTGGTTGTTGGTATTTTCCTCATGGATTTCTCATTTTCTAATATGCGAGCTCTCATTTATTGTTAGTAGACTGAAGTGCAGCTGTCATTAGTGGGTTATGGTGTGATGTTTTAAACTTGTCGAACAAAGTATTATTTGCGTTGTTTTTTTCATTTGCTTAGATCCATGGAAAATCAAACATATGTTGAACAGATAGACATCCTCCAATTTCTATCACTCTTTCATGAACACATAATAGATTTGAATTAGAGGGTAGTGCATGGATCTGTGACACAATTTTGGCTCTTAAGATGCCACTTTTTTTTTTCTGAAATCAGCAAAATCTGATTTGCACGAGAAAATGAAGATAGTTACGCTCAAAATTTCAAGATGCAGCAAGAACAAAAGTTGAAGTCCAAGTCTAGTTTCTAAGCTACTAATGTTTTTTGAAATTAATGAAGATTAAGGGTCTCAAAAAGGGGGGGCCCAAAATAGGTCCTTTTTTATAAAAAAAAAAAAGCATAGCGCCTGAGGGCTTCCCTTTTTTGATTAACCTTTTTTTAGAATTTCAAAAATCCCAACGTTGAGAAATTAGCTAACACCATGTAGTTTATCCTCGTTCTTTCAGGATAATTTTTTTATGAATATTAAAAGTGGACACATCTGAAAAGCTAAAATTTGAGCGTGCTCCCCCCTAAATTTTTTGAAAACTAATCAAAAATTGACTTTTTTTTCATCATGTGTAGAATGGAGTATAGTTTCAAAAATGTAATTTGTTTCGCATTTTGATGAACGAGTAAAAATATATCCTAAAACTAGTACATGTTGGTTTTTGACCAAAAACAAAGGCATTTATAATAGAAGTTATGGATCAAAACCTTAACTAAATCAAAATGAAAAAAGAATTATATATTTAGATAGCTAAGAGAGGTTAATGCTATCATGGTTTTTTTATAAACTTGCATTGAAAGATGTGCAAATGAGATGGGGAGTACAGACGAAAATATGAGGAAATTTGGAAAATCTTGTCAATTAACACATCCAAAGCAGGTCATTTGCTGAGCACCAAATTTGGCACTTGCCAAATGGCACATCACATTTGGCATGCCAAATGTGATGAGTCGCAAATTTAATTAACTCATAAATATTTTGTAGAACAAAACTTGAATTTCTCCTCTTTGGCCGACAACTTTGATAATGCTTAGAGTGCACAGTTTATGATCATAGATGGATAGTTGAGGTTTTTCATTTCATACACTCTCTAACTCATTACCCTAACTAGATAACTCTTTATCCCTCTGAATTCTCTCTCTCTCAGGTCTCACTCCCTCCCATGTGACTTAGACTACTCTCTCTCATTCCAATCCCCTCTCTTAGGTCTCTTTCTCTCCCACCTAAGTACCTAAATAAATATATCTCACTCCAACCCCTTTCTCACTCTCCCTC